>BGZK01000288.1:0-517364 GCA_005406025.1 Eumeta japonica
TTAGTATATAAAGACTTTCCCAACGCCGCTTTTGATATAATTGAAATCTGTTTCTGTTAACTTTAGTGATTTTGGGAATTTTAAAGCCGATGAAGTTACTTTCAACAATGAAGTTAAAGACCCTTTGCACTAAACATATAAATTAATAGCAACGAGGCTTGGTGTGTATTTTTATGTAATGATACGATAGGTGACCCGACTTTCCTTCTATCAAATATCATCCATCGCTGCTGATGGTCGATAATAAACTCCGATTTTCAAAAACAGCTAGCTGTTTACTCATTTAAAAATGATTACATTCTCATAGTAAAAGCTGCTACGTTCTAATACGGAATGCCAATCCTACGAGTCTTGATGGTTGCCTCGGGCTTCTCCAACTACTAGGAATAGCACGCCTAGTAATAATACGATGTAGTGGTTATAATTGTCTGTACACAAAATGTGGTATCGATTTTGGTCCCCCGACAGCCGTCGCCCGCGTCCCGCCGGCGGGGCTCGAGAGTGCAACTGCTCACTGACGGAGCAAATTGTATATTGCGTCGTGCCCGTCGCGGATGAGCAGATATTCAACCACCGACAAAAATAAGATTGTGCGGATTACGTTGTGTCGCTGATAAACAACGAGACGTCTTCTAAAACTTTCCGTGATGAAATATATGTAATTTTCATCAGGTTACATTACAAAACGTGGGTTAGATCTTAAAAAGATTTCGCATTTCAATGCTTTTAGCGTACAGCAAAGAATAAATTAAAGCAAATTAAAATTATAAATTCAACACGGTTTGAACATGTATATAGTAACAGAAGGCACAAAATGTACAGCGCTGAGCGGTTTGTAAGATTTTTTTTATTATATTAATATAAAGAATAGATTTGAGCATTACATACATGTGTTCATTTAAGGCTCAAATATAAAATTTGTGTTTAATATGACAAAAATAAAATGAAAAATATAAAAAAGTACATTTATATTGTACACTCAATATAGCACAATGTAAATATACTTTTATTTATAATATATTATACTATATTCTTTCGAAGAGACAAAACACCTACTTTCTTGTCATCTATATTTCATTATATTTCAATAGCAGTGACAAAAAGAAAAAGTCTGACTACATAAAAATTGTATCAATCAAATTTAAAGCACCTAAATCAATTTTAGATTTTTAATAGTTTAATCGCTTTTTGAACCGTAGTTTGTTAGTTTTATCTAATTTATATTGTAATTTTAAATAGAAAGCTTTTTTTAAGACATTAGAAGAATAATTAACTATAAATTAATTAATTTTGTTTTAGTTAGAATATTCTAACCTATTGGTTAAATACATTTCGTATTTCAAGACCAGTCCGTAGTTGTGTATTGGTGTTTTAGATTATTGGTTGAAAATATATTCTATTAATTAATAATATTATAAATTTGAATTGTATCTTATCATATCAGGTATATATTGGAATTAGGGAAAAGAAATACATGTGGAAAAACTAGTTAGAAATGTTCCACTAAAATTATATAAAAACAGGAGAAAGCAATCTAGCCTCAAAACTTATGTGTCAAATTATAAGTTTGTAAATAAATAAAACATATCTGACATGAGGCAACGTAAATAAAATACAGCATTAGGATTTTGACGATCCAAAAGGATAGTTGTGTGCAATCGAATGAAGAAGATGTTCCTTTGAACTAAATTATTGAACCTTTCAAAATACGAGTCGCATATCGCGGTTCTTTATTCAGACTGTTGATTTCTAATTTTTCCGAATGTGATGAATCCACAACCTTTGAAATATGGTTAGGTATTGCAAAACGGACGACCGCGTCAACATCAAAGATCTATACACGCTAAAAATGGATTATTTCATTCAAAGCAAGTATTATCGGCTCAACAATATCCCGATTTCCATATCAGGAAGACAATTATTGTGTTGCACACAAATATAATATTGTTGACAACGATTTATTGTAAAAAAAAAATCTTTTACTCTTTCAAAATACTTCTATATTTAAATAAATATCGCCCTATCGGTAAGGCGGTCGCCATTAAATATAATATTTTTGACATTCAATAAAAAATATAAAAGCTTCTCGGCCCAGTCGGCACTACAGTGTCAGTCAAACCGATATCCATTGAGTTAATCCAGCCGTTTCGCTCTGGCTGACTGACTTTCCATCACTGATGTATCGAGCTTCGTCTATTTTTCTTAGGGTTGTGTAACATATAATTTAATATTTATTCCCATGTACTAGTGGGATAGCGGAGTAATAACGGAGGGATTTTCTTATTGAATTCACGAAATAAATTAACTTTTATATGGCAAATATTTCTTTTTACGGTGTAAATTTTACTCAGCAATGTGATTTCGTTACTTATCGAAATTTCATCCTCGGAGCGTCATAGCAAATATAATATCAATGATTGACATAAAATAGGCAGAGTAGGAACTAGCCAATCGAAGGATGACTAAAAAACGAGCAAAGCAGAAGTAATTTGTATACATACGCGTTATTCGGTAAGACTGACAGACTGAATGGTAGCGCGCTGTTTGAGTTACCGGGTTCAAATTCTAACCAGATGTAATTCGACCTATCAATTTTTGGTTTAAGTCAAATTAAAGCGCATTGAGATATTGATCCTGAACGTTTGTCCCCGCGTCGGTGACAAAGGCCAGCGTGGAGACCTTAAAATGCGAATCCTCGACCTATATTCATATTATAAATAGGTAAACTTTGTAATTTTGTTTCTTTGTGAGGTATAATCTCAGGAAGTACTGAAAATAGAATTAAGGGTAATTAATTCTATGTCCGTACAGGCGGAGCCGCGGGCGAAAGCTAATCCAAAATATAAAGATTGCGCTATTCTGTGCCACTGCAGTGACACAACACAAACCTAATACAACAAGCATGGAAAATAACAAGAAGGCGTTATCTATTATTTATACAGCCTCGATCCAGTCAAGTAATTTTTTTCACTCGGAAATATTATTTCATCATTTTTATTAACATCCCGTATAATAAAGTCTAACTCCATAGAGAATAATAAGTCTATCGAGCGGATATCACACAAAAGGATATATCGTCCTCGCCGACCTGTTTGATGTGGACATTAGAGCGGATGACCGGGTCGTCCTGGGTTAGGTCCGCGCTAGGTGACCTATTTGCCATCAAACTGACCCTTCGGAAATTAAGTTTGCTTCGAGTACACTCACAGGACACTCCGTAGCGGGCGAATCGAATCACCGCCCTTTGTTGGGCGCGTCGACTGCCGGGGGGAATGGCGCGAATGTAAACAAGGCGGCTTTCAGATTTACGGCCGTCGTAGTAACAGAATTAACGTTTCCGTTTCGATGGACGTGTTCGTTTAACGAATCTCTCGTTTAACTTTCCCTCTGCGATGTTTAAATTCGATTATGATTTTAGTGCGTCATGAGTTGGGATTTGTCACGAAAAAAAACTTCTCGATTAATCTAACCCGTCCATAAATACCTACTTAATAGACCCTCAACTGTATATTTCGATCTGTTTCTTTTTTGTAGTAAAACATTCATTTTTTCTGATATTCATACAAAACATATTACAATGAAAACAAAGAAAACCATTCTTTCAAAATTAAATAAGTAGATGCCACACAATGATTATTGGTATTTCGGCCTGCTTATATATTTTTAACCCGTAACGGAATACTATAATACGAACTGTGATGACTTTTTTGTTGAATAGTTTCTCGAAAAATCTAATAAAGTCTAAGAGCTATACAATAAAATATCATGGTTTTTATAGTAGGTACTTTATTGTCGACAGTCGTGATGGATATTGTTATATAACGTATATAACATACATACATATACATATTTTATGAAAGTAACATTCGTATAGAAGCGAATATTTTGAGCGATGCTTTTCTAAGTGGAGACAACAAACATCACGTGTTTAGTTTCTTGAAATATTTACCTACAAAAATACTTTATATATTTTTGAAATAGCTCTTCAACCGAATTTTAATTCGCACTCCACGCGATAATAAAATGATTACTAACAATTTTTAAAAAAGTAGTCCCTAATTAGCCCTACAATCAGGTAATTATTCTCTCCTGTTTTTGCCGGCGGCTTCGCCCGCCCGAGCATAAAAAATATTTATTTTTTATATCCATACAATCTTAAATTTATTTTTGCTTAAGATCCCGGTTTAATCTTCAGTTTCGGTTTCCACGGCGGCGTTAGGCATCGACGGCGGCCTCATGCTTCATACAGCCTCACAAAACAGTTTTCGAATTATCATAATGTAATGTCAACTTGTAAACCTTTTTTTTGTCTGTACAATTCAGCATATTTAATTTAACTTTTTTTCCGGCTGAAATAGGCCTCAAGAAACTGATCTCGCTGACGTCGACCTTTAGTTTAGACTAAATGTAGACGTAGGCGAGATCAGTTTCGATTTCTATTCCGCTTCTGCTACCAATCAAAAAGCCAGTCTCATTTCAGGTTCTTCTATTTCAGATTCTCAGTTATAATCCTGCTATCGTTCACGATCGCAAACCCCACCGGCCTTGCCCTCGATTCCTCTTCTACTTTTGCTAAATGTTCAGTTCTCGTTCTCAATTCCGATCCCAATTTGACTATTGATTTCGTTCCCACTATTTTTATTTTAATGTAGTCTAGAAGAACTAAAGCGCACAAAAAGAGAGAAAATTACTATTTTGTGTTATATTTTTTACTGTTTTAATTCTTTATTTCGCTTTTGGTTCAAATCCCGGTTTTGGTTCCGATCCTTATTTCGTTTTTGTCTATGATAACGCTTGTATTTTCGGTTATGAAATCAATCAAATCTTAGCGTCTTTTCATTCCAATTCTAGTCAATTCTGATTGTCTCAATGTCTGTTCTGACTCCACACACGCTTACGATTTCACGCCCCATCCGGCTTTGCTCGCGGATTTCATCTTACTCTTGATCACGGATACCAGCTTAATTTTGTTCTGCTTTTAATTCCGGTCTCATTTTTACTCATTGATTCAATTCGGATTGTGAGTTTAATCTCATTTCCGTTTGTAGTCCCGCTGTAGATTCTAATTCCACTTTTGCTCTCGGTTTCGATTCTGTTTTTGATATCAAAGATTAATGCCATCTCATCCTAAATAATTTCACATAGAATTCATTATTATTAATTAAATTTTAAAATACTGAAAATGAGTGATGGTTTAAATCGTTTTAAAAAAATTAATATATGCTATCTCGGAGTTTTCTCTAGTTGTTTCTAAAGTTTAAATTTTTATAATGAATTACTTTGAAATAACTTCTGCGATTTTGTCAGGGAGAATAAATAAATTATTGATCATAAATACATCAAGCAAAATAAATACATTATATCTTCCCGAATCAATTCCATAAACTATGATAGAAAAGATACCAAAAACAATTGCGTAGTTTAAAAATATTAGTTGCCGAGATAGATTGAAATTGCGAGTTTTATTTAATTTATAGCCTAGCTTTTGCCCGCGGCTCCGTCCAACACGTTAAACACACAGACACCGGACACATAATTCCTCATTTTGTACATCAAGTGATCTTGCTATAATTGATACCAATGCGATCCTGTTTTCAATTTTTTTACAAGTTTCGATTTCACAGTTAATTTCGATTCGGTCACATTCTCTATTCTAATCCTGCGCCTCTCTTTTATTCAGTCGTTCTCGATTACGAAATCGATCCGGATTTCGATATCGATTCCGGTTTTTGTTAATTATTGCACAGAAACGAATTAGTGGGGAGTATAAAATAGCATGCGTATAATCCGTAAAATATTGTATCTATGTCCTAAATTTCATCTAAATCCATCCAGCCGTTTATGCGTAATTGAATTACAAATAACCGAACATCGATATAAAGTATCGCATTTTTAATGTTTTAATAGTAGGATATTATACTGTAAAAGACGCAAAACCTATAGTTCATTTTAATTTTTTATGACTTTTTTTAATATTAAACCATCATTATTAATCATAGCATTACAATCGGATTGTTGACACTCTCTTACTTTCATTTTCGCCCCATTTCACCCTCTCATATCTTACTCTTCCGCCTCCCTCTCAATCCTTATCGCTTTCTCTAGCACCGTTCTTTCTTTAAAAAAACCAAGGAAACAATAAATACGATCGACAAAAAAAATTAATGACTTTAAAATTTTCTAGCTATAAGGAGTCATACAGATCAACATACAATGAAAAAATTGTGTGCTCTAGTAATACACTAAAGTTCATAAAAATTATTTCATAGCTTAATAATTTAAGAGCTCTATCAGGTTAGCGAGGCCAAATTAGCAAAATAAAAAAAGGCCTGAATTTGTAGCTAATTAGTTGCCAAAACGACGATTTTTTTGCTCAAGCCGATCGTGAGAAATCGCGAAAAATGCTACCTTGATATAAAAGTAGCAAGGTAACTCATTAAATAACATACTTTCCCTGTGACTATGACATATGAATTGGTTGCTAATTTGTTGCTATACATTAGAAACGCAAAAAAATTTGGAAATAATTTTTTTTCAAATTTTTTAGACCATGCTATATTGAGAACGGTTTTCCGCTGAAATAAAAGAGCTCTGAATTTCTTGCTCATCAGAAAAGTTCCCGAAAGAAATTGGAGAAACAGCAACAAAATAGTCGGTACCGATCGGTCGGTACCGAGTATTGTTAAATTATGAAAAAACATATAAACGAACAAATAGTCACAAAGAAAAGTAGTTTACGTCCGTTCCCCGGTGTTAAACTGTCTGTATGACAAATTTAATCCAAATCAATACAGTGGTTTAAGGGTGACAACATAGCAGACAGACAGAGACACTTTTGTACGTAGCTTAAAAATCATAAAATGGTATACTCTATCGGTACATTTAAGTTCATTTAAAATTAGTTTAACTGTTGTTGAGCTTTGAAAGATGATACAAACGAACAGACAGACATACACCACACAAAAAGTAAGCTATATCCTTCTCCAGGACTCAAACTATTTCCGTATCGAATTTCATCTAAATTGGTTCAGTGGTTTAAGCTTGAAGAGGTAACAGACAGACAGACAGACACTTTCGCATTTAAGTATAATATTATTATGGATTATGAAGGAAGATATTTGTGTCAGATTTCAACTTCTTACGTTAACTGTTTTTGACATTAAAATACGGTATTACTGTGACAAGCAACTAGTGGCCTCATAGACACTGAAGTGTTTCTATAATAGTTCTATTTTTCAAATATCAAAAATATCTAGGAGCTTTAGAGGTGATCATCTGAAATGAGATGAGTTAACACTTATTCTGTTTAATTTTACTAAAGCTTAATTCTGTTCGGCTTAATTATAAACCGAACAGAATTTATTATATTATTTATTATGTTATATTAATTATAAGCCTTAGTAGTAGTAGTAGTAGTAATTAATATCATATTAATGATATCGTTTAAAAATGAAATGCAAATCAAGAGAATTGAATATAATTCCGTAAACTAATAGAATTAATTCTCAATAAACCAAATTTGAAAATGGTTTCAGATATTATAAAATCTGAAACGCTTACATTTTACGTTCGTATACATGTGTTATTAAAATAATTGTTACGTAAAATTAGATTCGATTTTTATTCATTCATAATTCGTGAAAATTATCATAATCTTATAACATAATCTGTCTATGTTATTTTAATATTCTGTAATCTATGTGTGACGGACCGGGCATACGCGAATGAAACGCTTAACGACCGAGTTTTATTTTTTGCTGATCGGCAGGAGCGGCGCCTCGCCAACTTAGGTCCTCGAAATAATACCTCTAAACACTAGGTGTTTATGGAGGCGCAGAGTTTCACCTCCGATATGCTAAGATGTATGCGATGTACTGTAGCAGACTGTAGACTAAATGCAGTAAGTACTGTGGTAGTGTTTTATGCAGGTTTTTTTTTGTAGTTTTCCCCTTGCGAGAGGGATGTGGAAGGAGGAAAAAAACCCATTATGGGCCGTCCATGCGCCCGGGCACACAGGTGTGTCCGACTCTCACGGACTAAAAAACCTCCGAAGAAACATAAAAACGGCCGTTAGCCCGTAGGCTTTGACGTCTTCGTCGAAAGCGGCCGGCAACATAGAGATGCTGACGACGCGCGACTGCCCTATGGGTGCTTAGTGATCGGCATAGGATTTCGCGAAAAATTTTTCAGCTCAAACTGAAAACTTTGGGGGGGGGGATGCCGGAAGCGCGGGAACGCTCCGGTTAGATGACCCTTTACGGTCGTAATGTTGGGAGGTGGGGGATACCTATTGATCTATTAACATGCTTTTTGCGTCTGCGAGCTTTTCGACCTCCGATGTGAGGCGTCCGGCGGATCTGAGAGAATATTCCGTGGCCTTCTTAAAAGTGGTGGGGTCGGCGGCCGACACTATGAGTGGGTATATCGAAAAGCGCTTTGAAGCGTCTTTCATGAATTTATTAATAATGGGAGCTCTAAGTCCGTGAAGTACCGAATTTTGACGCACCAATGGGCGTCCGTCGCTTGTCTACAGAACTTATTTTGAATTTTCTGTAGTTTCTTGATTATATTAGGCGCGGCATGAGCGAAGACTGGACATGCATACGTCATTACCGGCCTGATGCACATTAAGTACAGAGTGCGCTTATTGCGCAATGACATTTTGCTTTTTCTACCGATCATGCCGTATAGGCGTGATTGGTAGAATTTTGTTAGCTTACTAACACGCGCGACATGATCTCGGAAGTGTAGATGTTTGTCGAGCGTTACTCCTAAATATTTATAATTGTGTTGGCACGGAATTGGAGCATTGTCAATGTGGAGTGTGGGGGCGTTGTATGGGACAGTAAACTTTTTCTTATGTTTGCTTTAACTGAACCGTATAGCTGCTGATTTTTCTGGATTTACTTTAATACGCCAGAGTCGAAGTTATCGTGTCAGCTCATCAATGGCCCTCTGTAATCGCGGTGTGGTGTCTCGAAAATTACTGCCGCGTAAATAAAGTGCAGTATCGTCCGCGAACAACGCGAGTTGGACGCCATTCGACGGTCGCTGGATATCGTTAACGTGCGTTGAGTACAGTAGAGGGGATAGGGTGGAGCCTTGAGGTACTCCCGCTTTTAGTGTTATTTTAGTAGAGTATGTGTTTTCGTGGCGGAACGTGAAATTTCGATTGTTAAGATAATTTTGTATGATAAGTACAAGACGATCTGGAAGCTCTAGTGTGCTTTAATCCTGCGTGCCATACCCTGTCAAAGGCCTTCGCTATATCGAAAAATACCGCCACTGTGTTGCGCTTCTTTTTGAAGCCTTCCGATATGTGTTCGACTAATCGATGGACTTGCTGGGGACATGAATGATTCGGTTGAAAGCCAAACTGTTCGTTAATAATGAGGCCTTTTCCAATGAGATGCTCACTTAAGCGGGTTTTAATCGTTTTTTCGAATAATTTTTCTAATCCGCTTAAAGACTGATGGGGCGACAATTAGCGGGGAGGTCGCGTGGTTTCCTCGGTTTTGGTAAGCCGATAACGACTGCTTCCTTCCATATCGGAGGAAAATAGCAATTTTTGAAGCTCGCGTTAAAAATTGCGACCAATAGAGCCATCAATGGCAGAGAAAAGCGTTTTAACGCTTTATTGCTAATGCCATCGAGGCCCGGAGCTTTTTTAATTTTTAGATTTTTAGTTTTTAGGTTTGATGCAGCATGCAGCTGCGTTTTTATACTATTCTCTGCAAGTTCCGGATTCGTCCTTCAAAGAGTGACCAATCAGACGGGTCAATTTTAGACCAATCGAATTGAGACGGCCCGAATTTGTAAATCTATCTTCGATTAGAAGTCATACCGTCGAGACAGTTATGCTATTTTTCGACATTGATTCCGGGCCATGCCGTAACGGGCGCCGTTATTTGACGGCTCTGAACGACTACCGTCAGCGGTCAGCGGCCCTCATGACAATAGGGTTGTGTCTATGTCACGTGGTAAGCCCTTCTAAGGATTACCGAGACTATATTGGATACGTGTGTGATGTATTTCGGAAGTAAAACTCTTGCGAAATCATATCTTTATTTACAAAAAACTATATTGTCTATTACAAACTATTATTATGTATATAAAACTATACCGAAAAGCGATGTTTTCGTATGCACAAATTATGAGTTCAAAACTCGTCTATATAGACTATATGAATTGAAAATACGATAACTTATATGTTCACGTCGTGTGTGCGTTGGGGTGTGCAATGAATTTTTCGTCGCGATCACTATGTTTACTAGCACAAAACGGTAATGGCACTATAATAGTACTACGGAAGATTCATTTGTCAACAAAATCCGCATTTGTAAGTTTTGCAATTACCATCTTCAATATCTACCATTTTGTGACGATTAACGTAGCGGAGTGTTAGTTAAATTCAATTCTATGAAACTTTGAAAACAGTTAATTACGAAAAGTCCATTCCGAACCAATTTGAATGTCTAAGTGCTTATTTTAAGTTATTCTCCAAATTTCTACAGAATAAATATTCAAAGAATTACCATACCAAAAGTAATCGCTTAAAAGATTCCCTGATTAGGATCCGCGACAGCTCTAATTAGTGAATTCCCAGCGGTTCATGATCTAAAAGGCGGACTTGCCAGAGGCATTGAAAAACCAGTATTATTTAAAAAACAGTATTTATTTAGAAGACAGTACGGGTAATCGCAGTATAAGGAGTGGAGGGTATAGGCAGGTTATCACATTCAACATTTAAATTTATAACTATTATGAATTATTTTAATTTCACATCTAAATTATAGTTTACACATAATAAATACGACGTATAATGTCTTCTTTCTTCGCTTACTTGATACTTTCTCTCTTGCCTCGAACAGGTTTCGTTTATTACATGTATCTTATATCGTTAGAATTATCATTATTCGAAACTTTTAACACAGATTGTCCAAAATTTCATAACTAAATTCAGTATTACCACAATTCTAACCATATATCGCCTGATATGGTATATTTCAAAACTAAATTCATTATTCGCTTAGTGCAAAGTGCATGGCGAGGGAAAATGAAACCGAACACAGCGCATGCGCTGGCAGAAATATGGCTATTATCAAGACGTTTTTTGTCATTTTAAGTACATTTTACATGTACATTCAGTACTTTTCAAAATGAAGCAAAATATTCATGAAATATCTAAGAATTTTTTTTTTTGCTTTCCTCGCGGCGAAATTCGCGATAAACAAATCAAAGAGATACCAGAACCAATTAATATTGCACTGCCGTCCGGTTCTGAGCTATGCTCAGTATATAGTAGAACAAGGACAGCGGTATACTTAAGGGTAACTACGTAGAAAGCAGGACGTGAAAGATACACTTAAGGGTCAATCTTGACGAAGGGTGAATCATTTACAATTATTACTTTTACATGGTTGTTAGAACACAGCATTCTATATTCTTACTGTTATCTATCTTATGAATGCATAAAGTTGACAAAGTCATCGACTAAATAAATTATCATCAATTTAAGTGTTTTGGACAATCTACGATTTGTTACAACTTAATCTATGTATTTTGTGCTATAGAAAGCGTACCTTTTATTGAGATTTTCCCTGATCTGATGGAACTTATTTTAAGTATCGTTCGTGTTTCTTTCCATAAATCCACCATACACAATAATTATTTTATTGTTTGTTATGCTTATAATCTCGAGATTAAATACTTGATTAACAAATAGGTACGATAAATATTTGTTCAGTGAGAATTATGTAGACATAAAATAAATTTTCTCGCTTTGAAGGCAATCCTGAATATCTACAAGTTGCAAACTTGTCAAAATAATTCCATGCGCAGGTTTACTATTTTTATGTATGACAACATAAATATTCTAGTACATACTTAATTGAATGAACTCTTACATGAAAATAATTCCAATACATGAAGCTTACAAAACTTTTGAAATTTATTTATTTACACATAGATACTTATTTGTGCTTTCTTTTCGTTATGTATGCACAATGACAACGTAAAAGTACTTAATACATTAATTGTATTGCCTATGATTACCATGATTTTATATCTAGATCTTATAGAAAAAATAATTTTAGAATTCACTAACATGTATGAAGGCATTTCAGACTAGGGCTTAAATTAAATTAATATGAAATATTTATTGCAAATACAAAATTTTCGGATTGAACAATATATTTCAATACATGAATATTAAAAATATAAATTGTATATCATAAACTAATTAGAAATAGAATTATATATGTTACATTACATCGAAGAGTTTTGTTACAATTACAACTTACTTACTATAAGCGTCTTGACACACCGATCACATAACACCGTGTAACATCACATCCGGGGGTCTATTCTAATAGGGAAGACACCTATAAATTTATAAAGGGGAACCCTATCCGATACTTGGATTGACCGAGTTCGATTCCTAAAAAAAATCATGAAAACTCATTGTTGTTTTCGAGTTATATCGTGCTTTCCAACATTTGTCACATCTGTCATGATAATTATATATGTAACAGCTTCTTATATGAAAACAGGGACAATATGAATGAATATACATTTACATTAGCACAATTACCTACACAAAATGCATTTAATACGGGGGGGTGGTAATAATAATAGTGATTTACGATAATAATAATAAGAAATTGATGAAATGGAGAGATGTCTACTTTCTTAACATATTCCATCTTAAAGTAAGTATCCGCTTACATCCTTAATTTACCAAATAACTTGGGATCGGCGAGCCGATCGTACGGTCAAACGAATTTCCCTTTCACGATATCCAATCAGTCGTGAAATTGCATTCCGGCTAAATTTCTTTCCCACAAAAGATCCACTGTTAATAGTTTCCGAGATTGCGGCCGATTGGAGTTGAGATTAGACGAGCTTAGGTCGTGTCGGTAAGCCTATAGGGGAATATGAATGTAGTAGAAAACTAAGTCGGCATATTGACTTCTGAGATATTTTAAAATTGTATTTAAACTAGCACAATTAGATGTATCTTAAAAAATTACAAATAAAATAAATATTGCGTTTTATAAAAAGAAAAGCAGTCAATGTAACTTTTGTAGCTTTCGTTGGTGTAAATGTAAAGATACCAATCAGTTGTTGAAAATTAATTATGAATCATTTGGAAAATCAATGACAATTTTAATTAAAGCATTCTTTTAAGATTATCTATTCAGTGTTACGGTTTATGTGATTTTATATTTGAGTCTTCAACTCAATCAATATAGTGTTTTTGACAAGAATGTAAAAATGTTATTCAAACGAATAAAATTCTAAATTAATGTAAAATATTAATCAAGTAGTCCTCAAAATATTGAAACTCGCTAAAAATACCACTGACTATGAACTGAACTGATGTGATTTTAAATCGAGATGGGTATTAGCGCTTTTGGTCAATGTCGTTTAATTCGTTTATTTTTAACAACGAGGTTCATCTCGAATCTTAGAAGTTTGAGAAATCAACACGTGGCTGACCAAGTGGCTTATGTAGTCACTAGCATAAAAGAAATTCAATAAAGGCATTCATTTATAACTTCCAAGAGACACTGTAAGTTTAATTTGAATCGAGATTTACCTAGAGCGCGGTTTTCTGCCAATATCTTGCATAAAAAAAATATCGTTCTGTTTACGTTGTTACTATCTTTATAATTTACTAATAAGCCCTTCGAAGAATGTCGAGTCAACTACTGAAATTTTTTCTAGTGAAACATTTGAAAAGAAAAAGAAAAAACAGTTAAAGGTTGCACCGGCTGTTATATTCAAATACGCGATCTCAAATCTTTAACACTAGTCGCGCATGCGTGTAGCGGGTCCTAGATGACGCGGAGTGCGATCGGTGTTAGCGCTTGGAGAAGGGATTGCGGGCGGTGCGCGCGGCGGCGGCGGCGGCGGCCGTCTGCGTGCAGTTGCACAGCGCGTCGAACATGCGCAGCATGAAGCCTCGTGCGCGCCCCAAACGGCGTTTTATGTTACCTGAAACAATAAATTAAATATGTACGTTAATTTGCTAAATTGCATTTTAAACAATTTGGAGATCAATTCGTTGAACAATCGAGAACAATCAATATTCGTTGCAACAACGAAAGGTTCATTAATATTATAGAAATGATTATTATGAACGTGGAACTAATACTTTGTAGGAATTTAAAATCATTCTTTAATAAGTTATTTTAAAATATCGACATTTTAAAGGAAAAACACTCGATTTATTAGATAAATCGTTTAGGTCAAGGACGTTCATTAAAAATGGAGTTATTTGGTCTTTTCCCTTTAATGCGATTAGTCATTTTTCTACCTTCATACCTGGTAGTGTCAGATGTAACACACGAAGGCAGATCACGCAGGTAAAAATGAGATGTTATTTATTTTACCTATTACTTAAGAAATATTAGACAATACAAGTCAGTCATAATAATAAAGTTTCACTTTGCTCGATCGGTCCGTTCATGAAGCTACGAACTGTCAACTGTCAGCGCGCGTTTATGGAGTAAGTATAAAAAAATGTCCTGAAACAGATGCTTGTGAAGCAAATGTACGGCGGGTATGCGAGAAGACCTAGAAGAAAGGAGTGTATTCTTATTGTGTCAGTCGTTTGAAATATCTTCACGAACGAAAAAGATGCAAATTCTATCCCGTTATCACGTTCATGTGGCGGCGCAAAAAAAATTAAGTATGAATGACAAAATTGGCAACCTCTCAGCTTCTCAGTGTTAAGCTACCTCCAGTACAAGGGGCGGGTGGTCGATCAGCTACTAACTTCATGAACCCGTCTAATAAAAGAGAAGGCCTGAGTTACAGTACAACCCACGAAACTTTGCCGCCATGAAGTTCGTCACGAAAGCGTCGCAATGGCGTGAAATATGAACGCGGCGGAGATGAAAGGGAGGGGGGGGGGCTGAGGCGTAATACCTGCGCATTATATCATTCGCAGTCAAATCAAAGCGGTAAAGTTTCGTGCGTTGTACAGTATTACATGGTACAGGCCTACAAAAGTTTCATAAACTCCTTTTAAAAATCTTAAGTAGCTTGCAAAAAAAAACATTAAAGCCATACTATAACTCTCTTTTTAAACTATCCATTCAGTAGTACGGTTTTTATGTATTATTTCATTGTACACAAGTCCAGTTTACAGCCATATTATCTTAGTATGGGTATATATACAAAATGTAAATTAATTGAATCGTAACTTAATGCGAATAAAATGCCAATTTATCAGATCTCAAAATGATGAAAACTGGCCAAAATAGTCACGACTGACCTGATAATCACGACTCACGAACTGTGAGTGACGTGACCAAACGTTTCAACCACAACGTTCACTTGAATGTAATCGTTTGTATTTCCTTTGTTAAGTTTGGTCGACATCGTTTATTATACGACTACTGTAGGTAATAGAACACATACTTGCAGCAATTCACGTACGGGTTAGTCTTTTATTTGGCTGTCTTACCTGTTTTTCTAATAGTGAGTGTCTTTGTACTCAATTATTTGTTGAAACTAACCCAAATAAATATACACAAGAAAATTATTAAAATAAATGATATCATATCTGGACGAAATGCCTCTATAATGCTGATTATTTACAAAACAGGTAACATCCAATATCATTAGTCTTAAAACTGACTTTAATCCGTGTATTACCGCTTCTATAACGGGCGATGTTCTTTATTGTTATAATTCAATAAATAATACTCTCAATAGATGTAGATTTTATTGTTACATTTTACTCTAGCTCGATGTTGCTTATATGTGTTTTTATAGGTGTTTATTATCACAGAAAAAAAAAAACTAAAAGATGTATGAAACCTAAAATTATAAAGGAAATCCTTTATCGATGAGAAACCCTAATTGCATCAAAGCTACTCGCACTTGATCGGTTGTTTAGTCTCGAATGAAATACGCTTTATTTGGAAATGTTCTTTAATTTAATATAATATACAAAGGTTTCGCATTTCGCCGACCTAAAAGCAAAATCTAGGTATATTCTCGACCTAAAAATAGATTCTATGAGGTTACCTGAAAAATCAATACCAAATCTGCCCGCTCGTGTCTCTAGAGGAGAAAATTCAAGAAATAATTCTATCGACAACGAAAATTTTCTTCTACATTTAGGCTAAATATGAGTATTTAATACGTTCATTTCCGTTGTTGATATATATTTTAAATATATTCACACTATAAATCTTGTAATGACAAAGAGATAGGTTTCTTCTGAACCAACAAGTAATTATATATGATAGTTTGATAAGAATATATGTTACACCTGTTATGAAAACTTTATTACAAAAAAAATATTCACCAAATTTTTCAACATACGTAGTTTACAAGTCGAGCTAGTTTCAGCTTTCAAATTCATTTTTTATTTCCCATTTTTAATCGTTTTCATATTTTAATTTACTTCACTAGCAAATAACTATACGAAATTTTGCAGGTGGTCCCTTGGTGATTTTTCAATCAAATCAATTTTTTTTTCATAGAATTTATAAAACAACACTGAATGTGTTGCTTTCGCTATGGAAATTTAATTAATAGTTCTTATTTATTCTTATCATTTTTTATAATTCTTTAAGGGGCAAACGAGCATGCATGCCCCCAGAAAGTAGATAATCACCGTCGACCATAAACACCCGCAAACCCAAAGGGGCAGGAGTGCGTTGCTGACCTTTCAAGAAGGAATACACTCCTTTCTGGAATATCATACTGTGACTGTCTCTTAGAACGGGCCACAATTTTGAAACAAATGTTCTTTCTATCTTTTTGTAAAGAATTATGATCCATTGTTTATTTTAATTCATAGAATATCAGAGTGATAATTAAAAAGAAATAGTATACGCCTACCAACGAATTAATTGCTAGTTCAGCAATTAATCTTAACCAGATTTTGAAAAGGACATTAATGTAGATGACAGATGTTCTCATTTTGTTTTTGTTATATAATAAAACTCTACGGCTATAATTTCTGCCAAATAAAAGAGACACCCGAAAGAACCAATTTATATAAATGGATTATTCATGTTAAGATAAATTTTTCAAATATTTACGAGACACAAGTCTCTATATGAAAAACTAGATGTTCGCACGCATGGTTGTAGAATAATAATATACTCGAATTCGTTCACAATCCGAATGTCCCATCTCAAATTCGTTGTAAGATCCGACTCTGGGTCTCGAAGTCTGACCCTATCTCAGTTCTGCTCACGATTATAGTCTCGATCCTACTTTAGATTTTGTTCACGTCTTGGCTTTTAGTACTAATTTTAATCTACGGTACATTACCAAATTTAATACTATCACGAACTAAGATTAAAACCTCTCCCTCCTGGGGGACGATTCTCAGGCCATTTGGAAATTGTATATAAGACAATTTATAAATGTGAAATTTTCGTAAAATTCCTTATACAAAATAAGAGAACATGTCGAGTGATGGATAAATTATGTATTCTCACTCACCTATGCAAATTTAAAATAGTTTCTATTTAGAGATCGTGAATTTTATATAGGTATGAGAATTTACTTATAATATTTAAAACGGAAAACGTGGACTTTTAAAGCCTTCCAATCTGAAATAAAAATACCGTTAGAAAACAGTAGCGGGACGACTGTTAGTCATGATTTCATTATAATAAGGTGTCACTCATTATATTGATCTTATAAATTTAACGTGTGACAATTGATGTCGTGTGCTAGCGAGTACCTGTTGCGTGTCACATGAACGCCGCTCGACAATTGCCACAGCTTGGAAATTGAGAATACTGAATTAGTGTTTTCGTTTGTCATTTATCATTTCGTATAAAAGGAAAAATGTTAAATAACTACACTAATTCAATATTAATCATCAAGTTTATTCTATTAAATTTATAATCTATTATACATCTCTTTAAAAAATGTTTCATGTGACAATTTCCACATGGCCCGAGAATCACCTCCCTGATCTCGCTTCCAGCATGATGACATTATAGTAATAGGTAGCCCATAAAGTAAACTTTCTATTTATTCGATCGAAAAATATCTAGTGAAATCATATTAAAAAGCTATTAAATAATTTTATTTTGTAGGTCTTGAGAGTAAAATAAAATAATTTTAAAAAATCGAGAAATGGACAACATAAAATTTATAATTACTGCCTAAAAATTTTACTTTCTGTTAGCACCTAAAAGAAGAAAGACTGGATATATTGCACAAGTCTATAATAATCTTGCAGAATAATGCGTAATATAAAGAAGTAACATTTAAAAAATAATGGAATATACATGAAGTTTGAGGGTAATTTTATGAGGTATGTCATTTAATCTTGACCATTTTATCTTCCCAAGAAACGGATCATGGCACGTCACACTTTGTTACGACGTTTACAGAGCCATCAATAATCAATACGACGCGTGTGGCGTGAGACGTCTACTAATATCAATATGACGACAGATTCAGTTAATTGTTATTGCTTGTCAAACGATTATTTGTATACTTTAATGACGGATTTAACGGTCTTAGATTAATCAAATGTCCATCACAATTTTCAATGGCACCTATTGTAGCTCTCGCAAAGTTTGACCAGTACCTGCTATTCTTTTATACATCGTATCTTCGTTTTCGTCGATCCAATTTCAACAATGAATATTTAAAATTAACAGGCCATTAACACAAAATTAAGAACAATGTTTTATTAACAAAAGATTATAAATTTAAATTAACGGCCTGTCAACTATTAACATTGGTTGCTGAAATTGAGTCTAAGTGTTACAAAGACGATAACGTAACAAATCATAGATTAATTTCTAAGACCTAGGTGTTATTTCGATAGAGATATTAAACGTGTGTACGTCATAAATTATTTATTAGGCACAAAAAATATACACGAAAATCGAGGTAATTTAAATAATGTAGTTATAGCACGAACAATGGTAATATTTTTATACAAAAACTCTTATCTTGAGCCTCACTAACTAAAATTTAAGTCTCTTTAACGTATAAATACCAACTGAATACAAATGTGCAATATATGTTTTGAAATTTTAATTAAAAAATGTTGAATAGGTGTCTCAACTTTTTTTAATAAAACCTACCCATTTTAATTCAAGATAAGCTATTCATTAATTTATTATTTCTCTACTGAAGAAATATTCCTCATGATGCGCAACTGTTGGTAATCGTTTTGATCTCTTGTATGACTGGAAGTGCTATTACCAAGATAAAGCAATATAATTTTAAGAATAAACCATTGTTTCAAAATAGGGGTGTTTTTCGTTCCTTTAAAATAAAACCACGGGTATTCATTAAAATTAGCGCTTCTTTAAAAATCGACTTATAAATAATACTATCCAATATTATTATTTCATTGCAATGAACACAATTTAAACTTTATTCTTTATTGTTTTTTTTAATAATTAAAACGTCGGTTTTACCGACATAAATATAGAATCAAGACCTTCATGTTTTCTGTCGGCCACTGATAAGTCTGATCCCGATCCCGGTCTGACTCCCTATTTTTATTCCGATTCGAGTTAGATTCCGTTCAGCTATCGTTTCCAATATCGAAATTGAGATTTTCACCAGAATCGAGACATGATGTCGATTTTCTGATCGTGTTCTTAATCTCAATTCTAGTACAGATTTCGATATCGTTCTTAGTAATAATTAATTATCAAATTTACAGAACAAACTTTTATTTTGTTATAAACGTCCTATTTAAATATGTCGCGGACATATTTAACTCCATGCGAAATGTCATTACAACCCGGCCAGTCATTCGAGTGTGATTGAAGATCAAACATATAAAGAAATATATTTTAATATTTGTCATAAATATGTGCTTATATATAAGTATACAATTTTTATTTAAAACTAATGATAGGGATCCCTCAGCATTCAAGTTCATTATACAAATAAAGACCAATTAATCGATCTGTCATACCAACAGGTGACTAAAAACATATTCAATACATGAGTGTTTTAAATAGCTTATATAGTCATGATGAAATGATATATATACATATAATAAAACAGCATAACTCAGCGTGTCTGCACAATGAAGGTATACATGAAAATGGAGAGGGAAAGATAAGAGAAAACTATTTTTTAATTTTTTATCTGTCTGTTCGCGTATCTCTGAAATATTGAACGGAATTTAATGCGGTTTTCACGTATAGATAGATTTGACTTGAAGCAGAATATAGTTCATTTAAATCAGATATCAGAAAAAAAAAGTTATCCCCGGAGAGATGTAGTGGATTTGAATAAAGTATAAAAGTTCTTTCATACATAGAATAAGCTACACTAAATAACATAGCCCGTATTTTATTTTGATACTAGTATCTGTCCCGGTTTCGTACAAATTGGGACCGTGAGCAGTATTGTAATCGAAAGCAGAACGGGATGCCGAATCGCAGTCAGGACCGAGGTCGAAACTGAAAAAGAATGGGATCGAAGTTGAAACCGAGTGTCGAATCGAGATTAAAATCAAAAGCGTGATCAGTATTGAAATTGAAACAGTACCGGAACCGGAATTTAAAACGAGAATGAGATTGCGATTGCGAGTAAGGTTTTTCTTCGTATAAAAGATGAAGGAACACTTTCTATGTCCATGTGGGCAAAGCCGCAGGCAGAAGGCTAGTAATTATTATAGTGACAAAAATAAATATTTCTTCCAGGCCGTCGGGCAAGAAATCGGACAAAGAATTGTATAAAATATCATTTTGAAATATAATTACGCTGCTGAGAATTGCCGAAATAAATAAGGAAAATTACATGAATAACCGAAAATCAATTTGTTATGTTTAATTACTAAGTTTGACAACCACGTTTTATAATAAAGTATCTACTTTATTTTCGGTATATATAATTGATATTTTTGTATTAAAATAAAGTGTAAGAAAGTATTTTATTTTTAGGTTGTACTGTGATGTGCAAAGGAAAACTGTTATGTGTAATCATCAAACAATTTATCGTAAAATTATGAAGAACAGAATATAGAATACACTATTAACAGTGATCATTTGTCACTGATAGAAAAAGTAAATGTTAGTACCGTCGACATCGATTGTAAATGATTTATGCTCGTAATTTGTCCATATCGGTTTTCATCGTTGACCATTGTTTACGATGATTGAGTGTCTATTTATAAAAAGAAAGAAATCATAGAAATTCATAATAATTCTTTTATACTATGTAATGCCCAATGATTCTAATAATGATACAACAGTCATAGAAGCTAAAATTATTAAATCTAAATTATTATGAAAGAAACCCCAGTAGGGACAAAGACTGATAGAGCAAAGGGTGGTTCTTAAAATATACATAGTGCGAAATAAGTGTCATAGCGATAAAAAAGAAGATAATAAATTCATACATTAAAAATGTAATACCAATTTATTCAAACCTTTTATACTGTAAACCTACCTATTACATTGTCGAAAATACCAAAAATTTTAGATGCACATAAAGCATAAAAAATATGGATTGAAAGGAATAAAAAATGAAAATTCATCTTTTTTTTTATTCAAAGAATTTTTCTCGAGATAAACCGGCAACTCACTCAAAACATTCTCCGTGAACGCCAATACGTTTTTTTTCATACGAATACACCCATCTTTATAAAATTTATTCCACCCCCTCCGTACATCCCTTTTCTCACGTAATTCCCCGTTATTCGACTCTCGGAAACATGATTTTATACTTTTCGGGAGTCTGTTCTAGAGTGAAATACGTCGTCCGCGTAATTGATTCTCAGTATTTAGGAACAGGGAAAATCACAAAATCAGGAATGTATATACGGCGGATAGTTGGCGAGATCTGTGTTTTTCGTTTCCAGTAAGTCTTGTGTGTCTGACGTAGGTTGTCACAGTGCAAGATGATGTGGCGGTTACCGTTATTGATGGTGAAACATCTATTAGCATGCCATGATGGTGAAACCGACTTGTGCGCAGTGACGGAAAACGACATGAGGCCAGGATTACTTACAGTACATTTTATTTGAAATACGTCGTATTACGTATTGGCAGATCCTCCTAATCGAAGTTCATGATGTGCCGTTCCAATGTAGACCTCCAACCAGTGAGCCAAATCATTTATTTATTTCACTCCATATTTATTTATTGGTTTGCTTTATCTATGAATTCTTTCAATAACCAACAATTTCGATGATTTACATACGCCAAGCGACCCACGATGCCCCGCATACTTTTTTATGGAGTCCATCAATAACATCCGGACAACAAATGACCGTATATTAATCTGTATTCACGATATGATAGTCAAAAAAGTCAATAGAAACCACATGTCAGTTCTTCTAAAAGCAAAGAATTGATTATTCGCTTCGAATAAATACTGTAGCGCGCCACTTTGGTTAAGTTAGACTCATTTTGAAAGACTCAAATAGTCGATTCCTAGCTTGTTTTAGCGTTATAGCTATTAACAGATAATCCATGGTTTGTCACCTTTTACCATACTCCATAGTAAATTTAATCCTATTATTTGAATCTGACGAACATAGCACAATACCTGGTGATACGTTAATTTTCTAGTCTTGGTTGAATCGTGTGACATATATCGCGAACACAGTTTTTTCACGCCCAAATGTTTGGGTAGAACTAATTTTACCAAATTGAAAGCAAGGGCCAAGGATGACGAAATCTCACGGTAGATCATAGTCTTGTCTGTTTTAATCATTTACAGCACCGCGTCGATATTGTTACTGAGAAGAAATTTGTCATTGAATTTCATAATACCGTTCTAAACACCGCTAATCAGTTATACATTATCATATTGCTCGGTGCTTCATCGTCCAATGTAGTCTAAAACCCATCAAGGCTTTGCTGAAGTGTCAAATTGCGCTTAAAATTTATCAACTAAATTTTACATAAAATAAAAACCGACTTCAAGAAGCCCTTAAACCAAAAATTTAATAATAATAATTACTGAAACCCACAAAATAAATTTAGACACTCAAAATTACTATTAATTAAATATTCACAATCTCAACTTAATCAATTTTTCTAAGGAGACGGAGCCAGCCAACTAACGTAAGTTTGCTTTTACGCTCACACGCTGTCTTCTTTGGAGTGCAAATATTGTCATTTAATTAGGTAGATATTATGAATATAATATTATATAATGAAGTTAAATAAGTTATAATGAAAATATTTTGTATTATGTTAAGCTTGTTTTGACTGGCATCGAGTCCAAAAAAAAAAAAGAATTGTTTATTGTGAATATCTAATAAATAATATTTTCACGTCTTTAAATTCATTTTGTAAGCTTTAGAAATTATTTTTATTAACTTTCTAGGTTAAGGCCTTTTTGAAGTCGGTTTTTTTTTTGTAATATTTAGTTAATTTTGAACTTATTAGAAGGAAAGGTTATTTTTTGTGCAAAGAGTTATAGTTCTATTTTCTAATTCTTTCCTCCATCATTAGACCATCGTTATAAAATATTAATATATATAACTCCTCAAACCAAAAAGGATAAACATAAAATAAAGAAATTTACGAGCAGCTCCTGAAGAGTTAGACTGACCACTGGCTTCATCATCAAACCCTCGTCACAAAATGTAATGTATGAAACTCGTCAAAATAGAATGAACGATACCAAAGTCGAGGAGCATATTAGTGAAAATTGAAGAGTTCCACTATCCACCCTTTGGCTCCATCATCAGATCCTTAATACTGATATAATACATGGGATTTATCAAAACAAATCAAATAACCCCAAACTCCAAGGTTTACTAGTAGCTTTTAAATAGCAGTTTCTGTTTATAAACGGCAATATTATTCACTAACTCCTATACATTAAGGAGTGCTGTGACTTCCATCATCAGCTCAGTAGCATGAGATGATGACTCCTGAACGCAAACACCTGAATCACATAAAAAACATGCAAGAAGCATGTCGGCCCATGCTCACTGTATGGTTCAGAAGCCGTTACTACAAAGTAATGTATTACAGATGAATAAAAAACTACCTTGTTACACTTTTTTTTATATTTCGCGCACATAATAGCTATAAGCATTAGAATCGCCTATAATTAGACAAACAAGCAGGTATGTCGACTATTACTCTTAAAATAGTGAAAACTAAAGTGCACCAGCAAAAGAGCGTATTTTCATTGCACTCGCATCTTTTTGTTGAGAAGCGCACTTTTTCGGAAATAAGTCAAAAACGGTATATCACATCATGTTCAAAATAATTTTCGTTGAAAGCATTTATTAAGCGTTACCTTTATATTTTCATTATATTTTTTTGGACATACTGTTTAAAAAACGTGGGGGACACAATTTATGCTACTTAAATCGGAGCGATTATTTCTGAAAACATTCACTGAATCAAAATAAAAGCTTATAAACCTTAAAGTATTTTTAAAAAAACTGTCGAAATATATGCCACACGTTGGATGTATGGAGTCCCCCTCTAGAAATATTTATTTTTATTATATAATTACCAAAGTAAGTAGCGGCCTATACAAGACATATATATATATATATATATACCGAATTTTATCAATATACATTTTGTAGTTTTTGAGTAAAATATTAATTTTACCTGTTACATATGCCTGTTATATTATTATGTTTATTATATTTTATGCCTATGACATACGGAAGGATGGACGAACATGACGAAACTATAAGGATTTCATTTTTGCCACTTTGGCTCAGGATCCTAAAAAGAACTAGGACATACTACGGGTACCTATAATATTTAAGAATACCCCCTTCGATTTCCCTTGGATCCCATCACAAGATCATAACTCGGTGACAATGGAATCACATTGCGAGTATACCTTTCGACAAAAAAATATTTTCAAAATCGCTTCACAATTGACGAAGATATCGCCTACCATACACACAAAAGAATACACGCGAATTTCTTTGAAGTCGGAAAGTCAGACAGCGCCAATTTTCATTCATTAAATTAGTCGCAAATCAAACATGCAATTTTTAAAATAACGTCAAAGTGGAAGAAACAATGACAGTCGACACGAAATTTATTCTGGAGGCAGAAATTTCATTTTCAAATATTACAATTCCCTTGTACGACTAACCACAATAGGGCGGGCCCGAAAACTATTAGTGTGGATAAAATACATATCTCGATCGCTTAGCACGTTGACGCATTCTCGAATCGACTATATGATGTTGAAACTCATTACAAGTATAATATTTGGATGAATGGTCAAAAAGAATAATAACATGACAGCGAATAGATCAAAACAAAAAAGGCATTTGTTTTAAATCGGAACCTTGTCGTTGCGACGTTTAAATGCAATCAGTGTAATGGCGCGTGGACACGAAGGCCCCGCCACAGACCCGAATAGCGTCCCATGCATATTTAACGCGAACTAATCGATCCATACGCGCAGGGTAGCGGGGGTACCTTTGCCTGATAAATTGGGCTGAATTAGATATTTCAGAGGCGAGTAATTAATATTTAGGTGCCTATTATCATAGTCAATGTCTATTTAGAACGTTCCGTGTAACAAAATCTGGCTAAATCGTGCGACTTTAAAAGTAATACCGTCAATCGATAGAACAAAGTATGTTTCCTCCACAAATTCTATATGTAAATCTTAGAAGTTTCTACGTCTTAGAAGTTTCTTGGCACAGCCATTGTGCAGGTTTGAAGGTATGCGATATTTATGAAACTCACGTAAACTCACTAAACGTAAATTTTCTATATCCATAGACATACTTTATTACCTATTTATTTGTTTATTGTAAATTTAGACAAAATGTACATCATTGACAAATGAATGTCCACATTGACATATAGCTGGTAATATTGTAGTAGGTATTGTTAGTAGAGGATGTGTTCTATATTTTTTTTTTAAATCATAGAGCTATGTTCCTAGGAGAGATTATTACCTCAATGAATTTATCTTACAGGATATGTTAAATTAAAATTGTTTAAATTAATAATAGCCATTTAAACGAAACATGTTTTGAACATAAAGACTTTTTTGCAATTTTACTGCGACTGGGATCAGTTGACTTTGGAATAGTACTATAAATTTTACATCTAAATTCTCTTCTTATTTATATCAATAGTAATAATAATGATATGTTTTCATTCCTATTTTTGAGAAAGAAGTCAATTATGTATATATGTATGTTAAGTGGTTAATTATTGTTCAATTTCATTTCCTTACAAGACCTTATTCTTAGAGCCTTATTCTTATTAATATTTGAATAGGAAAAAATATTCACAATCTTAACAAGCACTCAGACCAACTCAATAGCTAAAGTAAACAAAACTACCTTTGTCCGGAATAAGAACTTTTAGTATCTGGAAAATTTACAATGTCTTTCTTCATCCTTGTTATAGTTTATTATTCGTTAACTTGATAGTCAGAAATCAGGACTTTTCAGGACAAATCATAAAGAATTTATAGTCACATTTATTTCAGTGCATTGCAACAAGCGGATTTTTTAGAATGTTGTACCACTTACATATTAATGCTGTTTACTCTGATAGAAGATAACGTATGTTTAATCAAAACCAATAGCAACTGATTAAAAAAATTTTCGTTTGTGCTTTCGTAAAATATCGTTACAAAACTTTTAGCATTAGGGCTCGTTTTTAATTTTACTGCCCTGAGAGGCGGTCAAATCCTTATTAAGGCTTTGAAGGCTTAAGAGAATTTTTGTTACTTTTGTAAATAAAGGCAACGGGGAGATATTATAAAGTTTACATATCAAAAAATAAAAGAACAAAAAATGACATTTTTTTCGAGACTATTTATTAATAAAACTAACTTTCATTACAATTACACCGAATAATTTTTTATATTTCTTATTGACAATAGAAGGTCCCTTTAGAAATGTACCTACATTCAATTCGGGGAACCACAGACATATTGTTGAAATGTAATAAAAGTTGTGAAAAAATCTTATGTTTTATTAATGCGCTTATTATGATTTTCTTATTTCCATGCATAAGTACAAGGGGGAGTCGCTAGGATATCTAATCACTGAAAATTTTCTTACTCAATACTGGAACATCTCTACATCACACCAGCGAAGGAAATACTATTCGATAAACGTCACCCTTGTTCGGTATTGTACAATTATCGCTGAAATTATATAAAACAATTCGAAAATGGCATTCATTTTTTGGTGATGGTAATTCTGGTATGGTAATGGTAATCACCTCCACATGAATCGTAAATATTGCGATGTGCGTTTCTTTTGAGGGCGCGTTAGTTATACGTAGAAGCACAGGTAGGTAGGGCCTTTAGACGCGAAGTTTGATCGAATAACGCGCTATTACGTTTGACCCGAATAACTCGGGTTAGGGTTAATGAGTATTGATTGAGACTGTACCCACCGTGCAACAGGATAGATGATCTTTACAATAGTCTTCTATTTGGTAAAATAACGTGAAGAAACGTTTATATTAATTTATAATATACATACACCAAAATATTTATTTTTTAAATGCATCAAGGTAGTAGAGTAATCTTTTGTCATACGATTCTTACAGCACATTAGGTGTCTTGATGCGATTGTCGCATAACATGAGACAGAATTAAATCGAAAATAAAAAAGACTTTTTCGATTTTAAAACGTTTTGTATATACCATTACAATTTCTCTCCTACACGAGATTGAAACGAAGCATAAAACAAATACATATAACCATGATTGTAGCATAAGCTTAGAATAATTAAAGGATATGTCTAATTATATACAATATCTCCATATTGTAGACTTATAACAAAGCAAATCAAATACGTGTAGATCTAAAGTATAGTCGGTTATAGAAACACCTTCTTAAATATCTACTGTAAACGAAGTTTGAACATGTTAGAGAAACATAGGTTAAGGAATGTCGCCAAGCTCACAACTGTCCTTGTACGCCGTATTCCAAGAGTTGTTTTATCTGGTAATTTTAATTATTTCTTTAAGTTATATCAAATTTCACTTATTATAAAATTGGCTGTATGCTGACATGTACGTTTGCCTCACATATATATCTATTGACGTTTCAACGTTAATTATTTTCTTTGTCTATTCGTTCACTTATCACGTTATTTTATCCAAGTCATTAAATTATTTTTTCGTTCCAAGAGTATTGTTCATTTCTAATTCAACAAATTATTGTATGCACAAGTCAGACAGAATTTCATGTAATTTGTAAGACCTATGTATGATTCGTGGCATGAGACAATGCCATATTAAAATTGAAGCGCTATAATTGCTTCTTAAAAAAAATGTAAACATAAAGCGCCGCACGCGCGTGTTCCCTTAACTATTTATGTGAGAAATGACAAGCCGCTTGCGGAACCTCTATGATCACATGGTTTACTTACTCCGTCCACACGAAGGATCCAATGGCGTTCCGTTATACAAAAACGTGGGAAAATCTTAAGAGCGAACGTTATATCTGACCACATTCATATGTTGAAAAAAATACAATTTTATCCAATATTTTGAGTCGATTTCGTCGAAAATATCAATGCCGAAAATTAGCGATGATTTGATTATTTTCATTTGCACATACGTAAAAAAACGATTAATTAGATTATAGTATGTTATTGTTATTGGTGAAAACATGATCCAAAAATACTTTGAATTACTCGAAATGTATAAAATACGAAAAATACTTTTAGTTAAATTAATAAGCTTTTAATACAAAAAAGTTAAAAGACACTTATAAAAAATGCTTAAATTACGTTGCAGTACAAATTTTTCATAAAAGGTTAACATAAATTTATCGAAGACTTCGTTATATCGGCAGCAGCAAATCATTTTAATCACATTTAAAGCATGCGATCGTAAAGACCACTTGACATTTAAAATTTCCTAAAAGACATAATAAAAAACCGTGGATACATTTATTTTGATTCAAATTATACATATTAATTAAAAAAACAAAGTATAGTTAAGTTTACCTAGTATTTCATTCTGTGTATCAGCGTTTTTGAATTGTACTCTGTGTCACAATCAATTTCCAGCAATCAAGGTCATATCAAGGGCTAATTTTGAGTTCCGAGATATTCAATGATAAATTTGGACTGGTATCCTTCGTAGCTGTGTGTGTGAACATGAACATGTAGTAAATATATATTTACTACAGTTCCAAATCCTTTACGTGTACAACACATGCTAATCACTCAATCCCACTGAACGTCTAACTGATCGTCTCGCGCGCCAATCGGAATAACTTCAGACCGTATGTACTTCATTGGCGCGTTACATGCTCAATATACACTGATCAGATTTTCTTAATGCATCAAAAGAAGTATAACTTCAAAATTGTACTTTTTCTATTAATCGATAACACAAATATATTGTTTTGTGACACGGAATCCTCACGCGAGCTCTTCCCATACTCGGTCGGTATCCAATAACTACGAAGAATGTAACATGTGTTATGTGTACGTTTTAATTTTGTTTTTTTAACTTTAAGTCCTTTTTTTTTTTTAAGGCATTCTTACCGCAATGAAATTTCTATGTTAATTTTAATGATAAAAGAACAGCTTAATAAGAGGACATCGAAGCCATACATCGAAGGATCATACAGATAGACAGAAGGACAGATGGACCATAAAATCGAAACCATCAAGGCTTTCGAGACGCAAACGCACTCTACACAGTGTTGATTATTCGATTTTCAGACGCCAGAACAGTTTTTTAATGTTCACTATGATTTATTAGTTTGCGTGACCGAGTTTCTTGCACGAAATGCGTGCAACTATTTCGCAGTCATTTTGTTTATGTGACCGGCGGTAGCTTCACTTTGACGGGTGAACATAGCCTCGCATTTACTCATTTCTTTCTGTTTACGTTTGTTGTGTAAAATTTTAGCTATCGATATCAGGTATTCGATGCGGCCAATTTCGTTAATGCGACAAAAATGTCCAAAAATGTCCAACAAGTGGTAGAAATAAGCGCGCACTATCCAATTCACTATATTTATTACGTTTCTTCGTTACGGCGTACAGTTGGCGCTTGCGCTGTTAGCGAGTGCCATTTTCATAGTTTGAAAAAAATTGTATGCACTGAATATATAAATCAATTCTAAACAACACCAGACTAATATTTTAACGATTAGCTACTCAAGACTATTTTTTTTTATTTGGATTCGTTTATGTTTTCGTTTGTAATGGGTCATCACAGGACGCATTAGCGAACGAAGTCGGTATGAGTTTTATCTTTTTTTTTTTCAATCATTGCTTTGATATTCTCAAGGGAAGAAGAAAATTCTACACGCGGTGAAACGTGAGATTGGAAATCCAATCATCTTATGTGGTGGTTTTAACTCCAACATAAATAAAAACGAATCGCTTCTTAGTTTCTTGAAAGAAGAGTACAATTTAGAATGCTGCCCGACTCATTATACCACTCTAGGCAATGTATATCTTAATTCAATCTTCATACGTAAGTTAAGTGTCAACTTATTCCGTTATATTTAATACTTATCGTATCATCGGCCCGTGCCTAATAAACTCTGTTCGAAACATTAATTCGTTTCGGTTTTCCAATCGCCCGAATATCTTCCTACACATAAACGTATCCACGTAAAACTTACGGCTGTGTCGAGGATACAAGCAAACCAGGGATTCTTTCCTCCGACCTTGGGTTCGTTGTTACCACCCAGGAACCTTTCAAAACAAATCAAACCAAAAATAGCTCTATTTCCTTGGTAATAGGATTTAACTTAAAACACGTCATTAACAATTGTTTTAGACATTAACATCACCACCCATTTCTTTCATCGCCAGCCATTGATAGACATATACATATCAATGTCACGTCAACACACTGTTGAAGTATACGCACTCCCGACATTTTCATTTTAAATTTTGAATTTACCAAAGGGCTTAAGTTTAAGCAAGGTGCTTAATACTGCTAACGGTCATTGTTAATGACGTCGGTGACAACGACCGGGACAGGCAGCTTAACGTATTCCCCGAAGCACATAGGGATCGTTTAATATGACTGCATTAAAAACTGATTGCTCGTCTCGCCCGCGGCCAGAACGTGAACCCGGTATTTTCTGGTCCGCGTTATTTTCATTTATTTAGAGACTTGTCCTTTTTTAAAACACGCCACCTATAGAAGATATGATTATCAGTATTTAGTACTTTATTAAAATGAAATTATATTTCATAACGAAATAGTACATAACTATAAATTACAGATGTAGTTAATTTCCCTCTAAGAAGATTCAGAATTTTCGAAATAATTGGGAAAATAGCTTTGACTTAATTTTGGACACGCGTAAATAATCATTTTCCGATTAAAATTTAAAATACATAAACAAATGCGCAACGCCCTAAAAGGTACTATCAGCTACCAACACAAAGATTACACTTTTAATGTCACACCTGCATATATATAAGTTAGTAGGTATAACTAGACCTTGCAAGCACGCGAGGTGCATAGAGTATAAAAAGTGGGAATGACAGATGACGTGTGGCTTTAAGTGATGGACAAAGTCCATTTAAGATGTTGAAGGAATTAACTTTATTTTCCTGTTATTCAAAGACTTATTGAGAAGTTAAATAAATTCAATTTCTAGTGTATAATTTTCAGATAATGATAATTTATAGATTAATTATTGTTTACGTTGTAATTAAATCTAACTGGAAAAGAAAATAATCTCTATTCGAGCTTGCTTCTAATGATTAATGTTTACAGAAAAAAATTAAAATAACTTTGAGAAAACGGGATTTTATAGGTGTTTGATCTCCATAAAATACATATTAATGTCAGTAACTTATTAAAATAACTACCCATATGGGACGCTGATCATATTTACTAACGTATCATCTATTCATTTATTATGTTACGCGGTAAATAACACCAAGTAGACCGTAATGAAGATAGATCCATTAGAAAACTTCATGAAAAACGAGCTCGGATCGGAAGACGGGATGAACAAAATTGGATTGTAAATAATTGAATTCCCAGCGAATCGTCGTCCCAACGAATCAATTTTGATGTAATGCGTTTACGGAGTTAAAGCGCGCCATCACCTTGTTACCTTTAATCAAGAATATGTTCATACCTGGTATTGAAAGAGTACTTGAATATCATTAATTCTATCATTATCATTATTGATACCTGTACTCGAATATTTTGATTTTTTTTGTCATCGTTATCATATGGGGCACGTTCTTGAATATTACGAGTTTCATCATTACCGTCATCATCAATATCTGTACGCGAATGCGAGTCTTATCATCCTCATCACCATCATTGTCAGTACCTGTACTCGAATATCATGAGTTTTATCATTGTCGTCACCGTCAATACCCGTACTCAAATATTATAACTTTTATCGTTATTCTCATCATCTTTATCTGTCTTCATCGTCATCTTTGATCTGTATTCGAATATTATGAATTTCATTGAACTACTGGTATTAGCCTCCAGGTTTACCTGTGCGAAGATAAAAAAATAAATGCATACGTCTCTCAATGTTGATCTTATTTCTAACACCAGCCCATTTAATTTTCAATTCCGATCTAAATTGATTACGCTATCGATGAATAGAATAATAAAAATTTTCAATTTTTAATAAAAACTCCTGAAATTATTAACGGAAATTAAAAGTAGCTTATGCTAATATTCATTTTTACGTCACGTATGCAAAATTTCATGGACATCAGTGGAACAATTAGGCAGTGAAGCGAAGTGAACAAGCGACTCATGTTTGCATTTACTTACACAAGTACGGATTTAGTTTTTGGCTGGTGCAAAAAATTTTCACGTATAGAACGAAGTCTTATGATTTCCCCAGTTTATTATATTGCTAGCACATAACGAAGCTATCAGTTTAAATACAAATGATATCTTGTAAAATGTGATTTAGTATTTTATACAAAGCCTCATATAATGAGAATAGTGAAAATGTTCTTATATACAAGTATCTATAAGTAACATATACGCGTAATATTCATTATTCATGAGCATAAATTCATCAAAGAGATATGCCGGGAACCGACTAACGAAGTGGAAACTACGCCGGAACTGCTGTTATGCCCCAAGTTGGAAAACTTGAAATGGGTTACTTAGCGTCACACACGAATAGAATTGTAACTCGTTGAATGTCGAGAAACGTGTCAATTAAACGTGCTTATCATGATTTCAACTTTTTGGTTTTCTCTAACACTTAGAACAGATTCCACAGAGTTAGATTAGACTATTTCTATATTGGATAAAAAACCATTTTAGACCCCAGTACACATATTTGTTTAACATCGGCCTGCGGCAAAATACTGCAGTAAAATCTACCACATAGTAACATATAGGAGTTTACGTAACATTTTAAATTAATATATTTTACATATGTAAAATGTTTCAATATATCCGTGGGATTCTAGAGCTTTTTTATGTACAATAAAATTTTAAATAAAGATTTAAACATGTCGGTATTTTGATAGCTGATCATTGGTTACTCATCTTCCGAAGGGTTGCGTTGGTAATTTTTGACGAATATCATGTCATTTCATTTCCTTTCCTGTTGTGCCTGATTACACATTCGATCAATTTTTAAATGTTTTTTTTTTTTTTTGATAACCGTGACGATCCTGTTAATTTGTTAATACCTTTTAAAAATAATTTTAATGTTATGCTTTTAGTGACCTCAAAAAAACCAGCCATTGCGTCGAACAGACAGACAGACACCAAAATGATCTCTTTTAGTATCGGGTCTCAATTGTCTCAATACTGAGGTATATCTTCCCACGATTTTTTATTTTGATATTTATTTTTTATCTGAGGGCTTTGGACCTCAACCATTCACGGTAATTAGTGCGGGTTGCGAGTTGTGATCTCTCGAATGTTCCGTTTATTTTTTCACTTTAATATTAAAGGAAAAAATTAAACTTCTCTCAGAGTCTACATAGAGCTTAACCAAGTTTCTTCTGAAGAATTATCGTTTTGTATGGAATGTTCAAATAAAACGATACACCTAATCTTGTTTTGTTACCGATAATGATGTTCATTTAAATACACTTTTCTCCCAATAACAACCTACTCACGTAATTAGCCTACGTTAATACAAAAGCAGGTCGTAACATTTTCCTCTATAAAAAAAATTATCCGATCTTCGATAAAAAATATTAACATTGGGTAATTATAAACGCTAATTAATGAAAAATTCGAGCGATATTGTTTGTCTCGTTTGGAAGCTAGAATTATTAAGGGAATTCTTTGATGTTCAACAAGCTAACGGCCCTAAACTCACCGGTGAATTACATATGAATTCAAAAAAGATTTGAGAAAGGAAAAAACTTGGTCAGTGTAACAAAATTATTTCTCTCTTAATGTAGAAGACAATCTGTGCATTCTCATAAGGAACTAGCGCAAGCCACAGGTAGTATATAAATTTTTCTGTATTTATTTGTTGTGTCAAGTTAGTATAACCCCATTCAAAGGCACATTCCTCAACATTTTTATATAAGATTCAAAGTTTTGGTACTTAAGCCCTCGAAGGTCACTAGCGATCGTCGCCACGCACAGAGATCGTAGTAATTGCCACTAATGCATTGTTGGCATTGTCCAAGACCAACGGCTTAATGTATTTTCCGAAATAAAATACAGGTCAGCGATTTAATTTTACTTCAATTGAAAATTGATTGGTTAAATTGTCCATGATCAGGTTTTAATTCGAATTAAAGCAACGCGTCGACCACTCGTTTGTCACTGTGTTTTAGTTGCCAATTTCAAATTTAAAATATTATCCTTATTTCAGCTTTTTGATGCTTTTGAAATATAATGAAATTTATGGGTTAAAGATTCCGTTAGGTTTCCTGTTTCTAAATGAAGAATGAATTTATGAAATTTCGTTCCGCTCAGAAAACAAAATATTTCTAGTGAAGATACGATATTAAAAGCCTCTTCCACCTTCTCCTCTTAAACTGACATTTAACAAAATGTCATTTTTAAGATAAAATTTGCGTTCCACGTCATCTTTATAACGGCTTTTAGACCGAACAACCATTAAGAGAAGTATGTGAAACGAAAATTTTATTTTAAAAGTGGCTTTTTGTTTGATGCCAGTTTAAGGCTACTGTCAGACCGCGAGCTAGTAATTGTTAGATATGGACTATTTTATAACCCAAGAAGAATTATAATTTCATTTTAATAAATCTGAGTAAGCAAGAAAACAGTACAATGTGAATATTCTGGTTCACACTCCGAGCTAATTCTAGCTGTTACTATAGTAGCCCAGCTATGACGCCTTCTATATTGGCTACATAATCTCCCATAGCACAGCTATACATTTTTTTGCACATGCTGAACTTCAAAAGCTTATTGAAAAATTTTACATAGATTTTTATACTTTTTTCCAGTAGTTAAGTAGTTGTTCGACAGAGCAGGTTTTTGCTCTGAAATGCTCTTGTTTATGAAAAAGGTAAAGAAGAAATATTATTATTGGATAGTTCGGAAGAGGAGGATGATATACTATATACCAATATATTATATTATCATGTATTGCCGAAAAAAAAGAAAAACGACGCACATGTTGGATGAAAAAAAATACGATTATTCACGCTACATCGCTGTCCATACATACTCACAGTTTGATATAAAAACTATAAAAAGCCCATCCTCTGACGATAGCGGCAGCCCAAATTGCATTTTACTATCTAACGTTTTTGATCTGAGGGGTCTTGCTTGAATTACAACATGATTGATAGCTATGTAATAATTACTAGCTACTAGCTTTTGGTCTGACGGCAGCCTAAAAGGGGTTGAGGGAAGGGCCTCTCCCTTACATTGATAATTTTGATCGTACCTTAATCACAGGTAGGCAAAAGTAGGTTGCTTTCGTTTATATAATAGTTAATAGACATATTTGTCATCAGACAAAACAATGGTCAAGGACAAGCGAACAACACTATAAACGTGTAAATATATCTTTACCTTGTGCAACGGTGGCTAGAAGATAAGAATCAATCTAGATAACAAACACGCAGGAGTAGTTAAACAATGTAAACTGTATACAAATAACACGATAAGAACACACGTGTACCGTTGTGGCGTTGGCAAACATCGTTATACCGATCGCACCATTTGTACAATCAGCCTTGACAATTAAAATTAGTCCTATAATACACTGTTATAAATGGTATATGATAACTCGTTATCAGCTTCTAGTTAGCTGATTCTGATTAATCTATTTTAGGAGAGAACTGAAAAAGAATTATATTTTTATAAGGCCCCTTATTTCATTTTTAGAGCGACATTCACTTTTATACTATAAAACTATTGTAAACTAGAAAAAAAAACCGGCCAAGTCGGACTCGCACGCGAATGGTGTCCGTACCGCCATACGATATTTAACATAACATATTTTTTTAAACTACGGAACCATAAAAAGCTCAAATTCTTTCTGTTTTCAATTAGTAACGGCAAATTGTGCCACGGTTTTTTAGACTGTTTTGAAACCACTTATACACGGATGGCCGGTGGAAGTGACTGTTCGGCTTCTTTTCCCCCAACATTACCTAACCGCGACTTTTCATTATTTATTATATATTACGCAAAAATTATTAGAGATAATAGAAAACTGTCAAGAGAAAAAATATTTTCTTTAAACTCTCTATAATACTGCCTATGTGATTGCTTTGAATAAGATCGATTGGGCCTCTTCCACCGTCTCCTTTGAAATTGGCATTCAACAAAAATCTCTTTGTAAATAAAACTTGCGTTCCACGTTTGTTCGGGCTAAAACTCGTTAAAAGGAAAACATGAAACACAATTTTTATTTTAAAAGTGACTGTTTGCTAAAAGTCAGTTTATAAGGTGATGGTGGAAGGAGGCTTTTAATAATGTTAAAATATGTCAGCTCGAATATTACGTTTTTTTTATAATAATTTTTTTACTTTATACTCCGTTTACACAAAATTTATTGAAACTGACCGATACGGTAATAAAATAATGCGCAAGCGAATTAATCTTCATACATTTACGTACAAAATAATTTCTAACTTAATTGACAATTCTTCCTTATAAAATAATAGATGAAGAACAATCGTAGCGGAAGATCTGTGGATGATGACAGGAACAAGCGTATACTTTGACAGATTCTGATACACCCTCCTGTATAAGCAGGATATGAATTCTACTTACCAACAGCTCCTACTATCAGAGGAGTATACCGACTGACCGAAGAAACTCTTGCAGAATCGGAAAAGTTCATAATTATACTGTGCAAAATAAAATCTCCTTTAAAAGCAGCATGATGTGATACAAGGCAAGGATTCTGCTACGTAATACGCTGCTGGCCATACTTGAGTTGTACCACGTCAAATAAAGTGACAGTATTTATGCGAGTTGCTAAGTAAATAATAATAAAAATGGTATAGAGCCATATTGTGTATAATTTTGCTCCAATACAAAAATGGGCCTGTTTGACCGATAAAATGCTACACTCTCACAGAATACAGAAAGAAGAAGCAGTTTCCACTGTTGACTTTATTCCAGTGAGTGAAAGTTTCAGTGGTCCAGTTCTCTGCTCCACCCAATTCATTAACTCAATCCCTATTAGATTTCCTATTAGATTTAGGAGGGTCTAAAAGGCTGACAACACCGGTGACTCCTTTAGGGTTGGGAGTGACCATGGGTGACGGTATTAATCTCCTCTGGGGTCGTTAGCGTGCTCCTTTGCCTTTCTAAAATGCTATAAAAAACATGGTACAATTTTATTGTCCATAAGCATACCACAACAAATTCTCTTTATACAATATACATAGAGAAAATAATACATGTTTAGTAAGGGGGTCAAATATCAACGCTTAAAATACTCTTTTACTAAATAACTTTTTCAGATAATGTTTAAGAGTGCTTTATTTTCATTTACAAAAAACTTCGTCGTGCATGTCTATGAAATCGTCTATGGAAAGTCTATGAAATCGGTAGCACTTAAGTTAAATTACGGAATGTAAAAGATTTTAAGAATTTCTCCTGACGCTTTTGCGTATATGTATACATGTTCCGTTTTATACGTTCTCGAAAATGTGCGAAAGATACTAACAAATTTGGAATGAGCTAGCTGACAGCTTCAAATATAATGTGAAGAGGTTGACGAGTTACTGTAGAAAACAGCGTCTACGCCGCCTACCCTTGCATTACTTGCCGCCCATGTCCCAGGAACGAAGCTACAAAACGCCAATATGTGTTACAAAATTATACTATGTTTAGATTCGCGCAGACACAGAATCAAAATACTTTTGGAAGCGAGGTTTTTGTGCATTGGGCACACACAGACTGCGAGCCTAAAGATGAAGGAGTGTACATTTGTTGAAAATAAGTCGAAGACAACGTCATCAATTCAAAGGTATGTGATAATAGAATTAATTTACTTGAAATTAGCTTTTGTCTCTGACTCTGTCTGTATGGACTTCGAATAAATTCGAATACTTTCATCTTTTATATCGAGCGATCACACTGTCAATCATTGTCCCGATCTTGTTCCTGCCGTTATAGTTCCAATCCTGGCCCCGCTTTTGGTTTCGATTCTGACCTCAATTTAGATTCTGGTTCTGTTCAAAATATACACAATCTAAAAAAATAGCAGTGAGATCGAATAAAATCAATCATATATTTACTTCAGGGTGCAAATTATTACCACAATTTCATCAAATTCTGTGCAGTAGTTTTGCGTAATTCGTGAACAAATGTATAGAATGCATAAAGTTTGGAGGTAATCAATAGAGTTCGACAGCATTTCGAGTCGGATCACGCTTTTTACTTCAAAAAAGTGAAAGTCCGATCTCATTTAGAGTACGTACTGTTATACTTCTAGACCGTATCAAACGTTGATCATCTTGAAGATTCGGCGACCTTGTAGTATCTAGCCAACGCGACCTCTTGGTTTTGCGAAGAGATGTAGCATCTTTGTGCATGCTTTGCCACTTATGTTACGGGCAGTGATATGAAGAACGCTTCAACTTTATTCCTCTCGCTGATTTCAGTCATCGTTCCGCTCACCGGGAATACCATCAGTACCATCTTCACAGCCGACGTTCTCTGTCACGTACGGTGAGGCTTTGGAATGATTTACCATCAGCGGTATTCCCAGCGCATTTTGACAAGGAGGTCTTCAAAAAAAGAGTAAACCACTTCCAACAAACAATCCTATAAAATATATTGCCCCATAAGGATCCTATAAAAAAAAACAGACACACGAAGATTCTAAAAATCATAGAATTATATTCTGTCAATGTTTCTATACTCCCTGAGTAGTTTTCGCAAATGTCTTTAATGTAGAGATTTCTTCTCTCTACTCTTTTATTATGAATATAAATGATAGGATAGCGACTCAATGTAAGATTCCGAGTTTATTGTTTTTCGCCCGTTTATGATTGAAATAAAAGATTCTTCAAAATAGATAATGTCCATGTTCGAGATATGAAATGAGGTTTCATAAACAATTTTATAAATTGCTATAGGGTGCATGGACTCCAAAAAATGAATGGCTTTAAACTATCTACAAACGATTCCACATCGAGTGGTTATTCCATACCGATATGTTCAATGGTATTTAATTGATACCCAGACTAAAAGAAATCATTTTATTTCTACGTATTACATAGATAGACACAATCTCGTGGAAGGTACTTGTAGTGAGTAGTAGTAGTAGTGACAGAAAATTGTTCGAGCAGTTTGATCAGTGAACATAAAAAATCGACGAAGATTATATACTCGTAAAATGAGGTGGTTTTTCTACAACAGTCCGTGTAGAAATATAAATAATATATGTTAAAACAGAGTTATTTAAAGCAAAAAGTCATTTAGAAACAAAGTTAATAAATAATAAGTATTCCACTTTACCATTTTTTAGTTTTTGACGTTATAACGTCTTATATATCGATGAACGCCGTCTGCACGCACGAAAAAGCATGACTCATTGTCGCGTTCCGCCTGAGCCGAGCGTGCGAGCGAGAGCGCGGAACAATGGAAAAGCACGATCAGCCTAAGCGTTTGGCTTGTGATGCATCTATCTCTTTACTGTATAATTTAAGTAGAAAAATATTTGAATTCATAAGAGCAAATAAATGTTAATTTATCGAAAACATTGTCATTTTCAATTAATTCCTTCTTTGTATTATACAAAGTAATAATAATTCAGTGATAATAATTCAATTAAATTCATAAAAGAATGCAATTTTTCATCAAGGTTTTCTTAGGACATTATCACGTAAAATTATTGTCCATAAACCAACTTTACAGACCAATTTTTATCATTTGCTGAGTACAAAATTTTCTGGGGAAAACACGCAGATGAGCCCCGAAAAAAAAACCCATTTGATTTAACTCAATTATAATAAAAGCATGTGTGCTCTAAAGATGTAAACTGATAAAATGATAATTCAATTTTCCGATATCGAAGTGAAGAAAATGTGTTTGCGACTTAATCGTTCCACGAAATTTAATTAAACGCAGCCCTACGACTCTAATTGCCAATCAATTTATGACGTCAGCCCTTTTATATGTAACAAGTACCTAATCATTTTTAGCCGACTTCAAAAATTGGAAGTGGTTCAAGATTCGATTGTATTTTATAGCGTTTATATTTTAGACTGTAGTATACGTATATTACGCAATTACTCCGTTGTCAGTACACGGATTTCAATAATTCTCTTTATTATAAACATGCTGTTATCCCGTCGGTATAATATCATAACAGACAGATCAAACAAAGGAAAAGACAAAGATAAACTCTTCAGAATCAACAAAAAGCATATTTTTTAGGTTTACACGCTATTAGTCAATAGACATTTGTTTTATTTAAATAGTTATTTTACATCAAGAAACGTACTGATATACACGAGGGGTGTACAATAAAAAGTGAGAATATGTATGTTTCCGGTAACTTTTATTCAATATCGTTTTATTGTTTTCAACATAGTAACTTTTTAACACTTAGCATATCTTTTTCTAAGCTTAAATTTCCTTTCTTAAAAATCCTTCATCCTGCGAACCAGAAAATTCCTATACTGCAGCGACTACTGTTTCATCATCTTCATACCTTTGTCGTTTCAAATACTCGTGGGGCAAGGTCTGGTGAATACGAAAGATACTAAGAAGCCAACATCTAGAATTGCAGCCAAAGCCACTGAGGACCTGTGAACCGAGGCATTATCTTGATGGAATAAAACAATTTTCGCTAGTTTACCCTGCTATTTCTTTCCAATTTCGTTAGACAATTTATTTATTTGTTCTACATACCTAGAGCCCGTACCAGCATCTCTAATGCAGTACTATCCCAGAAAAGAGACCCACGATCTTTCTGGCAGAACGACTCGCCTTTTCCTTAGGAGTTGGAGATAATGGTCTTTTCTAAGTAATAGACTAATTTTGTCTTTGAATTGTAATAATGAAGCCACGTTTCATCCGTGATTGTAAAACAAGCCAAAAAATTATCGAAATCTTGTTGTAACAGAAAAATCCAATGTACACTACCAAAAAATTCTAAATCTTTATTTCTTTGGCTATAAAACGTTCCGTAACACGTTCCGATGGTCGTGTCATTCTCAACAACACGCTACGACAGACTGCAAACAAAATAGTTCAATTTTTAAAATAACAAAAGATTTCAAATTATTTCCTATTTTAAAATCTAATCTCAATATTCTAGTTTTACCAGCCAGTATTTACTTTCTTTAGTTCCAAAGACTATACCTCACTCTCATTTTATATCGAAAGCCCTTCGTACCCATGATGATTTGTATATACTCATTAATATATACACCCATTTTACATTCATATATTATTTAAAAAAGAACAGGGTGTTATTAAGTACTTGTTAATAAAAAGAACTAAAAGGTTAAAAATTATTTAATTCTGATAAGAAATATACCGTTTTATAAGGTAAATTACATCACATTTTTTTAAATAAAAGCATGTTACATTTTGACAAGAGAAATAAATAAGGTGTAAAACGTTTTTATTTTACAAAAAATGTGCTATAGTAAACCTATAAAATGGTTTATTATACCACATTTAGAGAAGAGCATGTAAAGAATTAAATTAACAAGCACTTAACAAAAGCTTATTTGAGTCATACGAGTCCAAACTCAAAGGGGTTATGTCGTTTTATTATGGAGTTCCTATGGCTATCTTCCAGCTCCAGCATCAGACCCTGGATAGCATCTTGAGACAAAGTACTCGTCAAGATGAATGATACGAGCTCAAACTCGATGAGGTTATGTCGTTTTATTATGGAGTTCCTATGGCTATCTTCCAGCTCCAGCATCAGACCCTTGATAGCATCTTGAGACAAAGTACTCGTCAAGATGAATGATACGAGCTCAAACTCGATGAGGTTATGTCGTTTTATTATGGAGTTTCCATGGCCACCTCGTAGTTCCATCATCAGATCACTTTCATGTCAACATAATATTGCATTGTCATGGGATATACATATTTATGTAAAATTTCAGTGCAATCAGAAACCGGAAAGTGGGCCAAATTTAACTTGCAAGATTTGATTACAAACAGGTAAGTGAAAGTAAATAAAAGCTTGTAAAAAAGTCATCAAACGAGACCTACATACAATTACTAATGTATCTCAATATAATAATTTGTCATTAGTATATAATGTCATATTTATTTATGTACATTAGCATAGGTTCCAATCCATTATACACAACATTAATATCATTGAAAGAATTTAAATTGTCCTATCCTCACTCGTCTGTAAACTTGAGAGACATCGAAAAAAAGGAACAAATTATTACAATTATATCAGTATTTCTAATAACCATTATCCGCATACTGTTTGGTGTAAATGAAAATAGCATTATAAAGAAGTCTTTGCACTTAGCCGTTTGCACTTAGCTGTTTCGCCCGTGTGCACGTAGAATAAACTTCTTTATTTTTTTCATTTATAAATCGATTTCGCTGTCAATTCTGATAGCCGTCCTAATCCTGCTCTCGATTTTTGTTATGGTTTCACTGGCGTTTCTGTTTCAATTCCCGCTTTCAAAATTAAATATGATTCAACTCTAACTCTAGATTCTCAATTTAGTCCCGATCCCGGTTCAGACCATAATTCCGGTCCCATTCTGGATTTTGGTTTTGCTTCCCATGGCGATCACGGCTCCACTTTCCATTCCGATCCAGCCTCGCTCTCGATTCCGATCCCGAAACTATTCACATGTCTATCCTAACAAAATTTTATTACAATCAGTTTAATCGTTTAAAAGAGAAAAAGAATCAAACATTCAAACCTATTTATAATACGAACAGGATTAAAGATGCGTTCCAAGAAACGTACTTGATGTCTTCAAATCGGTTTTAGTTTTACTATTAATTATTTCACACCTTTAAGCGTTAAGTGACTGTTATCACGATAACGTGGCGCAAAAAAAAAATGTTTTCTTGGACATGTGCTTATTACTTATCATAATGACAAAAGTAAAGGACGGAAGGTACTTTATGTTGATGTCACATTCAGAAGCCGTGCATTGTCGTCGCGGCTAAGCACATACTGGTTTACTAACACGCTGCTCACGGCTTCGCCTGTACGCGTACAATGTGTAGTAATACGTGTAAATTGAAGCACTAGTAATAATGAAATTAATTTTCATTAGTTGTGTTATATTAATGTTATGTAATATATAAAATAGATTAAATATGACGTAATGAAACATAAATAAATTGTGATTCAAATAATAAAAGTATGTACAGTACAGGTACATATTGTAGATTACAGTTCTAAAGAGAGAGATATTTATATAATTAATAATCAATTGGTGCATTTAAGTAAGAACATTACTAGAAAACGGTTAGAGCGATTTGGCCGATTCCTTTTTTAATGTTTTCGTAATTGACAGGACAAGCTTTGTATGAAAGAAAATACCCTTTTCTATCTTTCTGTCTGTCTGCCTGTTAGTTAGGGGTATCTTCCTAAGGGCGAAACTGAAAACGATGCGAACTTCACTGAAAGGTAGAGAGAAGAGCTTACTGGACACCATAAAGTACATTTTAAGTACTTAGGAGCGAAAAAAACTCCGTAAAAATGAGATAATTTATCGAAATTAATCAAAGGTGGAGCCGAAATCGGAATCGGAATCGGAATCATGACTGACTCGGCATCGATAATACATACAAGAGATGTAGGAAATCATTCTATGTTCTCAAGGGTTGAGCCGCGGACTATAGCTATCTATAATAAAAATTATGACTGGGATTGAAGCTTTTTTGGTGTTTCATAGAATCAATAAGAACCCTTATAGTTTATCTGGTTTTTGGTTTTTAGGGTTTCAATAAAATTTAGAATTGTTGCAGATTGAAGACAATGCAATACCTAAATTACATTTTTAGTGTTCCTCAACATTATAATTTACCCGATTTGAATAAAATTTAGTATGGAAATAATTGGAACTTCAGAAAATGATATAGGATAGATTTTTAGAGTTCCGTGATTATTACTAAAAACCTTACAGTTTTACCAAATTTCGCTAAAATTTGCCCATTTTTTTTTTCTTATTGATAGTGAATCTTTTAAAGTGTTTTTAGGGTTCTGTGGTGGTGTCTTGTGAGATTAATAAGCAGTCTTATAATTTGACCGATTTCAGTGAAACTTAGCATGGAGATAACTTAAACTAAATATATCCATACATGCATACATTGCCTTGTAGGTTACATGACTTTTAGGTTTCCAAAAATAAGTGTTTAATAAAAAATAAGTGTTAATCATTATAATCATATAAATTTCACTGAGATTTGCAGTTTTTTGTGTGAAAAAAATTAATTTAATTTTAGTTTTTATGTAATATATTCCAGATGCATAACAAATTTAGACAAGGCAATGTCTTTCGGGCCAGCTAAATATATATATACATACTCTATGGAATCGATCAGACATCTTTCCGCAAATATCCATAATCTCCTTATTTTTTAGAACAAATTTGCCAAAAAAAAAACTTTAATCATTGAAGTAACTGTTTTTGAGAAAAATAGCTTAAAACATCTACTAAAAATTCACGGTTTTCCAACTCTAGCAACGGTTGATGGTCATGTGTCATGCCACGTCCCCCCAACTAAGCGTAAAACCCGACCAGTGGCCCGCGACGTACAGCCGCGTGCAGTCGTCGAACTTGCACAGAAGTTAAGTATTTTGTTCAGTTGCTGTTTTTTTTTTTACAACAGAGACTCTTTTTGTAATAATAGTACAGTATTAGTGTTAGGTTAAAGTTATAGTATAAGTCTGACGTTTACGATATTGAAGTTTTTTGAAACTATGATTGTGAGTTATTAATATTGAAGTGTTTAATTACAACATCTTTCACTGATACCTAATATGCAAACGTGATTTATTGTTGGGGAGTTTTGCAGAGGTGACACTGCTGAGGCTCTAAGACTTTATAGTCAAACTTACCCTGACAGTCAAAAATCTGAGAGTCCACCAGTAATATTGCGTGCTGTGTATATTTTACACGACAAATTTGCCTTACTTCGCTATGTTTGTTTAAAGGTGAGTGAAACATATGGGGAAAATTTGAGACTAATTTAATAATTCCATCGGCGACCTTTATATCACTGACAACATCAAGTGTCATTTGTAGGTAAATAAATAGATAAGTTCTTTAATAATAATACATCGCGGAGCCTGAATGCGGGGTAGTATTCGAATTCTTCAGGTGGCGTCGCCACCCGACAACCGCGCTCGCGCTTGCATTCTGACCGAGGACTTATTAGGGTTATCTTTACAATTTTTACTATTTTTTCAATAATATGTTTTTGTTATAATTACTTTGGCAAAGTTGTTCTAAAAAAGAAGGAAATTATGAATATTTCGCATCCCACTGTATTTATGTATATATATAAACACAGTGGAATCGATCATGCCTCTTTTGGCAAATATTATATATATAGTAGCGGTGACAGGCTAGTACAGAAAATTGTCTTCAAATAAGTGGGTTTCGAATATTGACCATGAGTTTACTTAACTGATATGTTTTTAAGTGAAATTAATTGTTAGAAGTCATTGACCCAATGGCGATAGCGGACGTTAGCAACCCCCAACCGTACAGACCAGCGTGGACTGCCCGAGGTCCAGGCATGAACTAAAAAGATCGTGAAAGAGTATGCCTTCGTAATAATGCGATTAAAACCGATCGCAACAACATGTTGAAATGGCTGTACAATCGCACTGCTCGTACAGATTCCAAACTAGGGTATTTTTTGGGTAGACAACAATCGACATAAACTTTTGATAGCTTTTAAATATTAATCTCATAAAAATAAAACTGTTTTACATTAATCCTTTTTAGGAATGTTTTAAAGCTCGTTGTTATCAAACAAATTGTGCAATATAATATAGCAATATACTCGCATATTGTTATCATGTAAAATATAACAACTCGACGTATCTGTTAATATGATACGTTATGGAAATTTGGGCATGAAATTGGAATACACTATAAATCGTCGTATAACACGCTTATTCCGCGGCCATAAATCCAACTGTGTATTGTGGTATAAATCTCGTGTAATGTGCCTTTGACGTACAATTTTGTTTACCGTTTTATTGCACAACAGGTCAAAAGTGAAGGTCAAAGCTATTCATCTAAGTTCAAAATAACTCTTTAAACCGTGTCATTAGTATCCATCACCGCTTCAAATATAAGCGTTTGCTTGGGTGGATGAGATCATCTCGGAACAAAAGAGAGATTATCCATGGAATTCAGTTTACAATTTTGTAAGTAACGTATCAGGTACAATACCGGCAGTTAGTAGTGGCTTTGCACTTTAAAAAAATAAGAAATAATATTTAACAACCGTAGCTAGACAGGCATTTGTCATGTACAATCTTGTATGGAATTTAATAATTAACTGCTTTTTAAAATTACGAAATAATGTTTCCCGGTCTCGGCATTTAGACTCTCAATACCTAATTTATATACATATAATGTATGCGTGAAAATTTATTATATGTAAGAAAAAATTTGTAAATGTTTAAAAAAATAGTGATTAACATGAACTCAATATTAGAAAAAAAAATAAACTGGATTTATATTTCAGTTAACTATGCAAAATCACGAATTCACTTAAGAGGCTCTGGGTAATGTTCAATAAGGCACTTATGGATGTACAAGATTTAGCCTTATATAAATTTAAATCAATATCGGACAAATACAGAATAAAAAGATATACAATTTCCGAATATTTAGGAGACAAATATCTACGAGTATGTGGGTCAATCTGAAAGTCCTTATAAAATCAAAAATTGAGTATACTAGCAAATTATTTATATTATTATTATTTTTCAAAATAGGTTCCCTTAAGATCACTACGTCGCTGCATTTGATGGAACTAATAAGAGAAACAGTTTGCCCACTCACACTTAGGGGGTCGCTTCGACGGCCTTTTCATACACAGCCACCTCGGCATCCGTAAACCACTTTCCTTAAAGTTTTTCTTTTATTTTATAAAATGAAGAAAAATCGCATAGTATTAGGTCGAAGCTGTAAGGCAGGTGAACCAGTATTGCTATGCCTAACATCCCCAAATAATTAATTGTTTGTCTAGCGGTATGTGGTGAGGCGTATATTAAAGGAGAATTTTACTGCGAGGTGGTTTTTCCCGAACTTCTTCCAAAACAAAAGGAAAACAAGTCCACTGTGACTGTTTTCTTTTTATCTTCTAAAACAGTTGTTGCATAATGACTTCTCATTAGAAAGAAAGAAGCCACCATCTCTTTTCCAACGCTTCGACCTCGTTTTACTTTAGTAGGCAGCTCCTCAGAAGGAAACACTCACTGAGTCTGCTCAGTGGGTGCTTCTTTTTTTGCTTAGAATTTTACTAGCGTTAGATTTTTTTTTGCTAAGAAAATTACGTTAAATGCCATAAAACAGATCAAAATCGAGTAATGTTTTCGAAAGATATCGTAATCGAAATATTAAAAAATAGCGTTTTTTAACTACCCGTTATGAAAATTTGATTTTTTATATAAATTAGGAAGATACTGTTTTCGGTTCTATTTATAAAAATAGAGATTTCAGCAGATCTTGACATTTTAGGTTCCTAAACATCTATTTTGACAATTTTCCATTTCCCCAATGATGTCTTTGTACAGGCGTGTGTGCGTGCGTGTGCGTGCGCATGTGCGTATGTGTGTGTCTTAAAAAAATATCCAGAAAGCGTTATTGTAGAATATTTTTTAAATACTCTACCGATAAATTTCAAAATCTAATTACTTATAGTTTTCTGCAAAAAAAACAATATAGATTGTTACAAAATGCATTAAATTGAGTTCGTCATTAACGACTAATTCGAAACAAAAGGTTTTTTTGAGATAAGTTGTGAAATTCTTGACAGATTGATATTTGGTACTCGATCATCTTTTTCAGTTAAAAAACTGCATCGTCTGCCATAAAGCAGATCAAAATTGAACAACCTATTTGAAGGTTATTATATGTTAAATATAAAAAATGAGGTTTTTTTTTTATACACAGATTTTTTAATTCGAAGAGCTCAGAACCTTTCAGAACTATATTTTTCGAATCGGAGAGCTTGAAAAGGCACTACAATTGATCATTTGAGCGTGATATGCTCAATAATTTACTGCTACTTTATTTTTGAACGCTTATAAATTGAAATTGTTTTTTTTTTAATTTTAAAGGTATTTTTTTTAATTTCTAATGGCATTTTTTTCAATTTTAAAAAACCTTTTTTTTTAATTTTAAAAGTACCTCTTTAAAATATTTGAGCAAACCTCATAAACAATATTTATAAATGATAAACAATATATTCAAGAAACTCAAAGACAAGTCGATAAATATCACAACAGATTTTGGGACGTCTTGCAATGTCGACGATTTTTAAATTTTTTTGTTTCGAAATTCCCTTTTAGATAGGGAGAATTGCATATTTCAGGGAGGTCAGAAAAGGTAAGCCTTAAAACCGGAGCCCTCAATATTAACATTTAAGAGGTCAAATTTAATTTACATTTACGGCCATAGAGCTGTAGCCACCAGAGGTCGGGTCCGTGTCTGTGATTTCATACTCTATATTTTATGAAGTAAACACCAAACTAAGGCATAACTACACATCGGAGGAATAACCAACACAAGAATATTTCTAATTATACTTCTAACGATTAACTTTCACGATAAGTATTCTCGTTCTATCAAACATTTTATACTGAGTTCTTGAAATCGGAAAAAATAGTCTTATAGTTTTCGTAATCACTTATTATTGTTTCGTATTACTTAATATTAATCACTTTGACATTCGATAGTTATTATAACTCGTTTGAAAATGCATTAATTAAATTTTTTTTTCCACTCCTCTGATAGGCAGTAATTTTGTACGTTTGGCAAGATATAATTCCTTAAACAAATTTTCTCTGCAATCGCTGCGTAGGCAATAATTTAGTTTAAAGCAATAATTATTTCATTTATCACAACCCTTTGTGTTAAGCAAGCAAGGCAACAATCATGAAAATTTGTTGTCATATTAACAAAGTGATCAAATTTTAGACACACGAAACCGACGACTTTGCATGAAAACGTTGATGGATGTCAGTGAAGTAAGACTGATATGCAAAGACCGTACCATGTGGAAATCAATAGTCTCTGCTTACCTTTCCGGGAAATAGGCGTGAGTTTATAATAATAATAAGAGTTTAGCTTGGATTCGACTATCGAATGGCTTAGTACTATAATATATTCATCATTTTCTAATATTTCATTCTAAGAAACATAAATATGAAACTGTTATGGGGCCATCCATATATTACGTCATTTAAATTATAAGGTTTTTGACCCCTTCCCCCCATCCTTGTCACAGGTGGTCGCAAGTAAATGAAAACAGCAGTTTTTACATTTTTTCGTTTTTGTATTTCGTACTGGATGGTCCCTATGTGCAACTAGGTATTTCTATATGACATGTATTCAATGAAATATACAAGCAGACGAGATTTTTTTTTTGTCTCGAGTACTTTTAATGCACAAACAACGGTAAGTTATAAATTTAAAGAATTGAAATGCACGACACATATTTACGTATGTAGTAATAATATACGACTTATGGCGCAATGCGAAAAGGTAGCTTACTTGTCCCTCCTAGGATTTTACATATTTTTAGCCGCTTAGGTCTCGAGAGTTGCATTCCACGAGTGGACTCTGAAAGATTTTAAAATGAAAAGGGATAGTTACATCTTGATAAAATTACATGACTTATGTATAAAACGTCATTTTCATCTAAGAATGTCCTTAACGTGTCTAATAATACATTGGCAAATACCGCAAGACGATCAGTTATAGATATATATATCAGTAAAACGTCAGCAGTTAGCCCACGGCCGTACGCGAGGCTCGTCCGGTCATTAGCGAGCGTGGAGTGGCAAGACAATTGCCGTACTTTGTACCTCCGACATTCAAAAACTACACAAGTTAAGCGAGTATTTTTAAACTGATCGTTTTTTTTTTTCCTGCTATTATGATGACAGAATTACGGTCGGTATTTGATAGATCGCACTTCGATTTAAAGACAGCATCGTGAGTTGAAATCTCAGATTACCATTGTTTATTTAGGTATTTAAGTCGTCGAGCCTAAATCAAAATTTATTTATAATGAACGCCGCTAAACTCTTCGTATATTACGTAAGATCCTGATAGATTAATTAATGTAAGAAGAAAAAATATTACAAGAGATAGATAGGAGAGATAGAATTGAAAGACCGACCACTCGCGAGAACGCAATCTACTTTTTGTAACATAAGGTCTAGTTTATGCTAGTAGGTACTATCTTATTGACATATCACCTCTGTATGTAGAATTTGGAAAAGAATATCTTCTGCGCAACCAATGGCAATATTCTATGTATTGTATTGCTTACATTTGGTAAAAAGTTTATGCGTCATCATGATTTTCTCAAATACTGTTTCAACGATTTAATGATTTTTTTAAATGCGTGATCGTCGTATTTGTGGTAATTTTAAACTTGTAACTTGTAACAGATCAGCAATTCCGGAAAATAACAGTTGCGGCGTTGTTTGCAAGGAAGTCAAACCGTAAAAAAAAATATGTATATATTTACTGATTCTATAATTCATTTTGGTAACCGATTTTTATCACATGTTAAACATAATCAAACTAGAGATTTTTATTAACAACCACCAACATTTCCGCGAGCACGTTATCTAACGACTAAATGATTTGAATAACATAACATTGCAACCTATTGCAATGTAAAAGTACGGTTTGGAAGTATCGTAACGAATGAACATCTGAAAATACAACTTATGAAAACTTAAGTTTTTCAGCGACAAATAGTCGCGGCGGATTCTATCATTTTCACTCTCTTATGCAAATCGCGTCGTACACGACAAACGGCCGAATTGAGATATTACAGAAGCTGAAACGCCAGAGATACGAAAGTGCTTCATCTGCATAACAAAGCGACGGCCGGCGGCGGACGAAACGCGCGCGCGCCGGCCGTCGTCGGCGCCATGAATCGTAAATATTCGCCTCGAATACCGACTCAATTGTGCAAATTTTAATTGTTTTTATACCCATATCTCTTTGCTGGTGGACTTCCATTATTTTTTTCCGTTCAGGTTATGACTTTTAACAACACACGCCTTTGATAATGCATGTTTATTGTTTTTGTGGCCGGATTTAATCGCCCCACGGCTGGGAAATAAGCTCCTGTATGTGTATATAAGCGAAGTACTGCTGACCGACTGACGGATTGACTGACTGACAGACTCATCACGAGATCTCCGATTGATTTTAAATTCAGTATAGTTACCTTTTTCACGACGTAGACGCATATCAAAAACGAATTTTACGCAAATCCTACCCAAAAAAATCGACATTTTTTATGTTTTATACGAGGTCCGATTACCTTTAAATTCGGCACAGTTACCCGTTCCGGGACGTAGACGCTCACATAGGACGGGTTTGCACAAATCTGATAAAAAATTTTCATCATTTTATGCCTATGCGGGCGAAGCGGCGAGCGAAAATTAATATTATATAAAATTGGTGAGCTTGGACCTTAACCCCATTGCGCCGGGCCAGCGCGTATCGAGGATCCCTAAACGATCGCCGTCACCACAACAACGGGATATCACAACTAAGTCCGGAGCCAACAGCTTAACGAGCCCTTCTCCGGGACACCGAACCCCTAGCTTCATTTGCCTTGAGTTAATAACTCGCCTATCAATTCGCACGTGGTCGGGATCAAACCTGATACCGTCTGGTTCGAAAGCGATATCCTCGATCACTGAGCTATCATCGCTCGTTATTTACTTGTGCATGTGTGTTATTAGAGATATATTAATGCATAGCGGGACATTCATTACTTCATATTCAACTCACATTCATTGACTTACATTCCTTAAAACCTGTACACATAGCTTGCATTTGTAATGAATTTACTGCGCAAACCCACAGTAATATAAACATATAATAAGTATTAACAGGGGATTAAACTATATACTCGATTAGGTACATTTTTTTTTCAACTAAGGCGTTTTCGCGGACTTATACAGAAGGGCAGACTAATTATTACGATTGGAAATGCTTCAAATTAGCAAGAAAACTGTCTAACTTTTGCAGGAAAGATGAATATTTTCAATTTCACAGAAAAAGATCATACGTACTTACCTAACAAGCTGTTATTTGCTGAAATCAGCCTACTAAGGTACTGAAGTAGAAATTTTGCATTAAAACTATGTTAAAGTCAACATTCATGGAGTATAATTTGGAAACCCATGGATGTGAGGAATCCAAACTTTTTTTAAACGTTACTGTCCCGCCCATCCTGAAGGTTATGTTTTGAAAACATGTTTGTATTTGCACCTGGCAACTGTTAAACAAATTCTTTTTATTGCTATATAGTCCAAGATCGTGAAGAAAAGTGAAATAGCTGGAAAAGCTCCAAGATGCAGAGGATGAGTCAAATCTGAAAATTCACAGGACTATTCATTAATCATCATTAATAATATTGTGTTATTGTTTTAATTTATATTGTATTGCGTGCAATATAAAGCTATGAAAGCAGTTGAATGACTGAATGAGTTTTTTTTAACCCTTTATTAGTTGTATGTCAACAAAAAAGTTTAATAAGCAATGGAATTTGTTTATCTGTAATGCAATCATGACGGAGTTGATGCTACAAAATGGGGTCTTACGTACTGCTACTAAAAATGGCAAATGCGCTTCAGAGAAACGCATTTAGTTATCGATAATATGATTTTGATTACGTACGATAGTGGAAGTTAAATATGATAGAGTAGAGGTGAGAATATGATTATTACTAATTCTAATTGTTAGTGATAATTCTCCCTTCTAAATTCACAGTTATTGAAAATCATATCCCTTTGCAGTGTATAGCGTCCCTGAAATATGAATATACAAATACTATTGTAAGAAGGTGATGTTGTGTGAAAGTGGATACAGTTACTATACATAAAACTCAAAAGGGTCTGTTGAGGTGGTTTGGCCACTTGGAAAGGATAAATGAAATGACCGCAGATGTAGATAAAACAATTTTTTTATGATGAAAGACTCGACTAGGGTCAATTTTATATAATTTGGTTTGGTTTCATAGAAACCGAATTGGTGGCATATTGGAATAATATCCAAGTTTTGAACATCTGACATCGATGAGCACGGGTGTAAGAATTGATGAATACCAGTAAAGGACAAGAAATATCTTTATATTAAGTACACAAGAGGAATCTGTGAACATTAGGAATCTCTTAGAAGATAGGCGTCAGCTTACATAATAGACACACCTTTATTAGCTAATTTTATAAGTATATTGGTAAAATGTAATTTTTTTATCGAAAAAATATCATTAACAACACATAGGCATCTTGATTTAATGATTTTTTACAGTTGATCAGATCAACATATTCTCGGAAAGTTTAATAAAAAAAAATAAGTCAATTCACCTTGTTTTTTTTATATAAAGAATACTGCTTAAGTTTTTTTTTTCTGCAATGGATACTGCTGTAAGTACAAAAGTATTGCATTTATAAGCGTACTAGATGAAAGCTAGTATGTATTTGTTGAAAGTTTGCATGAAGTTATCCAACAGTATAAGCTCCCAATTTTATCTGTAATGATGTTTCGCGCGAATGAGCACCAATTTTTCCGATAAGTGGCGTATCAGCGGATATCAAAAGCGGGAAAATTGTCTTTGAAGTTTTATCCGAAGGGCCGTCCTCAGATTTCGTTCAGTTTGATTGTTGAAGCGGTGTATTTTATATGAATAGAATATAAAAAAGATTAAGTCTACTCACCGACATCGGCGTCCTGGTTGTCCTGTAACAAAATAAAATACTTTGAATAATTAGAGCGAAAAATCAAATTAATATCATGTGTAAGCCAAAGCTTGCGAATTCAACAAAGATAAAGTAAATATTTCAATGTCATTATAACTACACTTTTTTATTCAGGTTTTAGCGCTACATAACAAAAAATAATGTGATCAAGCAATGAACAGTCTAAAAGTTTGTCTAAATAATTATTGAACAATGATAGTGATAAGAAAGTTTTATTTTAAAATGCTAATAATTCTATATAAAAGCGTTACTGAGATTTGAGAACCAAAGCTATTCATGTGATTTGTGAGAGCGTATTCACAAATGACGTTAACTCAATAAAACGTGGTTTAAAAAACAAATGAAGAAAGACGCATTAATTAACTAAAAACCGGACAAGTGCGAGTCGAACTCGAGCACCGAGGGTTACGTACAAATTTGCAGATATATATTATAAATAGTTCAGGAATCGAGTCTCGCAGTTTTTATCAAGATTTTTTGTGTTTTTTTTTTGTGAGTTAATTAAAAATATACGGCTCTCAGATATTTTCTTCTGTACTAATTAGTAAGAGTTTAAAAAATTCTGCATAAGACTTGGTTGCCCATGCAATTATCACCGTGCATACCGTTGTTTAACCTCGATGATTAATTACGTACTTAGAAAAATAAAGACTATATTTTTTATGATTTAATTACAAATGTAAAATTTTCAGATTTTTTCCCATACTTGTAGTATAAGACGGTATTAATTAGCAAATTTCGTAGTCCTAGGTCAATGGGAAATACCCTATAAATTTTGATTCCTTGAAGGTGTCAAAATATACGTTCTTTGCTGCATAAGCTGCCGTATCTTTTTTTCTCGTTAACTTAGAAGTTTGATATTTTCACAACTTCAAATTTGAGTACATGGTTTTAATTTCAACTAGATATATCGCCGCGTTCCCGAGATAAAGGGTCTTGATAGACAGATGGACCGACGGACAAAAGTAGAACAAAGAAATTCTATAAGGGTTTCATTTTACCTTTTAAAGTACGGAAACTAAAATTGAAAAAAATGTTTTACATAATTTTAATTAACTTAAATTCTAATGTCGCTAGCTATTTGTATAATCAAAGTCATGAAAACGTAATTAGAAAATCATAACTGTATAAATTCAAGCAACTCACTTTTTTACTTTAACTAAAATTGTAATTAAAATTATTATTGTCCTCGTAGTTTGATACTTTTGGAATTTTTTATAGAAAAACTAGTTTTTTAAACTGTCGTCCAATAAACCGTCGTTTTTATTTTTTTTATGAGCTCTATGTTTTAGTTTTGAGTGTGATCTTGCAATCAGTAATCTTCATAATAAAACCAACCTTGAGGGCTTTAGTAAAGCCTCTTCAAGAGCCATAGAGCTATTGAAGAGTTAGCTATCGACTTAGCGGCCTCATCATTTCACCCATCATCTTGTTAAATGTATTGAACTCGTAAAAGCGAACCGAATATGCTCAAATCCTTTATTAGTAATCATTGGAGACTTCTACTATCCACTTTCTGGCTCCATCATCACATCATCTCTATGATACCAAATTATTGTATTGCTCTTCAGATAACGTATGCATATTTGCAAAGTTTCTAATAATGCAAATGTATATTATTGTTTTTCAACTGATTCCAAACTATCGTCATTAATATAATTTATGTTGATGACCTTTATATATATAAAAAAAAATGAAATTAAAAATGAAGCTCGATGTTGACGTTTTCAATAAAAGACAGGTTGGAAAGTTTGGTTTTAAACGATTTTTTTTATTGAATTCTTAATACATATAAAACACGTGTATTTTAATGTAAACCAGCAATCATAACAAGGTCCTTGTTCTTGTTATTCAAAAACAAGCGTATTTTTCATGATTTTTACCCCGCATGACAATTAATTTTATTACTTATAACGAGCGTGTCATCGAGCGTTGATAACGTCTACAATTAACGGCTTAACGTGCTCTCTGAGGCACAGAACAAGTTATATAATTTGACTTTAAGTTAAAAAACTCATTAGTCAATTCGGTCCATGGTCAAAATCAAACCCGGTACCATCTAATTGTAAGTCAAAGCGTTGACCAATCAAATACCACCGCCCTAAGATGAAGAAAAATTAGGATTTACTTTAAACAAGTATATATTCTCAATGTTTCCACATTTCTCTTTAATTTAATTTTAATGGACTAACCACATTAACTTGACTACATGAAATAAAGTATAGAAGAACAGGTCTACCTACCCCACTTCGGAATCGGTTCACAAAATACAAGAAATGAAATTCTTGATTTGCAGTCTGAAACCATCTTAGGTACCCTTCGTTAACAAACTTAACTCCGATTAAATGCGTACTTACTAACCTTTTTGCTACTCGGACAATTATATAAGGAAAAAAAATTGTTCCCGGAAAATCGTAGTCCGCAACCTTTGAAGGTGTTTCCTACACGCTCCACGACTTAGTTGTCATGGGCGCCGGGAGGGGAGTGCAAAGGGGGTGCACTTACACCCACTTGCACGCCCTTTTGCCTACTTAGGGAGAAAGTACTTTGGAAAAATAAATAAATAAAATACTCTATATTAATATACAGTCTGAAAATAAATGTGGCGGTGCCCATGTTTGTTGGATAATGTTTTCCAGAACTGTATCATAAAGCCGTAAAAGGTAACAGAGGCGTATAGAGGATGTGTTTAATCACTAAATAAATAGGTATATCAAAAAATTTGGTTGTTCTATTTAATCTCTACTATAATAATGTTTGAAATTAATTAGCAAAATATAGCTCGTACCTACAATGTTTTTTAAAACGTCTATCGGTATCGATCCTCAGTTTGTGTTTCTATCGCACACACAAATATATTTATTTCTTTTATAATGTCACATCGAAGTCCGTCCATAAATAAAGCAATCTAATTGGGTTAGTTGATTGACACTTTGCCAAAGTTTGAAACCAATCCGAAAATAATAGACCAATTACACAACAGTTACAATTTTGATCGAGGTGCGTGGTATTGATTAAACAATTTCGTTGACTGGCTTGAAATATTCCGAGGAACAGTCATATACATTCAATTTATTTTCATCATCGACACTGGTGTTTTAGCATACAAACGTTTATTTGGCGTATAATTCGAATTAAAAATTAAAAAAGAAGCATTTTTAAGGTTAATCATTTCTGTTTAAAAATAAATTCTGATTCCTTAATCAATCAAACGAGGGTAGAAACGCACACGTCCGAGCATGTATAATGATACCTTCGGTTTACATAAATGCAATATTTAAAATGGAAAATAATTTCAAGTACGGACTAATATATGAACTTGGGACTTTTTTTTTCTGTTACAACAGTAATCTTCAGACATGCCATCTTATGTGCATTAGATAAAGCATGAACCACACAGAGAATTATGTAGATATAGCCACCGGATCAGCGTGCGGTATTCTAGCCGCAAGAAACGGCCGTTTATCTGATAACTATAATCCAATTGCCTATTAAAATCTCCCATACCGTCAATATATGGCCCCTCGATAACTAAACGTACAGACATGATAAAATAGTATCACAACCTCCAATAGATTAAACGCATATATTCATTCTATGTGACTCGATATTCAAACGAATAAGCAATCGATATTGACATTATAATGTATAATGGAACGATATAATTATTTATCGGTGAAACTGAAATTATAATAATGATGCATGCAAGGTCGCGAGTCGTGATGTAATGATTTGTCTAGGTGACGGGACGTTCAAACGTAACAGTTCCGCTACAGTAAACAAAGCCTGTTTGCAACTAGCTGCGTGACACTACTCCGCTTTGAACACTTACCGCCCTAGCCACATCCTTTAATCACTTTTCCTTACGGGGATAAATATACATTGATACTTACGAATTTGGTTTTCTCTTTTTCTTTGTGTTTTAGCTCAGCCTGTTTCCTGGCCTGCTGTATTAGCTGGTCTACGAACTCCGTCGCTTGACGGAGCTTCTCCGGGTCGCTCTTGAACGCGTCTATCCTTTCGGCCAGAGCCGATACGTCGCTGTCCTGTCTCATTCTGATTTACCGTCCGCTCATATATCTACTGTCTTGCGTGTACGCGATCTCGCAACGTATCCTCTTTTATGCTTCAAACGTTAGTTCTCCTATAAATCAATATGCTCAAAAACATCTGCTTTGATTTTTACGATGTACCGTCTTTCCATAATATTTCGGAATCGGTCGAAATCTCACTCATTGCGGTCGTGCTGGTCGGGATACGAGAGCCGGTCGCCGTTCAAGGCACGGTCATTCATAATCCGCGTGGATATATTATTGAGTACTTGTTTTTGAGTTCGGCTACACCGTGCATCTAATGATGAAAACGCACGCGTGACACTCACGCCGGCGGTAGCAGCACTGAGCGCGGCAGGCAGCGGTGTGGCCGACCGGAGTCGGAGCATGCGCGGATCGTCCGACCGCCCTCCGCTTACTATAACATTGCTATGAACAAATATTTAGGATCCCGTAGCAAACTGAGAACCCTAATGACTTCGTTTGTCCTGCCGCCCACCTGCGGTCGCCTAATCGTCCGCTCTTTGAGCCATTCGTCTGTATCTATCACCGATCCTTATTATTTATATTTACAAGTAATAGTCTGTTGACTTTCAGAACAGCCCCCTAAAATTTTCCGCATTGTTTTAAACTACCTGAAACCTCAATATGTTGATATCTCATAAATCTTGATTTTTCGAAAATCGGATGAATACTATACCTTCTCTAATCTTGGGAAATTTTTCAGTTTTCATTGTAGAAAGTTAAGAATATATTTGCCATCGATCTGAACATGGCATTTTTTTTTATTTCAAAAAAAATTGGTTGCCTGTAAAGTCGGTATACGGGCGAAAGTTTTACGTGACAACGACTTTGAGTGGTAAAATCATTTTAATGTGAATATTCATTCGTATAGTAGGAAGAAGGATGAAATAATAGTAACAATTTAAAACATTTATTTATACAAAGAATTATATTTAAAACATTAATTTATACAAAGAATCTCGCACTGAATTTCATATTAACAAAATTTTATTTTTACCTTTACACATACATACGTATTTATATACAAATATACATACAATAACTTGCAATACATTTGCGTACAATGAAACAGCGTTTACTACAACTTAACTTGTTCCTATCTGAGTGGAAGGGACGCGTGCCTTTCACTTTTTATGTCTGTCTCTCTCGCTCTTAGGCGGGCTAACCATGCCCGAGTGGAAGGGACGCGTGCCTCTCACTCGCTCTCATTGTGAGCGCATAACGTGAGCGGAGCGTAACGCAGTTTCTTGAAGTGTCACCCGGCAAACCAATTTATAAGACGTTGTCACGTCAAAAACATGTTTTCAATTTGCAAGTTCTCGAAAACCTCCAAAACATTCCTATGCAAATATTGTATCCTTTTAAGAGGAAAATGTAACTACCATAACGCACAACGGGATTTGCATATTTAACAATTAATTTGCTGGTTGTTTCTCTCGATGCAGAAATAGTCGTGCTTATGAACTCGTCTTGTGGTAAAACTGCTACGGAATAGGCTGCTGTATTTTCAGAATAGGTACTACTCATCAGAGCAATAAGCAAGCGCTACGTATGTCCACTGGCTTTTATTTAGAATAGTGAGAAGGACCTTTAGAGAGAATAATTTAATATCTAGTTTAAAACAGGCACTAAATAATTTTGCCGATGTGAAATTAGACGCATTTCAATACCTGTGCAGACATGTCGTCTAAACATTTTATGTAACTTTGCCAAATTCGATGACATTGATTATTAATGAAAACTAGTAGATATGTGAAAAAATAATAAATTAACGATCGTAAATAATCGTTAATATGTTAAATTTTTGTTAAGTATTTATTTTTATATATACTAATTTTCATTAATGAATCACTATCAGCAACTTTAGATATAATAGTATATTTATACAACTAGGTTTCTACAAGAAGCTGTCTTTCCGTTAATGTGAAATTATAGTGCCAATATCGACGTTTGCAATTTAAAACATTTATTTTACCTATGGGAAACGCATGATTAAAGATGGTTTTATTAGACACCATAACTCATTATTGTAAGGATCAAAGAAAAGTGAAACTAACATTTTATGTAACTGAAGAAAATAAATTACCAGCTTAGAAAATAAATGGGTAATATTTAGCCACCCACTTTTAACATAGGGACACTAGAACCTCAGCGTATATCACATTACAAGGGGTAAACCAAAAAGAAAGTAGATACACAAAAAATTATATTATTTATTACTAACTGTCTATTCAAAGTGTATGAATATATGTATATACTTTTTAATGCGTTATAAGCACTGGAAAAATATATCTGACAAATCTTTTCAAATACCTCAAATTTCATAATTACAGGCGTCTTCGTTGCTCACAATTTTCTTGCGTTTCAGTTTTCCTATGATTTTTGGAAACAAGTAAAAATTGCCTGATGCTAAGTAATGCGAATATTGTGGGTGAAGTAGAATACATTTTTTTTTTCATTTAAAATATCATAAATCGGCACAAATCTACCCAGCGATCTATTTACTCATCAGTGTGCGCGACACACGTCTCGAACGCTTACAGAGAAAAAGGTGATTGTGAACAATGGTTTGCATCGCTACTGATCCAATACCCAGATCTCACTCAAGTTATATTATGTATCTATATGTAATTCTTGGGTTCTCTCAGATCATCCTCTCTTAATTTTCAAAATTTCCTTGTCCTCTTTTAAACTCAGCAAACTAATTAAAAACTGTTGGTCATGAACAAGCATACTAATCAAAGTAGTAACCGGAAGTTTAAAACATTCTTCGTGCTTTAAACCTTTTTACAATAAATCGTAGCGCGAAAATAACATTGACTGCGTTTCATTATTGCAAGCGAATTCCCGCCAGATTCTCACAAAAATAAGTGTTTTAAAGAAAAACATATATTCTATTTTTAAATTTATCATTAAATTACAAGTACAAGTACAACGCACGAAACTCTGCCGCTCTGAATTACCTGTGAATGATGCAATGCAAAGATTCAGCGCTCTCCGACTCTGCCTTCTTCTTCCCCGCGTTCCTATATTACGCCATTACAAAGCTTTTCTGATTAACTTCACTGCGGCAGAGCTGCGTGCGTTATAGATACTGTATTTACAATGTACAGCTAACATTAAGGTGTACAACTTGCCAGTATCAAATTATTTAGTGAGGAACATCAAATTACTTTCGCCATGTCCTTTGTATTACAACCAACAAATCGCATTTTATTCGCCATAACTTATTTTTTAAATTTACTAAAAATAAGAATCGTAATATATGAAATTATACCTTTCCTTAAATATTTATCAATTGATACTAATTTTATTTCGATTGGTCAAGATATTTTATGCTTTTTCTATTTTCTCCAAAATAATTCTAAAAAATATTTTTACTAATAAAATATCCATTTTCAATTCCATAAAATATATATTTATTTATTATTTTTATTCGCAACTTTTGTTATATAATAATTAATGAATTACATATAAGTAGTCATAGTAAACACATACTACCTGTATGTGTCATAGTAAACACATACAGGTAGTATGTGTTTACTATGACATCAATCTAAGTCTTTAGTTTTGTGAGATATATTGAAAAATATGAAAATTTAGAAAAATCAGCCAATACTTTCAATTTTTTTAGTATTAAACAATCTATAAAAATAAAACATGCTCTCGTGGAATTCTTCATCAATGTCATCAATATCGATAAATTCATATATCATTTTCTTATTCCTATCAGTAACAACAATATGATCTATTATCAATAACAATATGATCTAGGTACATTTAATGCTGTCGGAATGCCTTCAAAGTACTTTAATTCCATTTCATTACAGTTTATAATCCATCCATATTCAGTTATGTCCTATTTTGTACAAATGGAGTAGTATTTTGTCACACACTAATGATAATATAGATTACGGAGAATACTTTTTTTTTAATACTTCCAATATTGTGGAATTGCGCTCGTGTTGAGATATTTTGTGTATTTCATGATAATATAGTTTTATAAATAGATGAGAATTGAATTTTTCTGCATTTGTAAAAAGTGTTTGACAGATTTTAAAAATTCTTTCACTTATAGAAAGCTACATTATCGGCGAATAACATGAACTGTACTATAAATACAAAAAATAATAGAGATTGAAAATTAGTAGAAACCGAAACATCTGGTTTTATCCATAAAATTTGTTGGTCGAAAAAGGACCCGTGATTACTTTGCGTTGACTATGTTTTTAGATGTGTTTTGAGATGGAACTCTACTTTCCATCTGAAACATAATCCAAGAGTTGTGGCTGCATCATGTAGTTGCTATAGGGCTATAATGAGCTTGATCTCTTCGAAGAGGCTGTTGTGGAAAAGAAGGTAGGGGCTAATAGCACTCTACAGTGGCGAAGAACATCGTTTATATAAATATCGAGTGTATGAGAGGTGAGAGATAATTAAAACAATTCGATCGACTGGGTATACTTAGGTCAAGTTCATATATGGCGCCGTCGCACTATATTTTATTATTAATTTTATTAAATAATTATTAAAAATTATGATAATGTCAAATGGCAGGGGAAAATTTGGAATGGAACGCTTGGACGATTAAAGCCGCATAACATAAATTAGGTGATTTTGTGGAACTGATAGCCGCAGGAGTGGCCAGTGCGAAAATCATACTACTCCTGAATGGGGATTTTTTTTATTCGACAAAAAATCAGGCTAGAATAGAGCAGGCGATGTTTTAAAGCCCAAGGCAATGGCCTGCATTCATGCGGTACAATGCCTTCACTACGTGCATATTTCGCAATATATATAGGTACCTAACTAAATATCACAGAACGTTTCAATGCCTAAGAACAGATAAGAGGTAGGCGTAGGCAATTGCGCTAATATGTTAATGTCTGCACTTCGTTATACCTTTACGTCTACTATTATCTCTTACCAAATGAACGGTGACAGTTTCACTTCTACTCTTGATAAATATTATATTACTATACGTTATGCTAATAAAAATAGGAAAATAAATATCTCAAATCAAGGTTATAATACTAGACTAGTACACTTGACCAAATATGTTCTGACTTGTTTACATAAAAAATTTTCATCTTATACCTAATCATCTATGATTTGCTCAAACTTAGCTGAGCGGTGGTGGACGCGTGGTCAAGAACGTTGTTCCCGAATCAGAAGGTACCGGGCTTCGATCCTTGATCAAGAGTGCATTGATTAATGATGGTTTAACTTAGGTCAAATGAAATCACTCATTTCGTACTTCGTTCACATTAAATCGTTCTAGCGAATGATGTAGTCACATTAATGACAACGATGATAACATAACCGGCCCCAATTAGTGCTGAGCAAGTGTGGTAGGCTGTCTGTCACCACATTTTAACAAAATGTGGGAAGGAAAAGGTACCACAGAAATGGGATAATAAAAATTTAAGACTACAAGAATCATAACCCATCTCGTGTCTTATTGAGTGCACATCATATTATTAATACAGATAGATATGAAGAAAACGAAGGTATTAATATTTATGGATTTGATGCTTGAATTTTCGCATTTAAGTTTTGTATGGTTTTTGTTGAAATAAATAATGTTAACGAAATGGCATCGTCCCTCTCGTTTAAAATTGTAAACTAATACAAATATTATTTTACTGTAGTCATTTATTATATTCGCTATTTTTAGCATTCCATGAGTGCCATCTTTTACAATTGATTTTTCAAATAAACAACTTTGGTTTTCACATGAAAGTTTTTAATAGATTTCAATGATTTTGATTAGTCAATAATGCAAATGATAAATCATCATTTATAGAGGTACTGTCTGATAAATCATTTATTCACATTTTTTTATTTATAAACTCACCCTTATTTCCCAAAATAATAGACAGAGACCAGAGATATCTTATAATATTTTTTTTTCATATCTCTCTTGCTTCACTAACATCCATCCACAATTTCATGCAAGCTCGTTGGGTCCTGTTGCTTGAAAATCCACCCTTGTTTAATATGCCATCAATTTGGACCGAATAAGATTTTTATCAGTCTTATCAGTTCTTTTATCAGTCTACTAACATCATCATCCTTGCGAGGAAAACACCGTAAAACATACCTTTTTCTATGCTAGTCACTTTCACACTTTTTTTTCAAATCATTCACAAATATTATCTGCTATCACTATTTCTATGTCTATATTTCAGACACTCCACACTACGCAGCGTACACATTTCCGCTACATTAATACCACTTTCACGTTTTTTCTGTAACAGCCTTTCACTGCTATACAGAAGCAAAGGGACCACAACTCCCTAGCTACGGATAGACGAACAAGCTTGTGAGACACTTACTTCTTATAATAGCAATTCTCTTTAATTCCCTATTTATTTTAATTCTCGCGTTTATTTCAATACCTCTATCATGTTACCGCCATTTATCTAACCAAGTACACACTCTTTCAATTTTTAATAAATTCATAATACTATAATGAGAAATTTCAAATATAAAAAATACATGAATTTCTAATAAAAAATTCTTTGCTTTCAAAAGTAGTCGTTTCACTAAGTACGGGCATCTAGACCGTTATACAGTACCTACATCAAAAATACATAAACATCAAAATTAACAAGTTTTACTACGAAATCCCACATTTTCCACATTCGCGCAAGGGCAAATCCTGCCTGCGAGTTGGAGGGTGGGGGGAGTGATGGTCCCACATACGAGATTCAATCAGAACATAGTTGGAAAAACCCTCGACCACGATCCCCCTGAATCCGCCCTTACGTCCGCGTAGGAATAAAATTATTTTTTTCATCTTTTACATGGCAGGATCTCTATTTCAGTCATGGTCCTATATCTAAATTCACGGTCAACAATCATCTTGCCATAAATAGTTTTGTACATATCTATTGAGTTTTTCAGTCCTTCCAACATAATTCCTGACGCCATATTTGTAAAAGGTCTGTAATATTGTTTTAAATATTTGTGTACTTTTGGTATTACATCTTTATTTGCAGCTTGAACACAAATCGAACAATATTAATTTTTTACTTGAATGTTTGAAATCGTCCAATAGTAGTTGCTGCTCCGAAAGGTGCCAAGTAGTTAGAACTAAAGGACCTTTTCGACCAGCATCAATCTAAGTAGACATCAATGATGACTGTGCAGTTTTTGACTTTACCTTACTTAATCGCAACTTAGAGTTCTATTTCCGCTGTTAGTGCAATAACAGCAACTGCAGTTTTTATCCCATTTTTCAAACTGTAGTACTTCTTAGTTTACTATAAAGTTGCTCTGCCATTACGGGGGCGTTAATAGCAGCCATAACTAGAACTGTGAAAATTCTAAGTTAGATACTATGATGCCAGAAATTGCAGCGGTATTCCTATCCAAATTTTCTTTTGCTTGAGGATTAACAATGTGTCTAAACCTACTATTAATACTACTGTTGCCCTGAAAAATACCTACTATTGCCCTTGTTACACTTAAGTTTTAATTGTGACATTAAGCTATTTAATTTTTGTAATATCAATTCTATATTTGTTAATAAACAACCAAATGCAGGAGAATGATTAACAATTCTCTTCAAATTATCTAACAAAATATTTGATTTCCAAAATACGCCTTTCGCCCGAATTTTCTGGCTTATATTATAGGTTTTCATTGTTTTAGTAATTTTCTGTATTTTCTATTTGGTTGCTATTAACCTGGCGAATAGCATCAGAACACTTTATTTTTTATTATCTATCCCATAAAATATATTTAAAGAGTGGCTAGAAGTATTAGAGTATTTACAAAAAATACTGCTTGAAACTAAGTTCATTTTTTTAAAAATTGGAGTAAGAGTCATACACATATATTTTTTTTTTATGACAAATGATCATGCATATTATATTTTAGGTAGTGAAAATATTTGGAAAAACATTGATGCAAATAATTGAAGTGTCGTTAGACATTATTTATGTGATATCATAAAAAAATGTATGTATAGAATAATAAACTCACAATTATGCATATTCATGTTATTATTCAGACCAGGATTCACATTTGCAAACTCTGTCAGAATAGGTTAGAAAGAAGTAAACTATAAATAGACAATTTTTTAGCAACTGTAAATTGAGAGACAAAAATCCAGTAATGTAATAAGTATTTTGTACACAGAATGGATTTTATCATGCATCATTGCACAAATATTGATAATCTTCTCCCCTTATAAAACAATTTGGCAAAGAAACCATAGACATTCAAGTAGCGGTTTCTGAGAAAAATAGCTTAAAAAATCCACATAGAAATGTCATACTGACAACCTAAGAACAACGGAAGCGTAGGGAGAAATCATCGTCCGCGATACCACGTCGTAACGGAGGCTAGTTAGCCAACTGCGTACCCGCAGCCAGCCAGTGATTTAATTACCCTACTGCTAAAGCATACCCTCTAGCTTAGTGTGTATTAAGGGAGCTGTTAGCGATCATTTTCATCAATGCGATGACAATGTCCGTGACCGACAGCTTAACGTACTCTCCGAGGTACCGTATGTGTGGTACAGTTTCACTTAAGTCAAAACTCATTGGTCAATGTGCCTATGGTCAGATGGGCGAATTGATGGCTCATGACCATTTTCTTTCAGGCTGAGTGAAATTATAAGTCTTAGTCCTAGTCTTATCTAAAAATATAACATAGTATAATGTAAATTGACATCTTTTCTAATTTAAAAATGATATTTTTCACCTTTATTTTATATATAACTTATATTTCATTTCATTATTTTTCAGATTAGAGGAACTAAAAATAAAGGACAAGGTACCTCTTTTCGAATCCAAATAAATTTTACACCAATAAAAAAAATGACAATATATTTATACATCAATAACTAAGTCTCTCTGCGCTTTGGAAGAGGGAGTGAATATATGATTTACATCTATTTCATCACTAATTGAATTAACTTCTGCACCAGCTAATAAAAGTCCTATTACACCTTCAATCTCACATACTCTTTTACAAACATCTACTTCTGCTGAAACACTATCTTTCAGAGCTGTATATAACAAAGCATTTTGCTCTGAAAAGAATTTTACTTGACTGTCATATATATCAATAAAAACATTTGCAGCATCTATTATAACCCTTGTACATCTTGTTTCTCCAAGATTTTTTATAAAATATTTAAGAAGAGAACTAATATGTTTATCTTCTAAGCCTATCATTGCTAAATGTAAAGTATTTCTTCTGAGCAATTCCTGTATTAGGGAAGCTGTCACTTCCGGATGTTTAGTAGTAACATATGTTTTTAAAACTGCACAAAGTGCTTTGTTATATTCCATTTTTCTAAGATAGATATCATGTTGTGAATATTTTTGTTTTCCTGCCTTCATAACAACTTCATCCACATTATTCTGGACTAGATCTGGAGCAAATTTGTATGTTACCTTTCTTTTGCCTGTATCTTTGGTCAGTTCGTCTCTTTTTCTGATTGAAATAACTCCATCGACCATTCCAACAGTTAAAACTTCATCGTTATCTGATATTGCCATACTCAAAATAGCATTTGGATAATCTATGTTGTGTACTACATTAAAATTGGCTATATCATAAATTTTAACATGCCGATCTAATGATGCGGACATAAGTCTGCTGTTGTTACTAGCTAATCTCAATGTCGTTACAGTCTTGTGATGTTGAGATATATTAGCCAAAAGTTTCCCTCCATTCAGAATGTCCCACACCTTAATTTCTGTTCCGCCTGCACTAATGAATATGCCTCCTGATGGCAAAAACAAAGTTGACTCAACGGGACTTCCATGGTTAACTGTTAAAACAGCTCCTTGTTGTCGACAATCATACAACTTAAGTATATTATCATATCCTCCTGATAGTATCAAATCTGGAGATATTGGACTAGGTGATCCTGCACGCACATAATCATTATGTTCAGAAAATGTTAATATTTTTGTCTCTGTAGCAATATCCCACAATCCCACTGATTTGTCATCAGAGAAGCTAATGATCTTTACTTTATCTTTGGTAAAGAATGTCCGATGAACCTATAAAAATAAGTATTGAATTATATTTCTAATTTCAAGTAATCAACTATTATGATATACATACATAAAAGAAACCTGTTAAAATAAAAAAAATTATGCAACAAGTAAAAACCTACTTTTGAAGGATCATTAGACAAGCTATCATAGATACAATATTATAACACACAAATTAAAAATAAAGCTGACCTAGAATGTCCATTTTAAGTTGTTTGCCTTTAGTAAGTTATTATCTGAATAATGGTTACATACATATTTAAATATAATTTTCACCCATATAAAAGTATAGCAATGTCATGGAATTTCATGAGGTTTAGAAGTCATGGATAAAGAGAATTTTAATAAAATATAAAAGTGCATCCAGCTAGGGATTTCTTGGACAAATAAAACATTTATGGATAGTGTTTTGGAAATTAAAACCTGCATACCTATCAGAGCACCCAGAATACTTATAGCATATATGAATATAAAGAAATAACTTATATACAATGACTTGAGGTTGCTTAATGATGATAGGTTAAAATTTCAATAATGTTACTTCATAATTACTCTAAATTTAAACAATGGAGAAAAAAATTAAATTATTTAAATAAAAAATTGGATAATTCAAAAATGAAATTTTTAGAAACAATACTCACTGGAGCAGTATGACCTGTGAAAATTCGAAGCACATTTTTTGATTGAACATCAAATAATTTAATAGCAGATTCTTCGCTTCCTGCAACCAACAAACGCCCATCAGATCTAAAGCATCCGCCATATGCACCTTTCACAAACTTTGAGAGGTTTTTTGCTACCAATTTTGTGATAGGATTGTATATCTGAAAATTTATTCATATATGAAGTTCAATAATTACAATAATTTTCAACAGTAATGCATTTAAAACAATCATAATATATATTTATATCTGAAGGAACAAAATAACATACTTGTATTCGTACGGAACAAGTAGCTGCAAAATAATATGGTTGCAGAGGGCTGAAATCCAAATAGTCGATTGCACCAAATTCTTTCACGAGCACTGGTGACTAAAATACAAAAGGAATAATATTAATTGACAAACTAAGAATTTATTACAAAATCTTAAAAATGAAACGGTACACACTCCTAGTTTCTTCCAATACAGTGAATCTTCAGTAGTGACAGAAGCTGGTTTGTGAAATAGTGTTTTACTAGTTTTTTTAAACGGGAACGCCGCAAGTGACATTTTTAAATAATTGAACGTTTAATCAGGGTTAAACACTAGTATATTATCACACTGTACTCAATAACACTAACACATTTTATCAGTTTTTACAAGGGCTTTAAATTTTGATTTGTTTTTTCACAGTTAGTGCACAAAATATTTCAAAATATTGTTTATCTTTTGTACACCTATCACCTTTTGTCAGAATTGACATTTACAAACACATGGGCACGTGACACTTGACAGAACCATAACATCATAGAACAAAAATATGCAATAATCAGGTTTTGGAAGGGATGACCACAGAATATGGACTATATGTGCGAGTAAAGACAATAACGTCCATAGATTACTTTTATTTATCTCCGCTTACCAATCTGTTATTAACTTTTTATATACTGAAGTATTGTAATTAAATAATTTATTATTAAAAAAAAAATCAAATTTTTTAGTATCTGAAAATGTTTTAAGTGTTAAAGTACAAATGCGTTAAGGATAAACTAATTGTGTAGATTTGGTTACAAACCTTTACTTAGTTTTATCTCTATATGTTTCCGAACGTACGATGGTTCAATGCACATAACATATTAGGTACGTAGCCAACGAAAAAACTTAATTGTAAGTTTAAAAATTTTAAATAACAGTCAGACTTTTCTTAAAAGTCTTAAATCCATCTTTTTACAAGAAAAAATTTCATAATGAGAATCAAACATAAAATTGTAATTTCATATTAGCATAACATGTACGTACAAGTTGTAAAGTAAACTAGTGCACGTTAAGTTTATAATTGACCACTTCATTTGAATTGTTCCACGAGGCATCTGCAAAAGTAATGCTTCGGACAACTGATCCTGATATATAAACATACAACATTATTGTTTATTAAAACTATGCATCATTTCATATTGTGTATTGAGTCTAGTATCAGTTCACTGTATGAGTTTATTAAAACGTTATTTGTTTCACGGATTTATCACGAGTTAGCTCATGAAATTTAATTTTGTAGATTGACACTTTTGTCTTCCATATTACTAGGTAATTAATGATCAAAACTAACAGACACATAACATTTGGTAATTTTCTTATTTTAAGTTATATGTGCATTTAGTAGAGCATTTCATTTTCTTAAAAAAACATCCAAAATTTTTTTTTTATATGACGATTGCTTAGCTAATTATAAAACTCGGAAGAAAGAGAAATAACTTTTTCTATAAATTGTAGATGGAAAATAAAAAAATGCAAAACGGAGTATGTACTCCGCATGTAGTTATCTCCAAGATGGAATCAATTTTGCATATTTTTGCTAATGTTCATAATTTCCTTTTTTTTTTAAACAACTTTGCCAAAGTAACTGTAACAGAAATACATAATTGAAAATATATTTATAAATAATTTAAAACAATATTGATACAATCATAGTAAATGCTCAGCTAGCTACCATCGCGAGAGCCATGGCAAACGCCGCGCGCACTGCGCAGGCCTCGGGCACCTGAGGAACTTGAATTCTGCCCTACGCTCGGGTTATGCAATGTATTATTTTAAAGAATTTGTCTAGTCACTTACCAATTGATATTGTCAGTGACGTAAAAGGCACCGAAATTATTATTATATTAGTCTCTATGGTTTTCCATATGTGTTTCACTCACCTCTAAACAAACAAGGCAAACTAAGACAAAGTACAACGTAAACGATACATAGTACGCGATATTACTTGTGGACTCGCAGGTTGTAGACTGTCACAGTAAAGTTTCACTATAAATTTTAGAGCCGTAACAATGTCATCTCTGTAAACTCCCCTATAATAAATGACGTTTGCATATTTAAAAGCAGTGTTATTGAGCACTTCATTGTTAATCACACACAATCTTAGTTTCAAAAACGTCGTTATCGTAAACGTAACACTTATATCAAACTATATGAAGTTCTGTGAAAAGTTAACGACCGCGCAACGCGAATTAGCTAAGGAGACGCGACAACACGCACCAATCACCGATACGCGACTGTCCCGCATTATAAGGAGGGGGCGCGGCGCGACACACGATCTTCAGCAAGATGTAAGGTTGGAACATCGTACATTTTTAAAACATGTTCTAAGCTATTTTTCTCAGAAACAGCTTCTTCAATGAATATGATTTCTTTGGAAAAGTTGTTCTTAAAAAAAAAAGAGATTATAAATATTTGCAGAAAGATGCATTAATGATTTCATATGATAATACATATATGACATTAAATAAAAGCTTATTTCTTAAAACATTTACTTTTATACTTATATGAAACTTTTAACTATGTTACCGAGAACTTTTAAAAAAATTAATATGCATATTTATATTCACTATCATTATATATTAGTACGTAATTATTTTTTTATTTAACTTCGTTGTGTGCTAACAATCGTAGATAATCTAATAAAAAATTTTTTTTCAAACTAAGTTCATTGTTCATTAAGTGAAGAAAAATTGTAGAGTAACCGTTTTAAATTAGAATTTAATTTTTTTGCAATTGTTTTTAATATTATACGTGTAGACAACACTAAGAACATGACAACAGTGAACTGGAACAGTGTTAAAAAAATGACGTTTTACCTTTAAGGTTACGGCGCTGTCTGTAGTAGATCTTACAAAGTATTTGTTATGAAACGTTTGTTATTGACTAGTAAAGAGTTGATTGATTTAATAGTAATAATAACAAAACATGTTTTCAGAAATTTTGTATTTCTTAGCATATAAGTGCAATGTTACATGCTTAACAATTAAATTATTTTTTAGTTCGTGTATTTAATCTCTAATAATTATAATCTTAAACGAATTCACTTTGAAGTTTGAACGTGACTAAAATGTTATTTATTAACGTTTCTTTGTAGAACAGCCAAAATACTTATTACGTTTTTATATGAACCTAATTTGCAGATAAGTGTACATATTAGCAAGTAATCTTCAATCAGAAAAAATGGAAGAGCGCCGAGTAGCTGATTATTTTGTGGTGGCTGGATTGCCTGAAGAACCTGTTTTATTGGATGAAACTGATTCTGGGCATCTAAAAGGATACAGTTGCAAACCTCCTATTACTGACATAGGTGAGTATGAAAACTGCTTCTTCTCTAATGAAAGTAGCTATTTATTTAGGATTGTATCCTGAGGCACCAAATAAATTATTAACGATTTATTTAAACTATATCAGTGTTAATGCATAATGTGATTATTAAGATCTTGCATATTGGTGAATATTAAATTTCTTTAAAAAGATTTAGATAGAAGTATTTGTAAGTAATTAAGTTACTAATTTATCATGAATACAATCAATTCCGTTTTTCCATGAGGCACTAGTCTGGGACCTCTGATCCAATGGGGGCCCTGGAATGCCATCATCGTCATTTGATTTGCATATAAAATTACTTTCTATTTTCATTCACATATTATTTGGCTTTCTAAAAGGTTCCCAAATTCTGTGTATTCAAAGGCCAAAGCTATGTGTGTCCAAGAACCCCGGCTCTGTGCATCAAAGGATCCCAGCTCTGTTTGTCTTAGAACCTTGGCTATGTGCCTAAGGGCCTCAACTTTGTGTGTCCAAGGACCCAGATTCTGTATGCCCAAGGACCTCTGCATAGCTTAAAATGGCCCTGAATTTCCGTGTTTGGAAATTATTATCGAGATTGTAAATTAGTATATCATGTAATTTGACTACATAATATGATTCTAATATACAGAAATCAAAAAAGACTTCAGATTGAAAAACGAGGAAAGTGCTACTCATTAAGTGTAACAAAGTTGCTGAATGAAATAGATCTAAATAAAAAATACTTAAATTATTGTATTTTAAAAGTTATTCATAACCCAATGTTTCCTTTCTAATTCATAAACATTCATTTGGATACACCTATCATGTTCTGTATTTTGATCTCCTTTTTAATTTGATTTAAGATAGGAAATGAATGTGAAAAGAAATGCATGAAGTCCAGCTGTGAAATTCAATAGGGAATACAGTTGAGTTAGATGCCTAACTAAACATAAGTCTACAGTGCTCATTTTTTATTAATGCTTTGTTAAGTCAATGGCACACCACATTGGATTATTCAAATTGGGAGGAAGTCATTATTAAAACATGTGACAGATGTACTTACATGTCTGGGTCAATACTGATTGTTATTCTATGTCTGTCAGCTTATAAAATCGTCTTCATTAAAAAATAACTTTAAATTTAGAACATACCTATTGCATAATTTAAATATATTTAAAGTTCCGCTCAATTCACTAGGTGTTATCATCAATACTATTTATTATGCCATATCAATATGGAGTTATCTTTTTTAGCAATGTAATTTGATTAACAGGAAATATAGAGTAATTGAATGAATAACATTTGTTATGAATAATTTTTTTTTTCTTATCGACATTAAAGTATAGGTATAAGCGACCGTAAATTATTAATTGTATTCCATAATTATATATATTTTAATAGAATAGATTGCCTTAATTTACTATACATAACATTTGTTTATATTGTATAAGTGCTATAAATATCATTGTATCACCACAATGAATCATAAAGTAAGAATGTGTTTTGTAATGGTTAACCACATTAGAAGTGTTACATAGATATTATCGTTGGTAGTATATTGTTACATCATTGATATAGCTAAAGAAATGAGACAGATTTTAATTTTTCATTCAGGTTTTAGGATAGCAGGGCAATACGGCAAAAACGGATCTCTTATAGTTTCGTCATGTCTGTTTGTACATTCATATGTCACAGGCATTTTATTCAAAAACTACAAGGCATATATTGATGAAATTTATAGTGTAGGTGTCTTGTAGTTAGTTTGGTAGTTAAATAACAAAAATAAATATTTCTAGAGAGGGCTCTCAATACATATAACAGAAACTCAACAAAATTTTTTTCAGCAAACATCTACATGTGGCACATATCTCGATCGTTCTTTTAAAAACATTTTAAGGTTTTTAAGCAACTTTTCTGAACACGTGAATAATTTCAGAAATAATCACCCCGAAATTTGTAGAAATTGTGTCCCCCTCTTTTATTTTCTAAATCACATGTCCAGAAAATATGGACTAAATAACGATGGTAATACTTAATAAATACTTTCAATGAAAATTATTTTGAATATGATTGGATGTACTGTTTTTGAGTTATTGCTGAAAAACTGCACTTTTCAACTAAAGGACACAAGTGCCATGAAGATATGCGCTTTTCCTGATGTTCATTAGTTTACAATTAGTTTAATAGTAATGGTCGATATACCTACTTGTTTTTCTAGTTATTGGTGACTGAAATGCTTTTAACTTTTCTATGTGTGAAACATGTATAACAACATACTTTTTTCATCTGTATTGCATTTCTTTGTAATAATGGCTTCAGAGCCCTATAATCAGCATGGTTGACATGCTCTTGACCAGGTTTTTTTTATTCTAGTTTTTGAAACAGAAATGAAATATGTTATTTTATAGTAACCATTGATTTCTTTAATGAAATAATTTATGTTCGTTTGAATACAAACTCATGAGCAAAGTAATGGAGTAAGTCTAAATAAAAAATCGCTGGTTTATACAAAATGACACAAAAAGCACATGAATCCACTGATGAATTTGAAAAGAAATAGATAGTGTGTGTGTGTGTGTGTGAGTGTGTGTGTGTGTGTGTGTGTGAATTCATCTTGTTTTACATTCATATATTACTCCCAAAACTCTCTTTAATTTTGGCAAATTAGGTCTCAATTAATGTAATTTATTTGTTTGATTACAATTGGCTATATGATATTAGTATATAATTAATATAGCTTAGCTGCTGTTATATACACTCATCTTTAAAAATTTGTACAAGCAAATACATTATGACAATTATTAATGAATTGTACAATATTTAAAATTGATTTATTTATGCAAAATTAACTTAATTAAAGAGTATTCCAAAATATAAAATAAAATGTTGATCATCACAACTAAAGAAGAGTAATAAAAAAAAAATATAATTTTGGAAAAAATTTCCTGTGAAATACTTACTACAATTTATGCTTGCTTATTTTAATTTAATTTTTATGCAATTTCTAATTCTTATTTTTTTATCATATTCTTCACTTTCATTATAATTATCTTCATATTTTTCTACTATTTGTTAAAAATTTTAAGATATGTATCTATCATCAAGTGTTTTAGGTAAACACAGTTCCACTTAGATTTACATCGAGCATTGCAATCTACTTTGTTTACACTTTTCATGGGCTTGATTAGATGCTGTAGTCCTTCATTCTAAATCATTGAATGGACCGTTCATTGGGTTTCAATTAACCAATTGTTGCTATGGGTCAATGTCATGATCTGAGGTATCAGTTTCTCATTTCAGACATTTGTGGTCTTTCATACATTTACAGTGTGTTTTTTACAGCACTAATATACTGATGTAAAAAGATGCTTCACAAATAATTGATGGTAAATGTATGTATTTGTGAGTGATCAATCTAAAAACAAATATTTCTTTAGTTATTTTAAAGTTAATTAAAATGTTATTTTAAGTTCTTATAAATTAAAAAAAAAAGTGTGTGTGTGTCAGCTCTGATAAACGACTGGAATTTACTCCTTACAAATTATTATAAAGTAAATAAATTAATAAATGGGGGTTAATGAATGTATTTTTTATATTACTTAAAGCATGCATGATACATTTATTTATATTAATTCTACAATGAATTCGTTAAAATACATAACAAAACTATGAAAATATAGACAATGATAATTTTCTGTAATAAAGTTATAAGCGAGATTGTTTTTTATTCACCATTTACATCATTTTGCATTTTATTTACTCCAGAAACAATATCGTCATCGTTGAATATTGAGATAATTGATTTGTGGTAACTAAAATGTACATGAACATCGGAAGATATATGTATGATAAATCACGAAAACATTGCATCAATAGTGGTACCATATCTAGTTATTTCCAGTGTTCTACCAGAAAAAATTATAATTTGAGATCAAAACTCTACAAGTTGACAGTTATTATTTATTAACATTAAATGAATAAAGTATATAGTGACATAAGTATGTCAGCTCTATACCTTACATATACTGCTAGAAGATGCGCAATATAAGTTGTGCATAAATATGGAGACTATACACATGTTTAATCTCCATACACACGAGACTGACCCGAACATAACGTAACATAATGCCAACTTTGATTTTACTCCTCATGATTTTTCATACTCCGGACTTACATATGAAAAATCGATTCTTAAGGAGTAAACTTCAAAAAATTAATTAAAAGAGATTTTCCCCAAAATCTTAAAAGTTTTACATTTTGTCTCACATTAATCCAATTACTTAATCTTTTCAAAGTTTTACATTATTTTTATTGCATATTTGTGTCCATAAAAATAGAAAGTGATACCGAAATAATAAAAGTGGGCTATTTTTAACCTTTTATTATCAAATAAAAATAATTGTAGAATGTTAACAATACAAAAATTAAGCTTCTAAAACAATACAAAAGTTCCATATTTACATCTCTGTTGTTAGAAAACTTTATATTGATATCATTGATTTTGTTCATATACTATATGAATTATGCCATAGAATAAAGGAGGTCGATAAAGATCAGCCTATGTTCGCCCATCAGCAAAATTTAAAATTTTTTTTTTTCTTTCTTAATACTGACACTCAATCAAAATAAAAATGCTAATCTTTTTGGAAGAATATTTTTTATTAAGTAATGAAAGTATAAAAATAAATAAACTACACACAACTTTTGTTACACTTATTTTGATTATATTTCTCTCTCACTTTCACTGACTGAATCGTCACTGGACCATTCAGTAGCAGCATTTTGAATAGTATCAACATATCCAAGACTTGGTATTTTTGTTTAACTTTATATAAATATAATGATATGATTTTAATAAATACTATAAATTTTCGTGACTGTGATGGGCGCAAAAGGGGTCAAATCAAATCAAAAATATCTTTATTTCATAGGTAATGAAATTACACTCGAAATACGTCATTAATAAATTATTTTCGACATTGTCACCCATTCCAAATGCTGATTCATCTAGAGAAGAATGGGCAAGAAACTCAAGACTTGCTCTTTTTACTCATCAATACAAAGGATTTAGTAATTAATATATTAATCGATATATAAAAATAATATGAAATAACCCGAGCAGCTCAATCCCAGGGGCTTTTTTCATTAGATATTCCAACGCAGTATAATAGCTCTTGCTATATAACTTACTTTTAACAAAATGTTTAAACTCAGCAAATGGCAAATTTTGAATTTTGTCTGGGATCTTATTATATAAGTGCACACAGCCCCTTAAATGATTTATTAACTTTACTTAGACAGGTCTTACGAACAGCAAGATCGTTCTTATGTTTAGTGTTAATGTTATGGATGTCGCTCCTTTTTTGGAACTATTCTGTATTTCTCTTGACATATACTAGGTTTTCGTATATGTGTTGTGATGCTAAAGTTAGGATACTAATTTCCTTAAATTTTTCTCTGCAAGATGTTATTGGTCTCAAATCATAAACAACAAGAATAGCTCATTTCTGCAGCACGAAAATTGTGTTAATATCGGCTGCATGGTCCCATAACAAAATTCCATAGGTCATAAGACTATGAAGAAAACTGAAATAAACTAGTCTCGTGGTGCTTTCGTCTGTGAGTAACTGAATTCTTTTGACTGCATATGCTGCAGAACCAAGTCTTTTCGCTAATCTCATAATATGAGAATTACAACCTAACTTAGAATCTAAAGTGAGACCAAGAAATAGAGTCATTTCCACAATATCCAGTACCTCGTTTTGACCATTACATTTGTCGATCAATTTAGAATTAGATAGGGAAAATTTTACAAGTTTTGTTTTCTTTGAATTGAGCAGAAGATTACTAAAACTAAACCACTCAATGATTTCAGAGATGGTACTGTTTACTTCGTCAAAAGCTGGTTGATGCCTATCAATCGTAAAAAGTAAGAAGGTATCATCAGTAAACAATACAATCCCATGATCATTCTTAACACTTTCACCTTTATCCACCTCCTTTAATTAGATATGTTATTGTTCCACTTTGTTATTAGGGCTCAAAAATAAAAACTATTGTCACAGGTATCATATTTCCAACACTAGACGAGACCCTTCCAAGTAGTTACGAACTTCTAGACCTGACACCAACTGGTTTACCGGCGGATCTTAACCATGGATCAGTGCGTTCGCCACCATGTTATCTGTGCATCAGACGCGGACGAGACCGCCCACCGCTCGTCGATATAGGTAAGCATGACATTTTCATGACCTAATGATATGTGCTATAAAACATACAATTATAAAATTTCAATAATATCATGGATAATAATTGAAATATTTTGCTAGTGATAAATAGGATATGAATAATTTGAGATCAGGAATTTACTTAAATAACAATAATGTGATTGCTATTCTTTTCTTCATTTACACCTATATTGTTTAATTGCTTATATTTTTTTTTGATTGACAAATTGACAAATTACATTGCTATTAATATAATTAATGTATGAAATGAAAGTGAATCATGATCTTATAAATCTGCATTCATATTATAAAGAGGAAAGATTTGTATTTTTGTATGTTTGTAATTAATAAATTCAAAAACTACTGAGACGATTTCAAAAATTCTTATACCATTAGGATTCTACATTATCCATGAGTAACTTAGGTTATATTTATTACTAGAAAATATTAGAGTTCCCTACTAAAACTTCAATAAATGTAATCCAAGATGTAAAAGAAATTGTCATAAAATGTATCATTGCATGCACTGCGGAAACTATTGATGATAGAACAAAAAAATGTTCTACAATATTAAATGACATATAATTATCCACAAAAAACTGTATGGTTCCATACATCCAACTATTGTAGTTGTCACTATAACTACTTTTTTACATTTTAAAAGTTGATAAAAATGCTGACCAAAATCAGATCATGTTATCCATACCTTTACCATTAATCCTTATCCAAATAAATCATTTCGTATTCAAAACTGTTTCATTATCTGTATATTACTTTTTGAATTATTATTATTAAATAAATTATTACATTAAATTTAAAAGATATTACAAATTTAAAAATGTCAATCTAAACAAAATACTAATAGAAAAATAAATGCCGCCGATCGTATACTTCTCAGCGGAAAATATGCAACATATAGTGGGAAATCCACCAAAAAGGACAAGTCTGGCGTTTTTTGACCTGTGCAACAGTAATGAATGTACTAAAACACTATCACGAAGTTCCTCTTTATTATATATGGGTTAACAATAAATTTTATAGAAGGAAACATGGCCAAGACATAGTTGGTTATCCCGGTATAAAAAAAGATGAGGCATTTAGAAGAGTGTACAGCATTCATCCTTCCTAGTTAGTGTGTTTTTTATCTGAGGATACTACTTCATCGTGTATGTGGCCCAACATAATTCCAGGACTAAAAACCGTTGACAGAATTGTTGAAACTTAAGAAAAAAATACTTAAGTAAGAAAGTTTAGAAAAGGGTACTTTTCTCATGTGCAATTATATGTTGTCCTTTCTCAAGTAGAATCTCCAATATGTTTTGTTTCCACCTACAAATAGCACTGCTAACATAGTGTACAGTGAAACTTTAAGGCAAAAATTGGGAAATAAAAAAGTAAAATCTCTAAATTATGAAAAAAAGGAAGCTTTAAAATGAAAATGTACAAAATACATAAACCTCTTAAAAATAGATTACATTAAACAAAAAAAATCTAAATAAAATGTAAAAATATAAAAATAAACATAGAGAATGAAAATAAGTATCTATATAGATAAAAGTGTAAAATATTGTAAAAAGTATAAACAAAAATGTTGTGTTGCTATTTCATCTTCAATGAAAATTAGCTTAAAGATTGAAGTCTTTGTTTTTAATTTTGAATATTTTAACAAATTAAGTTATGGATGTTGTAATTATTATATTTTTAAGTGAATGTAAGTATTTAATTTCATTCTGCATCTATCCCGAAATGTTAAATATCTACAAAATTAAATTACTTAAGCCATAAAATAAAAATATACAAAAATGGTAATAAAGAAATGTAAAAAAATAAGATCATATAAAAAAATGGAACCCCTTAAAATAAAATGGTTAAGTATATAAAACTAAAAAACAATATGAATAAAATGTAAAAATAAAAAATAAACTTTGAGAACAAAAATAGGCTTATGAATAAAAACATAAAATTTTATAACAAAAGTATTAATGATTTGAAAAAAAAACTACTTATTTCCTGTGTAAAGATACATTTACTTCACATTTATCCCAAAATGTTTAAAAAATAAATGCCCACCCAATCGAAGCCAGGACAGGCGACTAGTTTTCTGTAATTTTATAAACCATGTGGAAATTTCTTTTTTTTTCCATATTGAAATTTTATTCAAATATAAAGGTGTAAAATTGTCATAATTACTAATTTAGTAGATTGCAAAATGTAGCTAAAGTATAATCTTTAGAAAAAGAAAAGTCAAGAACTCGACATTTAGACAAATATCCTTTCATAGAATTGATAACACTTATGTTGATAATCGTCTTTCACCGTGTCACTGTGTTGATAAAGACTGATGACAAAAAAATACTGTTCTACCTTATTACATAATGTCACCAGATAAGATAGCTGGATTGTATAACTTAAATTTTTTTACTATGCCATTTTTTTACTGAAGTTTTGCGCTCGACTTCTCCCACACAATGTAATTTTTTTTTACATAAGTTTTTTATTATTGATTCAGTATGACATGATGTAATCAATGAGATCAGAGTATTTTTAGCAATTCCTATTATTGAATTTTTTGGTTATTATAGTAAGGATTCCAGATAGAATTAATTTGAATTTAAACAAAAATGATGATGAGGATTATTTAGGTTTTTTTAGTACATAAATGAAAATAAAACTGTACATTTGGGAAATAATGATTTCATTAAAACTTATATTTAAACTGGTTACGACTGAAATAAATAATTTTAGTATTTACTTTGGATGTTAAAATCACAGACTAAAATTGCAAAGTCCTATTTTGTAATCTTAACATCCAAAATTTCCTTTAGATGTTAAGTTTATATTTTGTTTTTACAATCATGTGCTGTTTGGGAAATAAAAACATTTTAACAAAGCACAATAATTGTATAACTTTTATCAACATAGCAAAGATTTTTAATTTTTATATAGATTCTTATTTTATGAGTCTAAAATTGCATTTACCCATAATTTAATGTAAATAAAGAAAAAAATGTTCATTTTAACACCTGTAGTATGGTATAGCAACTCTATCTAAGGGTCGAAACAGTTCACCACAGTATAAATACCATACTCAGGTGTTAACTGTAGTGTATTAAATATTAGCAAAGTTTGGACCTATATTTAGTGCATGTTGTCTTTACATCAAATTTAAAGATAAATGATAGACATTACTCACCAATGACAGCTTTGAATGTAGCATTATTTTATTTAATGATTGTATTACTTTTTAAATGCAAATATATAAGAATTTTAAGGTATATTGTTTGAAAATATTTTTTATTCTTAGTTTTATTTAAAGGCTTTATTTATTTCAATATCTTTTAGATTGAGAGTTTTGGAACTAAAAAGTGTCTTATCGTTTTCAAAGGTCTGTCGGTATCACTATTTTAAATTTAAAATAGTATCTGAGGTTGCAAAAATATGTTTTTTTTCATATTAAAAAATGTAACTATGTCTATTGTATATAATAAATTATTAGATAAGGAGTGTAAGGATAAAAAAAATACAATTCAGTATCTCGTTTATCAATTTATCTATACATCAAATTCAATTTCAATTATTGTAAAAAAAGGAAAAGAAAATGATTATTACAGATAGATGGATAGACTGAAATTATAAGATCTCTTATTGAACACTGACTGATACCTATTAAAACATCAAATATTTTTTAGGGTTTATTTTATTGCTGTTATTTTGAAATTGTTGATGTGAAATATGTTTTAACAAAGTGTAACTTTTAATTTCTTCTCAACTATAGGAGTTATGTACGAAGGCAAAGAACGTCTCATGGCCGATGCCGAGATGGTCCTGTCCTCAGTTGGAGATCGTTTGGCTAATGTGAACAACTCTTCAGCTAAAACTTTTATAACTTATCGTCGGGCACATCCTTCTGCTCCTTGCAATGCTTTAGTTGTAGTTGATGTATGTGTTATAATAACCAGTAAAGGTGAATCTCCACCTCACGCGTTTTGTATGATAGCCAAGAATCTTAATAAAGGTGAGTAGAACTAAGAATTTATTATCAATCTATGTAATTACTATTACTTTTACTTTTATTCAAAGCTAGTGTTCCAATTTTGACAATAATTAATCTTATATCATGTATAATTGGTAAATAGAATTTACTACACTTATTTTATAAAATTATGTTCTTACTTACATCTCAACTTGTTTGAAATTGAGTCTGTACTTATTTCTACTAAAGACAATGAAACAGATTTTGTTTTACTGTGACTTTGCATTTCAGTTTTTAAACAATAATTAATTTAAATTTACATTTTCTGTTTTGGGAAATTCATAAAGTACATGAATACAACTAATTTTATTTATTAAATTAAAAGTAATTAGGTAAAGTACTTACTAGTAAGTAAATCAAATCAAATCAAAAATATATTTATTTTGTAGGTAATAGAATTTACACTTAAAATGCATCATAAACAACTGTTTTCAACATTAAAATTACCACCCACTCCAAATGCTGATTCAGTACTTTTATCTATATAGTTTTATTTATAACTACTATATAACTTGTGTGACATTATTGGGGCTTTTTATTACGTTATATTGATTAATATGTATATGACAGAAAGTTAATTTGGTTTCAATTATTTGGTTTCACTTATTGGATATTTGTTTTTGAGGGCAAAGTTTAGCTTTTTTATTGAAATATTTTTGTGGAATTTTTTTAGTGCAAATGCAATGCAGTATAGTACAAAAAAATGTAAATATTTTACATAAAATAATTACATACTTAATTGGACAGTAGTGATTTAGTAGTTAGTGCACTGCTTTCTAAGCAGGAGATAACTGTTTCAACTTCTGGCCATATTTCACATTGTTAAGTATTTTGTAATTTACGTTATAAGTGAAATAGTGAGTTTTAATTTAATTTAAATCATACCACTTGCTTCACATCTCGGAGAGCATTTTAGCATTTTTTTATGCTTTTTATGTATGACAATTTATTTTATTTAAACAAAAGTTTTTATTAAAACAAACACACAATCACAGGTGGCCTTTTGTGATTTAAAAATAAATTAAAAGATGTAGATGTCAAATAAAATACATTTTCACATATTTGTTTCTAGAAAATAATTTTACTTAAAAATCATTACTGTTAATGAACTTGACATTTTCATAATGTCTAGACGGAAACACTGAAATGAACATAAAGGAATATGTTGTTAAAATTTTGTTTATGAAATGGTGAAAAGGGGTTTGAAAATTTATGTGATAAGCCACTAAGAATTTATTTCAGCTCTACAGTTGAGATTAATACTGGAGTGGGAGTAAGATACATTGGAGTTAGAAGTATGAATTTATCATTTGCCCACAGAACCAAAGCCTTAATAACTTCATTCAAAGATAGAATTATTGAATATAAATTTTCCTTGGTGCTAGGAATTTTTATTTAATAAATATAAAGAAAATCGAAAAATATCTACCCTTCATCTATTATTTTGTTATGTAATTTATGTATATGGCCTAAAGTATGGCTTATGTAAACTCAAAAGCCTTGATCGGCTTTCAATTTAATGGCCTATTAAGCATAATTCAAATACATCACATGTATATTTCACTTCTATGTCACGTTGAGCGTCCTCATTCCACCAATGAAATTAACTTATACTGTGGAATTAACCAGATCATTCGTCCTAATATGTGTATTAATGGAATAAATCTATTTATCTTTTATTAAATTAAAATCAGTTCCTTTTGATTTCGATTTGATTTTGTTCTAACAATGTTTGAGTATAAGCAGAATTTTAATGTATTTTCTGAATAGAACGTTTACATTTATCACCATTAAGATATCATATTTTAGAAATGTACATCTAAAATTGTTGTAAATGATGCTTTAGTCAAAGTATTGTCATTTAAAAAGCATTTTGTTTCACATTGCAGGCCTAATGGGTAGTGACGTGTTTTTGTGTTATAAAAAATCAATGAACCGTCCACCACTTATAGCGTACAAGCCGGAAGTTCTATTTAGGTGAGTCAATATTTTTGATTATCACATTTAACATGTCATATTTCAGAATACTCTGTTCATTGTGCCAGAACTAATATCACTTTTTTATGTAATCAATTTTAATATTCTGATATCCATCAAATATAATTAGTAATAAGTTCACATTTACTGTATAAAAACTAAAATCCATATCATTTACCTAAACACTGAATCATATGTTGGTATGCAGCGATATAAAAACTACAAACAAAGCATACAAGGAAGCCATTTCAATTTTAATGATGCTAAGTGTTTCAACTTTCACTTTAACAATTTTTTGTGCCTCGCACATTAGTCTTACTTAACATGATACTGTTTTTTTTTGTCAGGAACAGATTGCATAATTTTAATAATTCAAGTTATAATAGTAGTTAATTATTTATAATAAGTGCAATAGTAAGTAAGAAAATAGTATTTAAAGTGAAAAGCAATCAGAATGATTCATGTACTAAATGTTTTTAACAAGTAATTGAATTTTTTTATGTCTAAAAATATTTATTATTTATTAAGATTTATTATTTGATATCTTAATGAAATTTTAGTAGATTATTCATACATATTTGTGTCAGTTCATCATGCCCATTTCTTTTTTTGAGAGCTGCCATAGAAAAATATTTAAAGCAAATAAATGCAAAATTTTATATTTTTTGACATAATCATGTAGTGTATGTTCTAATATCCATTAAAAGATATGTTTTACGAAGCATAATACCTTGAGCTAGCTCATTATGTGCAGTACTTCAGAAATATAAAATCATGAAACTTAATGTGATTTATTATGAATTCTGACAATCTTATGTTTTGCTATATTATGATTGATATTTATAAACTGTTAATATATATTGATTTTGCTTTATTTTCCTGGAATTTCATTCTATTTTTCACTATTTTTTGATAATGTGTATAAAGACCTAGTCCTGGATAAAACATCCTTTTTATGAACTTTTTATTTTATTGAGACAGCATGTTATTTTTCTATCCAGTAAGTCAAGAGTTCGACCCTAATTTTGTCTATTTTCTTTTTGGGAATACCCAAATTATTACAAATTATTAATATAAGAATTAAATAAGTGTAGATTACAGTTAAGCTATTGCTTAACTGTAATCTACACTTATTTAATTCTGAAGCTTTATTATTTATATGTAAAATATTATATATATATGTAAAACATTATACGTACATATTTATTCTATAAACTCATGTTTAATAACATTGAATTGTATTTTGCTATTTCAGATATCCAATAACAGAACGTCGCAATATGGTTTTTCCCACGTCAGTGCCTCTATTCTGTCTACCTATGGGTGCTACACTTGAAATGTGGCCTAATACTGCTTCAAAACCAAAACCAGTGTTTTCGACCTTTGTCTTAACTGTTGCCGATGCTACTGATAAAGTAAGTATCATTTGATATGATCTATACAATCAATTCAATTAACTATTGAAATAATTTGGCAATGTATGTCTGTCAATATTTTTCACAAAATCTGTACCTAAAACTTTTAGATAAATAACTGCATAACAGAGAGGTTTTCAAAGATATGTAATATGTATTAATAAAAACTCAGTCTTCAATGAACAAAAATCAGTTTCTATGCTTATTGAAGAATTATTTTTTCATTTAGTCTACATGCCATTAGTTTAAGCAAATAAAAGTAACAGTAAAAAACTGGCCAAGAGCGTGTCGGACCATGCTCATCATAGGGTTCCTAGGCCATTATTATAAAGAAATGCTCTACAGGTGAAAAAGTGTGTTGTTACACTTTTTCCATGTTCATACATGGAATAGTTATAAGCATTTTAGTCGCCAATAACAAAAAACGAGTAGGTATGTCGATTATTACTATTAAACTAGTGTAACCTAAAGTACATCAGTAAATGAGCGTATCTTCATTACACATATGTCCTTTTGTTGATTAGTCCAGTTTTTGACAATGCAATTTTTCGACTCAAAAACAGTATATCTGACCTTGTTCAAAATATTTTTTGTTTTCAAATATTTATTAAGCATTACCTTCTTTCATTTTTCATATTTTTTGGACATAAAGTTTAGAAAATAGAGGGGGGACACAATTTCTGCAACATTTGGAGTGTTTATTTCCAAAATTATTCACATAATCAGAAAAATTGCTTAGAAACCTTAAAGTGTTATAAAAGAACTGTCGAAATATGTGCTACTCTTTGATTTTTGCTGAAAAAAGTGTTTTTTAGCTTCTCTTACGTGTATGGAGTTGCTTCCCTAGAAATATTTATTTTTGTTATCTGTCCACCAAACTAAGTAGTGACTTATATAAGACACCTACACTATGAATTTCATTAATATAGGTTTTGTGGTTTTTAATAAAATTCCTGTGATATACGGATGGACAGACGTGATGAAACTATTAGGGTTCTGTCTTTCCGATTTTGGCTCGGAACCCTAAAAACATGAAATTAATTATGAATGCTTCTGGCTCTAAATTAGTAATAGTTCAAAATTAGGTTTAATTTACAATTCATAAAAAGTTGGAGAATTCAATTAGTAAATACATATATCTTTAGTGTTGATATATATGTGAAATTAATTGAAGTATTTCTAAAGTTTTAAATGAACTTTGAATGAAACTGCACAAAGTTAACACTTAAAAATTTGTCTTCAGGTATATGGTTCAGCCGTTTCCTTTTATGAAAGTTATGACAGTAACCTTCTAACAGACCATCAGATGGAAGACCTCGGTTGGCGGCAAGGGGTTTCACAAAATACGCATTCAGTGCATGCTGACAAATGCATATGCTTGCTATCACGTTGGCCTTTCAGTGACACCTTTGAGCGATGGCTGCTTTATATACTGGTATGTTTTTTAAAGTTTTGGTGATATTCTGTCAATTATTTTTCTTTTATATTAATTTTCTTTAATATTTATATTGTATACATATAGAGACACATAAATATGATACATAAATAATGGTGGTTGACTTGTGATTGAAAGCATTGCTTATATACTAGAAGGTACTAGATTCAATTCCTGGCCATGAGCAGTCGACCCATGGGTGTTACCCTTAAGCCAAATCATATCATTCTTCCATTGGAGAGCATGTTCAGCTATCTGTCCCGGACATTGTCATTGCAATATTGACAACATTAATTACTGACAGTCTCCAAACCGTGCTGGGCTAGTATGGAGGACTAAGGTCTAAGCCCCTGATTCAAATCCAAAAGAAAGAGATTTTGGGAGAATATATATTAGCAGTGGGGAGATTAAAACATTACACAATGACAATATAACGAGACGTTATTATTAAACTCAAAAACCCTGATCAATTTTGATCTATTTTTCCCATTTTAATTTGTGTGTTATGAAAGAAGTATTAATTGATACTTAATTAATAACATTGGCATAGGATTTTTTGAAGATTACATTTGTTATCTGAATTTCTTCTGTAATAAAATGCTTCAAATTAAATAATAATTTTCCTGAATTTCAAGCAAACTATGAGTTATTTTATTTTGCAGGAAATGTCATGGAGTAAACAACCATTAAATATTCCTGTAGAACGGTATATTACACATCTTTTAGAAGAGGTACCATTCCCTGAACCAAGGATATTGTTACAGGTACTGTAAAATTAGGCTGTGAAATTTTTAATTATAAATTGAACTTTCAAAATTACATTTTATGTTAATTTTTGTAATGAATAACATACCAAAATCACCATTTTTCTGTTAAAGCATCTTTTATTGAATAGAAGACTGAATTATTACATGTAATATTTAGAAATTCACTCTATAAAGTTATTATGTTGCCAAAAAATGAATTTAAATTTGTTTATATATTTTTTATATGAAGAATATTTTTAGATGAATAATATTGTCAATTCTGATTGCTCTTATGCACCTGAAATGAAAAATAAGTATTAAAAATCATATAATTCTTCTTGGGTTTAATTTTAATACCATGGGGAATGAATACATATTAAAAAGGGATAGACTTACTAAAATGAAATTTGATAAATGTAAAACAATAAGTGCAAAAAAGCAAAATGGAACGGTACAAATTGAAGTATGATAATGAAAAAGCAAGATTATTCTCAGGTGATGACGATGATCAGATGATCAGAGACAGTGATATAAAAGCATGAATGATCTAATTGCAATAATGAGAGTGTTCCATGAAAGCAAAGAAATGAAAAATAGAATAAGAAAAACTACAGACCAGTTTGAATGCATTGATATTTGCTACAAAGAATATTATTGCTTGGTTTGCACATGTCGTGTCGATCACGCTGCGTTGCCGCGGTGCGTTTTGGTAAATGCAATTTTTGTATTGCGCTAAGAGCGTTTTGTGCTAATGTTCGTGAAGTCACGACGTGGCGTTGCTGCCACTACTTGACTGCTTGTTGATGGATGTGATTCCCCACCACGATACGGCGCCATTGCAACATCGCCACGCTTTTCTACGGTGTATTGACAAAGCTTTGGCATATATTGACAAGTTCATACATAGAGCAAAACGCGCTAGAAACAATGGCAAAATTTTATTATAAAGTATTTATGGGTAAATTGTGATATTCTATTACAATTGAAGTCTTATTTTAAAAAGTAGCTTGTCAATTGAGGTATCAAATATCCATGAATAATTGAAAAAATTGGTTTCATCTGTTTTCAAGTCAAAATATGTCATTACGAAGGAAAGATCCATTAAAATACCTTCATTCTGTATTTTGTATATCATATTTATAAATTAGGAATGTAACACGACAAACATACATCCTGGATACCAGAAAACGAATCAATATGTTATTGCAGTGCAGCTAGGACAACAGTGATCTGAGCTCAGTGATCTGAGCATATTAGTAGCCTATTAATGGTAGATCAATGGTAATAAACTTTTATATTTACATCAATACTATATTAGATAGCATCAATGAAGGGCACTAATTTATATTTCAACAAAAGCCTTTTATATAATGAACCTAAAGGTAATAAAAAACTCCAGAGGTCTTATGCATACACAAAAAAGCATTTGACGAGTTTAAACAATTTCTATTAGATAACAGGGTAATGGGGTAAGTAAAGAAGATTATATCAGCATCTTACTTGGCAGTGCGAGAGGTTCTCCAGAGATCACCTAGGTTCAAAATATTTCATTATGGACAGTGACGACATGGTTGAGGTAGTAGAATCAAAATTTGACTGCTTCATGGATAACCTTAAGATATACATATTAATCCAAAAAACAAGAAGATGTAAATGCATTTAAAATAGATGTAACTAACCTGATTAATTGGGTTAAAAAAAATGGTTCAATATTGAATATCAGAAAATGCATCATGGAACATCTAAGGGTGCCATGGCCCAATTCGAAGGTCATTATTTCTCTATTACCATTTGCATATTGCATATGTAAAAAAAACAATTGGATGAATTAGTGATGGTAAAGGATCTTGTTATACTGATAGACAATAAGTTTCAGATTTCATAAAACAGATGTTGGGTTATAGACGTGGTAATAACGTTGATCAATTTTGAGTTAGAACCATCAATACATTATACTAGTGAGGTATATACCAATCCTTGAGCATGCAACTTATTTTTCTCCACGTCGTAGTTCATCTTTAGACATCAAAAACGATACAAAATATATTCATAAAAGATTTTAACTATCCTTGAAAACATAAAAGAATATAACTGACACTAGTAGAAGCAAGAAACGGGATAAGAAGCAGGAATTTGAAGGAAAGAAGAAAGATCACCAACTCAGTTCTTCAATAAAATTGTTAAGTACTGTGTTGATAGTCCAGAGATACTTGAGAAAATTAAGTTTTTAGTTAGTAACTAAAAGAGAGAACAGGCTTATTGAAGTAACACAGACTTTCTGGTTTTTATCCGGTATGGTCAAAGGTCGAATATCTTCAAAACGGTGAATGAATATACAATCTACCTAAATTACTTAGGAAACACTTATGATTTATTTAAAAGGAAAGTGAATGCTATTGCGAGAGACACTCATTAATAAATATTGTTACATGAAAATATATATGTAAAAGTTAATGATGTTATTTTTTTAGCATTCAGTTTTAATTTGTTATTAAATTTTTAATATTTGCAGTTGTCACCGACGAACGCAAGCGATCGCGTGATAGTCACCCGTCGAGATGATCAACCTCTTGTTCGAAGTGGCGCGGGCTTCAGACAACTATTGTTAAATCTGGGCCCAGATAATTGTTTATTATTACTTGCACTGGCTATCACAGAGCAAAAAATACTCATACACTCTCTAAGGTTGTAACAGTTTATTAATTTATGCGAAATGTAATTATTATATAATCATACAATCAACAAAGTAGTGTTTTTATTAAAAAAAAAAAAATATATATATATATGTATACATACATATGTTGCTTTTTGCTATGTAATATTTGCTTAACTTTAATCATTTCTCATTATTAGATTATATGAAGGGTGTTCAATAAATTCTCAGTATTGATATGGAAACAACAAAATGCACATGTAACTTATTTATGCTTCTACATAGTCCCCCTAGATTAGAGATCTATTAATAATTTTTTTATAAAGCCATTTATAGAAACTTTCCATTTTATTTGTGAAAATGTTCGTTTACAGCTTTCTTTAGTGCTTCATTGTGAGCATAAGATCCCTTTGGAGATTTTTTTTAGATTTGTCAATAGTAAGACTACTCTCTATTTTCAAATCTAAAAGATCTCCAATCACAGTTCCGCACCTGGACTGTAGAGTTGGTGATGCATGATTTGAAACATATAGTCACACGCGGCAGCCTTTACTATCTGAGCATTACCATATAGAAGCAGCACCTTTGATCAATTTTCCTCTCCTTTATCTTAATGGCTGCTTTTAATTGGCATAGTATGTTGTATGGACACTTTTATAGTTTGTTAGCAATGTCCCCTAATAATCCCAAAACATGGTGACCATTACTTTCCCAGCTGAAGGACAGATCTCGAAATTTTATGATAAGCTGTTTCTTTTATATACCATTGTGTCAACTCTTGCTCACTTTCGGGCTCATGATTATGAAACCAGGTGTTATCTTCAACAACAATGCTTTTGGTGACTGCATCTGGATTTTTTTCATATAGCTCTCAACATTCCACAAATGCTTTATTCTAATCACTTGTTATATGTCAACTTCTGTACTGTACCAGTAGAAAGACCAACTCTTTCACCTATCGATTTAATCTTCATTTGACGGCCCCTTCCAATATAATTTTACCATTTTTCTTATAATTTCTTGTGAAAAGTCTTCCACAGGCTGGTCAACACGAGGGGTGTCTCCAATGCTCTTGTTTTCCCGCGTTTAAATTAAATCTAGCACTTTTGTGTAGTGATAACAAAGAAGGCATACTTAACCAAACAGTATTCATTTCCTTTTTAATGCATTTTTGATTTTTACCTTGTCTGATCAAGAATTTTATAACAACACAATTGCCTATTTTCATCAAAAGTGTGAAATTGCTCATATTAAATACATAAAATGGTGTTTATGTTCAATATTCACAGAAAAGTAAATGGTTTCTCTTAAACTTTTTTTATATCTTATAATTGTGTATGAGCAATACTGAAAAGTGTACAAAAAGAGATCGGATCACGACTATACCAAGAATTTACTGAATGTCCCTTCTACAAGATGTATATTTGGTTATTAGTTGTGTTCCATATATAGATATGGAACACAACATGCAACATCCATCTTTAAATTTCAATTATATGTAATGTCTTTATTTTTCAGGCCTGACACACTGACAGCAGTTTCTGAAGCTGTATCATCATTATTGTTCCCATTTAAATGGCAGTGTCCTTACATACCATTATGCCCCTTGGGTAAGAGAACAAAGAATATGTATTGTATTGTGTTGTTTTATTTGACAAACTAATTTTTCTATTTATTTTTTTTAGGTTTGGCTGAAGTTTTACATGCACCTTTACCATATTTAATAGGAGTCGATTCTAGATTTTTTGATCTCTATGAACCACCGCCTGATGTTACTTGTGTGGATTTAGATACAAATAATATTACCGTATGTAATTGTATAATATTATTATTCTCGTTCTTCAAAAGTATGTCAGCTTGCTAACGGTTATCATTCTAAAAGAAAGGCTTTCAACTGTCCTTGGTACATGTCAATAAAATTACTGCATAGTAGTTATGAATTATTACATAAAACTTTGTAATTATATTATTTGTTTGAATAAAAATATGAATAATTTGGTCTTGTCATTGACCATAAATATGGATAATGTTTTTATTTGGAGATAGTTAAATAAAAATATTATTCTGTAATATTAAATTTTATAAATATTGACCACTTTGAAATTTTTCAGGTGTGTGAATCACAACGCCATATATCAATAAAAATTTTGCCTAAAAGACAAGCAAGAGTTTTAAGACAAAAATTGGATATTCTATACAGCAAAATTCGACCAGGAATGTTGGGTATGTAAATATGTACTTTATTTGTAAACAATGTTAATTTTAAACAATTTTCAATTATCTTAAATATGTGAAATGTTTTCAGCATCACCTGTTCATCAGTCGAGTTCACAGTATAATGGAGAACCAACGACAAGTTTAGATAGAGATTTTCAAAAGAGAAAGAAAGAGGTACCAAACATATAAGTTAATTTTGCCCAATGTTAGTAGATATTAATATGGTTATTTTTATGAAGTAATATGTACAGAATATTTTTCTAACAGTATAGTAAGCTGGAGCTATAATGGACATTAATACTTCTTACGAATTTCGTTTTTGTACTGCTATTTATAGATTTTTATATTATTCCAGCAAGCACTCGAATTAGAGATCCAAGAAGCATTTTTAAGGTTTATGGCTCAAACTTTAAAAGGCTACCGCAGCTATCTGGTCCCTATCACGAAAGCACCAACAGTTGGAACGACTGACCCACACGCCTTGTTTCACATGGAAGCTTTCTTAGCGTCTAGAGAAAAGGTATTTTGTGCAATCGATATTTTATTATCATAGCTTTTCGATTTCCCATGATGTTAATCAATCTCATTCGATTCCAGACTCAACAACGTTTTTTCGCTTTGATGATGAATACCCAAATGTTCACGCGTTTTATTGAGGAACGTTCTTTTGTTTGTGATGTAGAACAGGGCCTGCCTTACTTTGATGAGTGTATAGAAAGAGTGTCAGTTAGTGATGAACCTTTGCTAGAGCTAGACAACACTGTTTCCGAAAGAACAGTGTTTGTGCTACCACCCGACCCACCAAGTCCAGGTAAATAAAAATTTAGCTTCCTGCTAATGAAATTGATAATTTTCATAAAATTCGAGAAGAGATTTGGTTTCAGGCCGATTTCCAAAATTCGAGTTTTCAATAAATGTTAACATTTTGAGGTCCTAAGAAATTTTTCTTAAAATTTTCAGAGGGATGTCCTTATGTGTACATGTGCGTGTGCATATGAGACTGTGTGCGTTTGTGTGTATATAAACTTTCAATGTGTTTTCAATGAATACATTGATTGAAATTGGATTTATCGCATTTCAAAGGAAGGTCGGCCAGTTAGATTATGAGAAATCTCAAAAATGTAACTGAAGATGCCACAGTGATAAACTATTAATTTGCAAAGGAGCGTAGCGCCCACACCCGATGCACCGCAGTGCTGTGTATTAAAACACATAGCGTCTGCTTATTTTGTAATGTCATATGTGACAATGTTTCATTTAAAAAAAAGCTATGACTAATTTCAAAGGATGAAATTGGAATTTTAGTGTTTTTGTATAGATTGTAGAAAATTTGTATGTAAAATGTATATCTCTGTTTTAAAAGAGGTATTTTTTAATATACATAGATAGAAAGAAATAGAAATATTTTTTTTCTTTTATAAAAATTAATGAATCCTGTAATGGCAATAAACGTATTAAAGTCAATAACATGAAGAATCAGATCACCAAAGATCACTTTCACCTTTTTTTGTATTGTCTGAGACAAATTGCGATCCCTACCACAAAATTTCCAATTTTTTACCTTAACAAATGATTTTCTTCATTATTTTTATATTATGCCACTGACCATTTCTAAAGTCTAATCAGCGCTTTTCGTAATGAACCTACATCAAATGCTATAAGTGAGTTCCAAATAGATTCGTTTGTTAAGGTACATTGTCAATGGGAAATTTTCATAAAAGGGTTTTTCCAGTACTACTTATATTTACAACTGATCGATCTTTAGAATTCAAATACATGTAATGGGTTTTTATGAAGAACACTAGTAATTTAAATCTAGCTTAAAAGTAACTAAATGATTTTGATATTGCACCTAGAAAACAGTATGAAGTGTTTGAATGGGCCTGCAAGCAAAGGTCCAATTGTGGCCTAAATTTTTTAAAATTATATAGGAAGATATGTAAATAAATAAAGTATTTTCTATCCACACAGGAATGGAAATTTAGGACTTACATATTTTATAAAAAAAGCTTTTTTACCGTTTCATCCATGTGGACTTTTTATATAATAATAATAATAATAATATATTTTTCAATGTTTTTTTGTATATGTATTGCTGTTTTATATTTATAAAAGTTTAAACAGCTTATTTTAAATGCAACTTGTTTTATTTTTAATATTAATATATTGTGATATCAATGTCATGCTCAGCTCCGAAATGAATACATGCATTCATATTATAGAATTATATTTAATTTGATTCCCTATGGTATTTTTGAGAGGAAATTAGATCATTTTATTAGTTATTCTGATTCATACAATATTTTTGGTAAGATTTATGTATTTTATTGGTTTTAGGAGAAACTTATACATATGAGAAATTCGAATTGAATTCTGCTCTGTTAATGAAGAGTTCAAATCGTGGCCGAACTGGCGCTCTCAGCATGCTTTCACCAGCTACGAGATCCACTCTAGCTTCCGCCGAATCCTTAGGTGAAGCTTCGCCTATGGCGCGACGGACTAAACAAGAGATAGCTGCCGCTCAGAGGTAACTGGCCTAAACTGAGAGTTAGGAGTTGAATTTATCTGTTACTTCAAAGGTATCAATAACTGTCTTATGTTCTCTTTTTGTCTGTTTGTTATAAATCTGACTAATTTTTCAGTGTATTCAGGTAATAATAAATATCATAGTTCTTTTTTTATTCTACTGCTAGATGAGGTTTTCCAGTCCACAATTATTGTCTAGCCTGATTTAAAATTCAAAATTTCTTAGTGAATTCAAATACCTTTAATCTTTAGATCTGCCTAGACTCAAGTTCAGTTCGCCATGACTTTATACTCATCAAAAAGAAAAAGCTTTTTTTGTTTTCATTAATGGCACTTCATTATCAAATGGTACAAATCCTCTAAACTTTCTACAATGAGGTATAATCAAAACACTACTTAAACAATAATTTGATTTGTAAAGCATTACATGACCAAACTAAACACTAAATGCTCGTTTAAAGTTCTCTCTAGATAGATTAGGGACTTCAAACCATGGTATTTTCAAATTGTAACGTTTTCTACTAAATATTTTTAGTGTAAAACGTTACTGATGTGCGGTTTTAATATATTTTATATGTTCACACAATATCTAAATTTGATCTACAATTGTGGGCTTCTAACTTTCTTCCTCTTAGGTCAAATTAGAAATAATAAGACCAAGAAATTGCATATGTAGTTTATTAAATTCATTGTTTTGTAATCATTTTTTCATTGCTTCTTACCCACTAATATAGACTATACTCAACACAATGCTTCATTATTCAATAGTTACAAAAACAAAATGATATATCAGATAAGCAATTATAATTACTTTCTTGTATTTATTATGAAAACAGATTTGTGACAAGTGACAAGATGGGATCAATATAGATTTTTACTATGTCCACGTGGATGAAGCAGCAGTAGATAATGTTATAAAAGAACTCTAAACAGCTATTTACTTCAACTGTATTATGGTTGTATGTTATCTCAGAGGCATAAAATATTGACTATTTTATAATTTATGTAGTATATAGTGATAGAATATTTTGTATTCAACAAAAAATATTCAAGTAATGTGTTAGTCAAAGAATAAAAGGTGAAAAAAGCTGTGTCTCTACTTATGTATGCACATAAGAAGTTATACTTCTTTGGCATAAATAAATAAATAACAGTTTTTTTGGTAAATGCAAATTATTATTTTTTTAGGATACTCCACATTAAATTAGTTATAAAATAAATGTTATTGTACTACTTCCTGCTTGTGCTGTATTGATACTCCGTTGAATATTAACGGAAAATCGACACTTCTTTATATTTTTTATCAGAATCGTCACATTAAATTAGTTATAAAATGAGTATTTTGTACTGCTTACTGTGTATGTTGCCCTGGTACTCAGTTAAACCAATCCTAATTATGTGTAACATCAGCGCGTTACATTCTTGAAATACACTCTGAATAGCTTTTCCTGCACCAAAAGAAGTATAACTTCAACAAATTTACATCTACTATTTTGCCTACTTGTTAAAAATGATAATGTGGTATTCCTACTGATATGCTTGATCACAAATTATTGTTTAGGCTAGCGCGCAAAGCCTGCCAGTCTCCAGAAGCTTGGGCCAAGTGTTTACTCGGTGCGTGTTTTTCCCTCTATTTCCTTTCACTGCCATGCAGATTGATGTTGAACAGAGGTAAAGAACACGCCACCTTGCGGTACGCATATGAATTACTAGTGAGAGCAACAAAATTGAGAGTGCCCTGTGATGAGGTGAGTTCAATAATGTTTTGTTATATTTACATAGAATTTCAAAAATTATGCAATGGCTTACACATTAATGGACGGTACCCAGGAACCGATAATGTCTGCCTTTCTAGCCCGGGACCATTTATTATGGTAGAATTATGATATTGTCAACTCGGTTTCAGAACGCAAATGGGTCGGCTTGACCTGTGCAATACTTCAATATAGGCGCGAAGTAACAGTTTCCATTAATTCGTCCAGTAAGTGAGAGTTAGGGTGGCCCACTCCCCCTCCATCGCTCCACGACCTCCCTTCATTAGCCACTGCCTTCTCCATTAGCTCATTAATTCCTCCATCAGATATCCTATTATGAATTTATATTATTGTCCACGAGGGCGGCAACGCACTGGTGACTGCACCGAAATCGCGAATGTCCATGGGCAGCGGTGACGACCTATACTCTGGTGACTCGCATCCTCATTTGCGCCAAGATGCTATAAAAACAGTCTGTTGACCTAATAGCTACGAAACTTCACAAAATCACCCGTTTAGCTAATTTCCTAAAAATTTCACAATATTCGATCCAGCGGTTTTGGAGTCTGTAGGGAACATACACACATCATTTTTAATATATGTTAATAGATTCTTCAGTTAAACGACTTAGTATTTTATATATGCAGGTATGTTATCGAGTAATGATGCAGCTGTGTGGTATTCATTCATTGCCTGTGTTAGCTGTTCAACTTTTATTTCTAATGAAGAGAGCTGGACTTCAGCCTAATGCCTTAACTTATGGTTATTACAATAGATGTGTGCTCGAAGCTCAATGGCCTCAAGATATGCCTAGGTAATCATTTATTAATTATTTGATATGTAGTTTAATAGTTCTAGATTAGTTATTTTAAATGATTTTTTATATATTTTAGTGACCTGATTTAGTGTTTTATGATTTTTAAAATTTCATAATCTTATGAAACCAAAACAAAAAACTTAGACAATTACATCCGTGCCTGTTTGTTGTTGACAAACCATGGTGTAATTTGAAATTGAAGTTTTGATATTGGAGCTTAATTTAGGGGGATAAAATGTAAAGAATAATTTTTATTTGATTTTATCCAATGGGGTATCAAATGAAAACATGTCAGTTAAGGAGTATCAAAAGGACATGATATGCTCTTTGTAATGTGTCAATTTGTTAATCCTTATGTAACCGCAACCCAAAGCACAATTAACATTTTAACAATTAATATATTTTGCTCAATGTTCAGCCTTACTTTAGTGCACCTGTATAGCTCCGAGATTAAAAGTATACTGATTTATGTTTTTGGTGTAGATGGTGCTAGCAAATACCTAACACTAGCCTGATCCTAGTAGGTGGCGCTTGTTTTACAATGTGCTTTTTAACAAACTTAAAATAGAAACAAAAGTCATCAAAGAATTCATTACCTTCGTTGATTTTGTTTCTTTGAAGCTTATGAAAAAGTTTAATTGTGAGAAATTATTGGTTTGCATAAATCCTTTGTATAAAAAATACCAAAGTCTTAAAGGTCGATTTATACATACTTTGTATACTATAGTCTGGAGCTTGCTTACCTTTTGACCATGAAATTTTTTGCATGTTCTTGTAAGTAATCCATTTTTATCACCAGTGGTCATTCCATCTTTTCTAAAATGGCTTGATTTCTTTACATTTCAATAGATAATTGCAAATTACTACATAAATCATTACATTTCTTTCAGTGAGCTCGTGTGGGACCCAAGTATCGAGTTTTTCTGTGTATCTAGTTTTTTCCAAATGCATCAAAACTGTTTTGTGGTCCATCCCCAGTTATTCAATTATGTCGTAAGAACTAATATGCTGATCTTGCTCTACATTTTCCAAATTGGCATCGACTTTATTGAACCAGTTTTGTGCTACTCACACTGACAGTGTGAGTAGCATAAAGTGGTCCATAAAGGTCACAATTTTTTTTCGCGGCTTATGTAATAAAACTTCAAAGTGTATCGAATTACTAAATTAGACTCACTCATTTTGGTATACAATCAACCATAAGAAAAATGGTAGGATACAGTTTTTATTTTTCATTTTTCTTTTTTTTAAATGTCATATATTTAATGGTATCAAAAGATACAAATAGCACAACTAAAGACATTTTGTTACAAATTTTTACTCATAAAAAAAAAGAAACTTTTTCCCTGATGTAAAATATATACCATATATTCCATCATTCACAAACTTTTTTCTGGTTAACTTTAAAGGACATATTTAAATTTGTTCTCACTCCTCAATATTTTTTAAATGAGTAATTTGAAAATGCCAGTTTGTAAAACATTCTTTATGGTGTTAACTGAAATAAAATCTTAGATATGCAAATTACATTCATTGTAATGAAATAAAACATAATCAAATTGTCACTTCCTGATTCATATGTATATACAGTTGTTAATCTTTAGATATAAATATACGTGCTTCATTGTGTGAAATCACTAAGTGTGTAGATAAATTGTGCACCGTCATATAATAATAATTGTATTGATTATTATTGTACAGCCCAATCTAATGTTTAATAGACTTTTACTGAAATAACTTTTTCCATAGTGGATCACAATTGCTCTGGAACAAACTCCGAATAGCTGTTATGGGGGCAGCTTTATTTCGTAGAGCTGGAGCACAAAGAGAAGCTAGACGTGTCGTTGAAGCTAGTCTACAAGTCACTAATACTACAGGTACCTTGATTAGCATGTAATATGTTATTTGAAATAATTAAACAACTATGATTAGTTTTTAATGGATGCATAATTTACTTTAGATGTTAATAAATCTGACTGTGATACAAATCGTATTTGTGCTAATGGATAAGAAAAATTATTTTATTGAAAGATATATTAAGTAAATTCAGTATACGACCCCTTTTAACATGCATGTAAAACATCAAAAGCACAGTTAGTACTAATTTTGTAATTAGTTTCTATTAAATGCTTAGCAAAATTTGATTTGTGTACTTTGTTATTTCTCAATATTGAAATATGCTTTTTATATCTAGTATTAAAACTAGATATAAGAGTCTCCACTCTTCTTGAGGAGAGAAGATAACCCGTGAGAAGACTGGGAGAATGCTTATATTGATAGCAGATTAAAGCATATAGATAACAGATTAAAGAATGGGACCTGTTTTCGTCAGAGTTACAACCACTGTGTGTTGTGGTGAAAATTTATGAATGTATTTGATCAACTGAAGTAAAATTTCCTTATTGCAATAAGTATAAACAATTTTATTAATTGTGTAAAACATTTGAAATTTATGTCCATAGGTAGTGGTACTTTACCCCGCGTACGTTCAGCGGCCGCTGTAGGCGATGGCGCGGACTTGGCGAGTTTAGCTGGGTTAGCAGCTTCTGAGCCTACTGCCAGTCGGACCAGCTTAGATTCCAGTAAGCTTTTAATTTAGATATTCTCATATGACAACTCAACTTTTGATATGTAATATTTGGTTAGATTAAATTTTTTTGGATAAGGCGGAAATGTGGAACAGGGATTAGTGTGAATCATATGCAATTTAATTTACTGTAATAATAATTGTTAGAGATGATATAAGTTGTCACTTGTAGTGCATGTGAATGACTGTTTACATTTTTCTAAATATGAAAAAAACATAAAAAAACATGATTACCTTATGAAATCAATCCTATCAATACCCACTCTAATATGTAAATATTAGTTTAGCTTGTTAGTGAAGTTAGACAATGAAGTTGTATAATGACCTTGGTAACTACTGTAAGATTTCTTTTAAACATCAATAAATTAATCATAACTTAACTTTTGCTAAACTTTTTATACAATGCCACATATTAGTTATGAACAAAAATTACACATTTAAATAAAAAATTTCAAATTTGTATTTAAATATATGTAAAAAATAACATGTTTGTAATGTGGACTCTTAAATATTTTTTTATTTATTTATCAAATTCAGATTGAGGTACTTCTAAAATGATGAAGCATAAATGTGGATTTCCTTTTGATTTGCATAAAATTCGCTTATACCATTGAAATTTCAATAAGAAGTTATATTTATATACAGCAGGAAATTGGGCTGAAGGTAACTCCAGTGCGTTTGAGGCGTTGTGCCGTCGTGGCGGGAACATAGTAAGAGCGACTAATAACACGCGGGCCCACGCGCCCGGCATTTCCACTGCTGCCGGTATACTTATATCAGGTAATTTAGCACTTGCTGATTCATATATATATGACACATGTGAAATGTTGACAAAACTACTTGCCAAAAATCAACGTCATACCTATGTTATACCTACATAATAAAAAGATAAGGTTTAACACTTTTGCTACATTTAACATGACAGTTGGTTGTATTCAAGAAATCTAAAAGTAGAATAAATGTCGCGGTGATGCAATCCCTGCTGTAGTTTAATACAGTACTGAAGTTTAATACAGTTCTATTCCTTAACAGGTTTACCATCTAATCCTGACCTTAGTGAATCAGCTAGACCGAGAACTAATTCCTTAGAAAATGAAGATCAACCTGTTACTTGGAGTAATACTGAAAAGAGACAGGTAATTGTTAAATTGCTGAATTAACATAACTTAGAAATATAAATGATAAGTGCTTGCATTTATACAATAATATATGTTTGTGATAAAAAATAGAACAAGATTTGAGCTCCTGAAGTTTACTATGGATTTTGATCAAATTATGATCAAGGCTTGTATCATACACCAAATGTTAGTCTGCCGGTGTGAAAAATCATTCGTCTGATAACCCTTCTCATTTGTTACTAAAGACCATCGTATTATGTGCTGTATTTTTATCCTTTATTTCATTTGTAAGTCTTTCGTTTCTTTACTGAGTTTTGAAAAGTTTTGGATGTTTCAATATATTTTTCATTCTTTTACTGAAATAAAATAAGAATCACTTAATTCCAACAGAAAATTCCAACTTATCATTTATTTATATATAAAAAAACTCTAATTTTTTATACAAATCATGTATAAAGTTGTGGTATTAATACAATTACAACTGTATGTTAAACATTGTATTATAGGTGCAATAAATTGATGCCTCGTTCAGTTTTTTGCATATGGCGTTTGCATGCATCGATCATTCGATGCGGCGTGTTAGTATTTTTTTTGTAAAACGACAAAACCATGTACACTTTCGCCTGAGCAATTTATTGAATGTCAATATTAAATTTTTTGTAAAACCGGAGAGATCATTCCAAAATAAAGAATGAACTGATGCAGATGGTATTAGTTTAGGGAATTGCAATGCATTTTTCAAAGTAATTTTAGTAAAAAGTCAACAAATACAGCGTTTGGTAATGATTAACACATTATTTCCATATCAATTATAATCATTGATCATAGTTATTAGTTAGATAGTGTTTGTCCAGCACCGGATGTGCCAATTTTGCATAAATTCTAAATTATATGTGTAATTTAAATTGGTTATTATTATTGTACTTAGCAAGTCACTGTATAAATTTTATACTTAAAGGCTTGAAGAGAGGTTGAGCATGCGCCTAAAAGTGTTTTATCTGCATATGGACGCAAGTCTGTGATTAGGCCCTATCTGAATAGTTTCTATTAATAGATAGCAGAATAATAATTCTAAGCAGAACCTTTATAAAATCTAGATGGGATGACTACTATGATTGCACGCTAGAGTTTTTATACAGAACGCGTTAAATATGACGTATAGAATGTTTATAAAAATATTTAGGCATATGAAGATTTGTTGATACAATGGAACTTTTGTTTTTATTGATATCGGACAAAAAAGTTTGGTGTAATCTCTACTACAATAGCTAATATACTCCATTTTTTACTCAATTAAAACTATATTTCATAATTATTTAGACTATCCACGTGAGTCCAGAAAGTCCATCAGACCTCAGGTTGCTGACACGATCAGAAAGTTTTGCAGGGGATGCGCAAATTGTGCAGAATCTACAGAAACTTGCTTTTGGTACTGGTAAGGTGTTTTTTTTAAAACTAAAATAAAAACCAAAAACTGAATAAGTAACAATGGCGAAATTTGTAACAATATGACAATTGTAATTACTTAATGATAAACATGTATATCATTTTAAAAAAAATTCCACTTATATTTTATAAAATTTATTTCAAGGCGCATCAAATGCTAAATCCCGGTGTTCTAGAACTTTAAGTTTTCCTGAAGAGACAGAACGAGAAGTTAACGATAATATCATCACAACAATCAAAACATCACCTCTTAAGTTAGTATTTCAAGTATTTTATTGAAAAAATAACTTTTGAAGTCTGGTGTTCAAAAAGTTGAACTTGAAATATTGATCTATTCAAATAGAATCTCTCCTCGGACACCTGTACTCGCCGACGACCCGCTTGGTGCATTGAGGGAGCCTGAACCTCCTTCGGAACCTGAGCCCGTCAATGAGGAAACCCCTCCCCCGCCCAGACATGAGTTTAGCGTCAGTCCTAAGCTGTTCCATCGGCGTAGCAACTCCTTTCAAGATGAGCCTCCAGTGACGCAAGACGGGTATATAACTTCCTGCACTGTATTTATGATGGTCTATATCAAAAGTAATGGTTAAAGTGCCATCAGACCTAGCGCCAGAAACTAGTAGATTTGAACTGTTTTATAAAAATTATAAAACAGAAGAGCTTATGATTCCATTTGTATAAATATGGGTGAGCAGGAAAACAATATTAGTTTCTTGTTAATTTTTCTCTATTATATTAAGTAAAGTTGAAATAATTGAGAAAATTATATTTAGTGGTCCAGAGTCAATAGCAGAGCTGTAAGATTTTATAAATTACATAATTTCCAATCTGCGAATATAGAAAATAATCTACTATGTTATATTTGTATGAACAAAACGCCGCCGTGTGGTAGAGCATAGTTGAGAAATAAAATAGATTACAGGTATGCAATATGATGCAGCCCAGATCACAGTCCACTACTATGCTCTCAATCTGACGGATCTCACTTGGACTATAGAATAATTAATAGCTACTACTAGTTGCTAGCACTTGGTCTGACTGCAGGCTGAGATCCTAAAAGTAATATACCTATGGTGAAATATGATAACGTGATTTTGATATAGCTAAAATTTCACTACCTTTTGAATTATATTAGATACTAGTTGTATCTAACGATTGTTTTGTAAATTTGATTAATTTAACCTTCGAAATCTGAAAGTAAATGGTTAACAAGCATAGGCTAGGTAGGCTAGCTCAACAATTTTACGAAGCAAGGTTACCTCGATTGGTTTCCTCTGTTGCAGGAAACTTCATAGAAGTGAAACTGTGCCAGCTGGAACTGTATCATCGAGTTTAGCTAGCTTTGGAAACACACTAAAGTTGAGCTTTGGGTGAGTTAAATTTTATTATATTATTATAAAAAAGCTTTAGATATTATCATATATTCGATAAGCTTAAATTGCATACCAGTCAATCGTTTTTGAAATGGGATAAAAATAATTTAAAAATTCTATTATGAAATAATGGTTTTTGTTGTTTTTTTTTATGTTATTTTATAACCTTTAATTACATAGCTTTTCTGCTGCCCGTGCGGGATTTGACTATTTTAAGTTTTATAATAAACACATATTGAGTTCTATCAACCCTACTTCATTATTTGTTCATAATACTTTCATCTAAGTCTTCAATTGTATAAACTAAAGCGTGATATAATCTGAATTGCTTTTATATTGAAAAGTGATTATTAAAAATAAACCATAAACCACTGGGTTTAATACATGTATCAGGTGGTGATTTCCAAAAATAAACTTGTCAATTTTGTGTTGATATTGATTTCCTTGTTACATTAAAATATAATAAATATATATAATTGATTTTTGGAAATCATTACCTAAATATCAAAGTGCTTATGTTTTTAAAATAAAGATGACTAATATGTAATTTAACCATGTCAAGATGTCTGCATTCAGTGTTATTTACGTTGATGTGTAAATAGTTAGCCTATCGACATAAACAAAACAAAATATTTGCAGGATTTGAGTGTGTTGTTGCATGTTTTACTTAGTTAAACACTCATACTTACCATATGCTAAATGATTAATTTAGCTTAATTTTGATAACACCAATTAGAATAATTTAGAAATATGACACAGGTACTACAAACCACAAAGCATTTGTAGTGCTTCTTTCTAAATACATATATGTTTTTCTAGACCTGTATATATCTGCAGCACATAAATTTAATAATCCCTAATGTTAAGAAGGTACAGGATCTTCACAAAAACAATCGAATTTCGGCAATTGATAGAAATAGAATATTTCTGTCTATAAGTCTTTTCAAGTTTTTAGTGATTTAGAGTTTATAATTATTTAAAGTACCCAATTCACCATTACTTTCTGTTAGTGCTTTACTATTTGAGAACACTCACGCGATTAATATGATTTAAAATTCATACTGACATTTGCCTGCGGCTCCGCCCTTGTGGACATATAATTAATTAATTCCTCATTTTCCATTTCCAATTATCTCTTTGCCATTCATACCAATTCGATCCAGTTTTCGATTTAAGTTTCGATTTCATAGTTAGTTCCGATTCTGCATCCCTTTTCCAATCGCGCTATCGCTCTCGATTCCGGTTTTTTTGTAAATTATTGTACAGGAATACATTAGTGGTAGGTATAAAATTCATGCCTATAACCCAGAAAATTCTATCTGTGTGCTAAATTTGATCTAAATCTGTCCAGCCGTTTATGTATAATTGAATTGCAAACAACCAAACATCATGATAAAGTGTCACATTTGTTATATTATAATAACATGATATAGTAATGATATAAGATAGATAATACGATATAGGTTTTATATATGGAAATTTAATACATAGAAAAAAAAATATAGAAATGTTTGAGAAAAATAACGAGCGACATAAATTTAATATGAGAAATAAAAATAAACTATTTTGACATATGAGTCTATTACATAGAGTTACAGACTCATTTATAAGGTCTTGTGTATGTTTGTTTAATAAGGTTCTTGTAGATATTCAAAGCTTACCTTTAAATAAGTTTCAGATTGTTTTAAAATAACTACTTGGTATAAAAGGATATTATAAAATTTTCAATTATTTTGAGAACAAATGTCCAAAGACAACCAGTTTGACTTCTTATTGAGTTGCATTTTTCTATAATACTTTTGTGTTTGATTCTTATGATTATATAAAGTTAGAGAAAAAGTTTTTTCATATTTCATATACAAATTCATGATAATTTTTCATCATATTTTATTTATAATTAATTATAATATATATGCCAGAACATAATCAAGACATTGAGTTGAATTGTGGGCTGCATCATCTGATTCCATCGCTTATGGTTACTCAGGTGAAATAAATACACAGAATATAACGAACAATGCTATTTTTTACAATCTTATTAAGTATGATATCTTATTTATAATTTATGAATACGAAATTTATTTTATATGAAGTATTTGAATATTTAATCAGAAATAACACATTGTCATAATATCTGATGTTAAATAATATTACTTTCGCTAACCGACAATTTTGATGTGCTCGTGCGCGCACACATGCATGTCGCTCTCATCGTCGCCTCGACTACTCACGCCGCCGCCAAACATTCTGTTCAGACATTCCTGTGTACATCTGAATTACCGGACTTCGCTCGTACGGGACATTTGGGACATTTATCTCTGACACATATATATGCCATTTTGTTCAACAACTTGTTGCCATTTTATAGGTAGTAACGTAATCCCATTCTTGTAGAAATTTTGGGACTTCTAATCATAAACTGCGACAAGAAGTTTTGACAATCCTCTCTTGATGTTATTAATACTACCTAAATAACTCTGAAGAGATCGAAACAGGTGAAATTCTGAGGGTGCAAGGTCAGGGCTATATGGTAGATGTATTAACACTTCCCAATCAAACTGTCTCATTATTTGATTAGTGGCTAAAGATGTATGTGGTCTGGTGTTATCATGGTGAAAAACCACACCCTTTGTTTTCATCGATTCCGGCTGTTTTTTCTCTACTTTTTGCTTGAGACTTATCAGCTGTTGGTCGTAGAGATCCGAATTGATGGTTTTATCCGGCGGTAAAAATACGTAATGAATAATAATCCTTCCGATCCCACCATACCCATAACATCAACTTATTGCGAGTTAATCCGGGTTTCGCTATAAGTTATGGAGCTTACTTGCCCTTTGACCGTGATCTTTTTTGAAAAGTATTCTAAATTCATTCCCTGGTGTCAAATTATCTCCATGCCAAATTTCATCAAAATCGATATAGCAGTTTAGGCGTAAAAACTTGACAGACGGACGGACACAAATACTCGCATTTATACTATTGGTATGGATTCTCTGGTTAATATTTGGTATATATGTATTTATAATAACAATAAAATGAAAAGGTTTTTTTTATGTAATCTATTATAATATGAACTAAAACAGCTTTATGACTTTTCATTTTAATATGAGTAATAATAGTATATCTGAAAAGGCGTAAAACTTTTATTATTGTTATTAAATCGGAAAAAATTCCGCTAGCCCACTTTCATGTAATAACACTGCCGTAACCGTTAAATAAGAAAGAAGGATACGCTGTAGCCGTGTGACTCGCAAGTCTAATTTTTATACTCAACCACAATGACCATCGACATATTTATATAATGCTTGTGATAGACGCTCCTAGTACAGCTCTGCACAGCCTGGGGAATGATCATACTTGATCGCAGTACGTCTACTCATTTATATTTATGTCAGAATAGTTCTCTATGTAAACGGAGAGTTTTTACGAGGCGATTAGCTTGACGTTACTGTGTCTATTTCAAATATTATATTAATATGGCGGTGACAATGACTGATAAAAATGGAATCAGAATCGGACCCTATAACAGTGCCGAGATCGGAACTTATTCTAAGATTCGGGATCGAGATTCAGAGCGGAACCGAATTGCTATAACTGCCACCGAAGTCGGGCTTACGGTTTACAGTAAAATGGGAAACGGGTTTAGAATGAGATCAGTATAAAAAATTTTATTATGAACCATGTTTGGATAGTAATTTGAACATTGTTAATTTTATCGAAAAAAATATTATATGAATATTATTTATTTACATATGGACCTAAAAACAAAATTTCATAAATAATAAACACATTGAAAGTTATTAAATGTGTAATTAGATTAATAAATCTTTGAATATAATTTCAATATAACTTCATATTAATTAAATAATTCTGCTGAGGGATATACACTTTTGAACTCAAACATATATCCTGTACCTTCTTAATTTATCATTTTCTAATGATTTCAAAAATAAAATTGTGAAATCAAAAAACATACAGCGCTTTTTCGCACATGAACAACTTTTCTTTTTGACATACAATTTTTAATTCTATTACTATTAACGCACTTGCCTGTGTCTGCTAGTTATCTATTTGCTTTAGACGCTATTCGCCCGCTCGGCTATCATTGCGCAAAGAAAACATGAAAATTGGCAAGCAAATGATCGAGAGTTATTTCAGGTAAGTGTGGTAGATATGCTGTATATCTAATTATTGATATTGTTTAATGTTGCTATCAAATCATTAAATTAATTGTACCAATTTTTATTATCCTCATCAACTATTTAATATCTGATCTGAATATTGATAAGAAATCAATTATTCATTTAATTATTAAATAAGTACCAAATCATAATCACATTTCTAGTACGTGGGGCGCATTGTAAGTTTCTGGAATTGGCCACTAACAAAAACAATATTTAAAAAGTAATTACTACATTCGAAATTGGAACTCTTTGGATGTAGATTACAGTTTGTTTCATCTAATTGTTAATTGATTTTACATTATGGCGTCGTTTTGGAAATTGCGTGTCTTCATCGCTATGAGTGTAAGTCGTGAAAATTTTCGTAGTAGTATGATTTTCTACGACTTTAAGTGTAATTAGACAACTCAGCAGAGCTTCGCGCGGCTTCGAACTCCTTTTGGCGTTGAAGCACTATGCAATACGACTATTTATAACTGGTTTGCCGAATTCAAACACGGTTGTGTTAATCTCAATGACGAATTTCATGACGGTCGTCTGTCCACCGCTGTAAACAAAATCATCGATGCTGTGCGCCGTATGATCGAAACAGACATATACGTGACCTATCATAAGATTCGGGCATCCTCAGGCATAGGCATGAGTGAATAAAATCAATCCTACACAAACATTTGGGTATAAAAAATTTGTGCTCGCGGTGAATCTCACACAATTTGATTTAAGCTCAAAAAACGGACCGCGTCATAGGTGACGCGGTCCGTTGGCATTACATCTAGATGCAATGCTATGCTTACCAGATTCAAGAAAAATGCGTCAAACTTGGTGTGGGATATAGTAACGGATGAAGAAACATTGATTTATCGCTACGATCCTAAAACAAAGCAACAATTGACCATATGGGTCTATCGAGATGAGCTGAAACCAACCAAAGTGGCCTGCGAGCGAAGTGCTTCTAAGCGGATGATTTCATCTTTTTTTAATAAAACTGGACAAGTGGCTACTGTTGCTTTGGAGAATTGTACCGTGAATAGTGGATTGGTACACGACCATTTGTTTGACAGAAGTTGTTGACAAACTCTTTGAAAATAACCGTAAACGTTGTATCATCTTGCACAACTACAATGCCAGCTCTCACACGGCCAAACAGATAAATAAATTTTTGAAGGAGAAAAACATAGAACTTTGGAACAAATCTGTATACATTCCCGACCTGGCACCTTGTGACTTTGTGTTGTTCGCAAAAATTAAGAACCAATTACGCTCGTCAACGATTTTGTAGTAAGTGTATGAAAAACACGGTTCCGAGGTCACCAGAGAGGACTAGTAGCATAAATGTTTATAAAATTAGTTTATTCGTGTGAAATGATGCATTTATGCTACCGGAAAATATTTTGATAAACAATAAATTCATTTTTGATCATTCATAGTGATTTTCTCTTATTCATTCCATAAATTTTCAGAGCGTCCTACGTATCTATTTAGATTTAATTGATTAAATATTTTATCATATAAGAATTACTCATTGATTTTATATTACAAGTTGATTAATGTATACTTTCAATTTTTTTAAATAATACAATATCTTCCCTTCACATTTAATATAGATGTGTGATTTTTATTTAAATCAATATAACTAGCAACCGACAGTCATTATGTGACCATTAAAATTAAAATGAAAATCAAAAAATGCTTTAGTTTTATTCGTGTAATTCAGTATTTTTTTTTTTTATGTTATAATGATTTTATTTGTCTTTATATGGAGACAAAAAGGATTTTATTTGTCTTTATATGGAGACAAAAAAAGGATTTTATTTGTCTTTATATGGAGACAAAAAAAGGATTTTATTTGTCTTTATATGGAGACAAAAAAAGGATTTTATTTGTCTTTATATGGAGACAAAAAAAGGATTTTATTTGTCTTTATATGGAGACAAATAAAATCATACATTCTTTCATCATCATCATCATTTATTCTTTAACTCAATTTACTAATAATATTCAATATTTCACTCTCCACCAGATTCATGTATACAAAATAATATAATTAAACAATGAACAAATAACTTCTGTTACTAAATAAATTATTACAAAAACTTTTTATTTTCTATCGCCGAAAAACAGTCATGTCAAGACTTTCCCATGAAATCAAAATTAATTATAAAAATCCATATTATCGTGCAGATATGCTTGACATAAATTATTCCTTATTATCTTAATTGTATAGACGAAACGGGCCGACTGTGAGAGATGGGGTGTAAGTAAAACATCTTCATGACAGTCTGGTAATGACTGACTACAAATGCATTATTATTTAGAATGAAAGATCTATTTATACTTAATTTACGACAATGCGAATTAGGATATGGGTAATTTTATCCATTATAGTCCTGTATTAGAAGACTTATCTAACTATCTTTGTGTATCATCTCCTTATTTAATTTACAGTCCTTCGAGTATAGCTGGGAAAAAGTCCAATGAGCTCCTGCAAAGCGGTTTGAGCAGCTTGAAATCGGCTGCTAGCAGCGTTGCTAAAAAATTAGACGAAATGAAAGTAGTCATATCTGCAAACACAACACCAGTCAAATTTGGGAACGCTTTAACCAGCTTTAGAGCCGATGATGACACAGATGGATCGTCAGAAATAAACCCTGATGGTAAGACTTTTGTTTTGAAAATCGAATGTTATTTTAGAAAAAAAAAAACAAATTATTATGTTTTTTTTGTCCGCGCATTATGCAAAAACTACTCAACGTATCGGTATGGGACTGCGATCATTCGATGCGGAATCGTTTGTAGATGGTTATAAGATTCTTATAATATTATGTTTCTTTGGATTTCGTTGCAATATAAATAGTAATTTGTTATCACTACCATTAACGCCCAAAAGAGGATTAAGATCAGTATCGAGTTCTGTTTTTGAATCGAAAATGCAACGGGGCCGGATTCGGGCCCCGTTGCATTTTCGAGTACAGTAGGGAATCATAAATGAGTATGCGAATCATTACATTTCTTTCAATGAGCTCGTGTGGAACTCAAGTATCGAGCTTTTTTGTATACTCAGCTTTTTTCAAATGGGTCATAACTGTTTTTTGGTTAATCCTCAGCTCTTCAGCTGTTTTGTAAGAAGTAATATGCCGATCTTGTTCTACATTCTCCAAAATGGTATCGACTGTATCTGTAACAGGTGTCAATCAGAGCGTGGTTCATCTTTGATTGACTTGTGTCGCATTTTCCCCTTTTTTGTAATAAAACTTCAAAAATTATCTAATTTCTACTTTAGATTCATTCATTTTGGTGGACAGAAAAACAATAGAAAAATGATGGCACACTGTTTGTACTTTTTTTTTAAATATCGTCTATTTAATGGTATCAAAACCAGCCAGATACAAATAGCACGTTTAAAGAGATTCTACTGCAACTTTTTCCTTATAAAATACGAAAAAACTTTTTCCTTGATCTATATATCGCATTCAGTCGTGCTTTCCCGTTTCTCAAACACCATCACATTAGTCTTACTTACATTTACTTTCATGCCTATTTTCTAGGTATATATGTTGTAATAAGCAGGTTAGGTGGGGACACGCTAGGCGTCCGGCTGCTGTCCTCCGTCGCGCGAACGTTGATTCTATGTATTAATTTGAATAATTGAAATGTTATTAAATTCGCGAAAACAAAAATAGAGATAGAGAGAGAGAGTTGAAATGTATCTAGAGGCGTGGACTCTGAAAGTAATTAATAAAAACCGGCTAAGAGCATATCGGAACATGCTCACTGTGGGGTTCCGAAGCCGTTATTACAAAGAAATGCACTACAGATGAAAAAAGTACATTGTCACACTTTTTTCCATGTTTCCCGCACAGAATAGCTATAAGGACTTTACTCACTTATACATAGAGAAACAAGTAGGTATCTCGACTATTACTCTGAGACTAATGAACATTAAAGTGCACAAGCGAAAGAGAATATCTTCATGGCACTCACGTCCTTTTGTTGCGAAGAGCAGCTTTTCGGGAATAACTCAAAGACGGTATATCCGATGATATTGAAAACAATTTTCACTGAAAGTAGGTATTTATTAAGCGTTATCTTTGTAATTTTTTATTTTTTTTTTGTATGTACGGTTTAAAAAATAGTGAGTGGGGGACACATTTTCTGTTACTTTTGGAGCGATTATTTCCGAATATATTCAATTAGTCAAAAAATTATTTACAAACCATAAAGTGTTTTTAAAAGAATTGCCGAAATATGTGCAACACGTTATTCTTTGCTGAAATATATTTTTTTTGCTTCTGTTACATGTATGAAGTGTCCCCCTGGAAATATTTATTGTTATTATTTAGCTACTAAACTAAGTAGCGGTTTACACAAGACACTTATACTTCGAATTTCATCAACATACCTCTTGTAGTTTTTGAGTAAAATGCCTGTGACATACGGACGAACGGTCAGAAATGACTAAGCTATAAGGATTCCGCTTTTACTATTTTGGCTTGGAACCCTAAAAACAAATATCTATATAAATAAACAGGAAATTCTGTTAGTTGATAAGCGCATCTTTTGAGCACGGTTGGACCGATTTGGGCTAATTTACTTTTTTAAATGTTCGTAATAGTTCGAATAAAGTTATTAGACATCAGTCGATACAAAAGATGAAGGAATTCCTTGTACGTCCAAGCTGGCGGTGCTGTGGACATTAACTATATGGGCAAGCCACCCGCAAGAAAAGACAACGTTTACCGGGCCGGCTAGTTGAAAATAAAATTAGGTCAACTTCAAATATTAACTTTATAACATAAGAAATACACATAAAAAAAAAATAATATTGGCAAGTGCGAATCGGACTCGTGCACCAATGGTTCTGTACTTCAGAAAAAGTATTTGTTATAAATACCATAAGAAATTATTTTCATTTCAAAAGTGCTTATAACTATTCTGTTCGGGAAATATGGAAAAAGTGTAACAACATACTTTTTTCATTTATAGAGCATTTCTTTGTAATAATAACTTCGAGACATTATAATGAGCATGGTCCGACATGCTCTCGGCCATTTTTTTCTTCTTTAATTAAGGCACTGCTGTAGAAGCATTCAATATGGGAAAATCATCAATATACAACAGTTACCCTTTAAATTTTTTTATTAACCCTATATGATCATACTCATTGTAGGTATATAATTGCCGAATACCTTTTTAGTTCAACTCCTACTAATCAACCATTAGTGATTAAATTTTCATTATTAATTGGAATGGGACCAACTTCAAGATATGTTTTTATTATTCATTCAAATTCTCATACAAAGCTCATCCAATACTTATTATATCCAAAAATAAAAAAATCATCAAATTTGGATCAACCGAAAAAAGTTATGCAAGTTCATCATCACAAGAATATACACTTCGAATTGACAACCTTTTTTTATTGCCAGTTAAACAATGAACTATGAGAAATATTTAGTTTGAATTAATATTCTTTTCAATTATATTTACTGTTGGAAGTTTCATACACTGTATTTATACAGTAGTATTATGAAATTATATAGACAGAAATGATATTTTCAGTAACTATTTAGAAATATATATTTTATTAATGAGACATTAGCAGTTCAATACAATTTTAATAATCTTACAAATAAGGTTTATGTATATCTTGTAGTTGAATTATCGGTAGGACTACAGTTCAGTAATATATTCACAGTTATATTATTTTAGCATTATTTTGAGCTGTGATCAACATTCTATTACTGAACTCCAACAGCCTTTATTTAAATAATAATCAAAATATATACATTTAAATGTTGTTTTTAATTTTTTATTGTATTACCAGAAATAAATGTATTGACTGCAAAATCACATAAGTTCAAATTATTAAAACAGAATGGAACGGTCTCGGAGGTCGCCGCGCGTCCAGCGACGCTGACCTCGCCTGTCCCGTGGAGAAGGGATCGCTGGCCACGTTACTGTCTCATCTCCCGGACAATTTGTATCCACCATTGATGGTAAGCATTAACTTGTATGAACTGTATATTTACTTGTTTTTAGTTTACAGCTCGAACGGGTTTCAGATGAATACTTTTTCTAAAGGCTAATTTTAAATATGCATCCTATAGATACTAGCAATGGAACTTTGAAGTGAAAATTAATTCACAATTTTTTAGAGATTTTACCCAAATGTCTTGATAAATTAAAAACTTCAAGTAGTCATAACGACAAACAATAACAGATTGTAAATAATTCTAAATAAAACCAATAACTTTTTGTATAAAAAAAAGTTAAATACAAGCATATTACATGATAATCGGTGAATGGCTAGAAAATTACAAAAGATAACTGGGAAGACTTGTTTATTATGTTGTATGGTTTTGGGAAAAATCTAAATAAAAAAATACTGTTTATGCGTAAAATAAAAAATACTACTTATTTCAAAGTAGAAAATGCACGTTATACCCTTCTCCCTAACTCATCTTATTATAGTCACGATCCATATTTTAATATGTTGTGTGTATTTTATATATTTGTGTGGTTTATATGGCATTTTACATTGTTATTGCCATTATCATGAAACACTTATTTAATGCAGTTAGTGATATTTATATTGTAATCAGTATTGTTATTATCTTATCTCATTTTATTTGCCAACTACTGTGATTTTAATACCGTTAACTCAACCTAGTAACAATTACCGATGTCAAAAAAAAAACGATAAAAAAGGATGGTTTTTTCTAACTGCGCTTTTAATAACTAAAATTAGTAGTACCATGGCATTCATTATTTACAATACATTTTGTGAGATCTAATGATTAAAAATCGAATTAAAATAATTAAATTAATGATCTAATTAAATTAATGACTTAATTAAATCAAAATCCTGATTAACTTAATGATCTAATTAAAATAATGTAGCTCAGAAACAGTAAGCCTATATGGAAGTGGATTGCGCAGGCGGCGTCGGAGTCGTCGCCTTCCTGCATAACCTCCTCCCATAGTCGCATTCGTTCAGGAATAGGAAAACTCCTATTTTCTAGCTCCGTGTTTATAACGAGGTAATTCATCCTTTCAACATCTAGGCTCTCCCAATAATTAGATTGTTCAGGTGACATTGGTTCCCTGGAATTAAAAAAAAGGTTTTTGAAAAATTTTGATTTTTATAAGTTTTTAATTAATTATATATAGCCAGGCATGTGTGCTGATAACGTTTAACTCAAAAGATTTCTATTTTTAATAGCGTAATTCTCTTAGTTATACTAGTCTGTTTTATTTCTTTCCTAAAGCTGAATATAGAAATCGTTTTAAATTGAGACACTAATGTAAAAAGAACTTAACATATTTTGAAACTATAATTGGAAAAAAACTATAAATGTATCTTTGTTGCCTGAATTTTTTAATATTGCTTAAGTTACAAAGAATAATAAAAATTAGCATTTGCAATTTCATGTTCAAAACGTGGATCAATATCTTTATTGGGAAGCTAACTAAAAACAACTAAGTATTATTTATATCAAAAATAACGGTACATTTTCAAAGTCTGACTGAAAACCAAGAACCGGCTAAACCAAGTCCGGAAAACCAAGAAAGGCTAAATAACTTTGTTTCTGAGTCCATAAGATTCAGAAACAAAGTTATTTAGCCCGTCACAGATGTAGATAATATAAATATGTTAAAATAAATTTTGGCTACATGTATTATAGTGTATTTCCCATAGTAATCTTTGAATGACCACACACGCCGCTATAATATATTTTTCTATTACTACACCGATATATACTGTGATGTATCTTGCTATAATTTATATTATTATCTTAATAGATATCACAAACGTATCTATAATTAGCCACGTCTGTGACGAGTTTTAATGTTAGGTGATTTAGTTTGAATATTACCAACTTACTTTACTTTTATAAAATTACTCCACATATCTAAAAGTCGACGTTGAACGACTGCATCGGTTTCAGTGTGAGTTCCATTTGGTCCAGTTTCGACATTCGTAAAAATGAGATATGTTTGAGCACAGTGATTAGCACCCAAACCTGTGTCCCTCAGCTCATCCGTTGACACTACATAGGAAAATTCGTAAAGATATGTCGGTGCACCGTTAAGTGCGTGTAACCTAGAAGACTCTACGATTCCATAAGAGAATATACTGTCGGTAAAATAATCTGTGTAGTTCCTTATAGAGTTTTCTGTAATGACTTCTTCGTCGAAATAAAAAGATTTTATCAAATCTATAGCTTCGTATTCCTTCAAAACTGAATAGAAATCGAAGTTTGGTGGAAGTTGGCTACTAAAATTTTCGTTCATTTCGGTCATTCGCGTTTCTCTTTCATTATAATAGAGTAGCCCTTCGGCGTCCGTGTAGCCCGTCAATAATGGTAATTTTGTGTAGTTCCCGCTCCGCAGTACGTCTTCTGGCATAGTAGTGATCACAGCGTCGTTTTCACTTGTATTTTCGAGACATGGCAAAAAGCTAAACAATTGATCATTGCCTACCAATGTTACGAGTTCAGGATAGGATAGCCGCGTGTAATACTCTTCCAATTGTTCGACGTTGTTTATGTTGGTCGCTCCGTTTTGTGCAGCGACTTTTCGTGCGTATTCTAAGCCATCGGGATTTACAGCCCACGTATTCAGCGCTGATCCACTTTCCAGAATCACTTTATGGAATAAGTCGGTGGCTGCCGGCGACAGCATTAGTAGTTCGGCGGCTCCAGCGCCCGCGCTGTAGCCGGATAAAGTAATATCATGAGGATTACCGCCGAAGGCTTCAATATTATTTTTGATCCAACGAAGAGCAGTTATTTGATCTTTTAATCCGGCGTTGCCAGGCACGTTTTCAGTGTTCAAACAGAGAAAACCGTGAACTCCTACACGATAGTTGAAAGTTACAACAATAATATCTCTATCGACCAAATTGTAAGGAATCCCACTGTTTCCAAAGCCATAAGCGAAAGCTCCTCCGTGTACGACAACGAGGACAGGTTTGGAAGTACTGTTAGTATCGGGCACATACACGTTAACGATTAAACAGTTTTCAGTGTATGGTAAGGGTCCAATTATAAATGAGTTTTGTGGACAGATAATTATATTGTCTATCGCATCAAAAACACCGTCCCAACTCGGAGCAGGTAATGGTCCCTGTAATTAAAATTCCTTATAATGAAACGTTGCTTAAAGAAATACAGGCACCTTTAATCTTATTTTTTAATTTATTTATCACTCAATGCATTAATATGACTCATAGTCATGATTGCGTGTTACATAACAAATCTGACTGTTTGTCCATATGATATTTAATTAAACGTACAATTTAACAAACAGCCAATCAAATGTTTTACTATAAATTATGATTTTGTTTATTATATTTGGCCATTCGATTATGACTGATGCAATAATAAAAGTTTAGTATAATTAGGGAAGAAAATTAATGAACAACGTAAACTATTAATAAAGCACCTATAAATTAAAAAACTAATTATTACAAATTAGAAATTTATAGAAAAAATAATTGGCATATGAACTGTCATAAAATAAGTATTAAAAAATATCAAAGTACCTTAAACTTTTGGTTGCCAGTTGGTGCCGTGGCATACGGAATACCATGGAATGTATATATGTCTCGTGCAAGGTGTCCTCTAACTTGCCCTTGTGCAATGGTCACGATTCGTTGTTGACCACATACTAGTAAAACAAACTGAGCGATCGCAAACAGAAAAATATATATAGTCATTTTTGTTAAGCTTCAGCGTAGTATGTTCTGTCCAGTTGTCGTACATTCTTTTTATAGTTGCTCGGATTTCACCATCATATCATTTGTTTGATTATCAGATAATGGAATATTAGATTTCGATAAGTTAATCAATTCATAGTTAACTGTTCGTAATGAAATTGTTATGTTATGTGTCACCGTTCGACCGATCACTATGAAAATTGGCATGCACATGTTTTTTTTTTGTCGAGCAGTTTTTTGTGATATTTGCATCATTATAACTCCCCACCAGGTGGCCCTGCAGCATACCACCTTTGTACCGTTCAACGGATCACCATGAAATTTCACATGTGTGTTTATTTTTTCATGACGAATTAGTTTGTGCTATCTCCTATGTTGCAACTACTCATCAGACATGATGTAGATTGGCATGACAACGTCTACCGGATTCAGCTGGTGTATATGTATATAAAAGAGTAAACTACTCGGTTTAGAGATTTGAAATTTTATAGAGACGTTCAAGTTATAACGTAGACGAATACCTACTAAGGATTTTTTTGAAATTAAACCTGTAAAGGGTTGAAAATGGCGCAATACTGTTGTGTAAAAAATTGAAAACGTTGAAGCTACATTAAACGTAAAACGTTAAGATATCAAACTTCAATGTTTTATATACCTATAGAAAGAAAAAATAACTACATACGTTGTTTTTTTTTATTAACCCTAAAGTTGAAATAAAATAAACGGTGAAATGTTGTATGGAAAATCGAAACCCTAAAGCTATTGATGTCAAAGTTTATATTTTAGCTAATAATTACTAATAAAAAACAATGACATGCATCTTTTTTTTTAAATAACCTTCAGGGGGTGTAACAAGGTTGAAATTTTTATATAGGAAGATGAAACCGTATTGACGGCAAAATTTATATTTTAACTACTAATTACAAAACAAAAAATAATGATATGGATAGTTTATGGAAATGTATCTCTAAGGGAGTCAAATAAGCGATATTTTTTTTGTATTGAATATCAAAACCGTTGAAGCTATTGATGTCAACAATTTTATTTTTATTACTCATTTATGTTACTACACAAATCTGTAGGGTTTGTCCGTACATTCAATTTTTTGTCAAATTTTATGATAAATATTGGTTTTGTGATTCATTGATCACAATTCTATCATTTTTAGGGTTCTTTAACTCAAAAGAATAAAAAAGAGCTCTTCTAAGAATTTTTCGTTGTCCGTTTGTCTGTCTGCCAAGACCTTTTTTCTCAGTGATGCGTGGATTTATATAGTTGAAATTAATTTCAATTACTTGGGTTTGGGGAGCTGTAAAAAAATCAAGGGCTATTTATTAAAATTTATGTTAGTCAGTTTGTTTATTTATGTCTTTTTATAATTTAAGAACGGTTTGACTTTTTTTTGGTAAACTTTGGGATAAGAATATGCGGTTGCGTAAATAATAGGCTATGTACATGCACGTACGTACGTACACACACACACACGCACGCACAGGAACACACCAAAACAGATACGGAAACGCCATCGAAAGTTGAGACAGGGATCGAAATTAAAACGAGGCCGAAGTCAAAATCGAGTGTGGGAACAAAATTAGAGTCAAGATCGTGATCGGAATCGGAATTACGAGCAGTATCGAGGTCAGGATTGAGAGCGGGACTGCAATAGGAATTTAAAGTGAAGGAGAGCATCCAGAGCAGGACCAAAATCGGAATCAAAAATGGGATAGACATCGAGGTATTGATTGAGAACGTTACATACAAGATATATATTGATCGATATAGAAGGTCAAGGAATTCATTCTAGGTCCACGCGTCCGGAGCCAGGAGCAAGAGTTAGTTTAATATAAAAAACTTGAAAATCTGATTATATATATACGCAGGATCGAGATCGTGTCAAGATTGTTCCCAATTTTCTGAATATATTAAATATTTATATATGTAAAATGGATTTTGAATTTTAGTTTTAAAACGCTTCACTGCAATTATTAAAATCATTTTGCTTTAAATTACTTTATTGAATTAATGTATAAATTGAGTATCAAGAAACGATTTTGATAGACACACATAAAACTTGTCAATTGAATTAAATAAAGTAGAAATATTAAATAAGTTATTATTAAAATAGATGTAGAAACTTATTACAATATAATATGTTTATAATGTTTCAATGATATTGTTAAGAATGCCTTAATAAATTCTTGGGATATAAAATAATTTCATAATATTTTATATGGCGTATTCTATAATGCGATGGCACTATGAATCATAATTGCACATTAAATTATAATTGCACAATGAATTCTAATTGCACAATCAATTATAATTGCACAATGATCGAAATTATATAAACACATTTGTATTAATGATCTGCAACTTCTTCAGAATTTGATTTCGTCCGCTTACTTACGGTCATAAAATGAATATCTTGATCTTTTTAGGGTTCCATACCCAAAGGTAAAAAATGGGACCCTATTACTAAGACTTCGCTGTCCGTCTGTCCGTCCGTCTGTCACCAGGCTGTATCTCATGAACCGTGATAGTCAATTACTTGAAATTTTCACAGATGATGTATTGCTCTTCGCCGCTATAACAACCAATACTAAAAAACAGAATAAAATAAATATTTAAGGGGGCTCCCATACAACAAACGTGATTTTTTTTGCTCGTTTAGGCTCGATGTTGATAACGGCAACAGGTAGACGCGTGAAATATTCACAAAATATTTAGTTACATATCCACTTTAGAGATGGACGATATACATCTCTGTATTGTAAACGCTCGATGCCTCCGACTCTATTATGCGGGTCTTAATATAGATTTACTGGAATCTAATGAGAATGCACCTTTAAAAAATATTTCGACTGTATTGACTTAAAGTCCAAACTTCCTCGTATTGTTACCACAACGGGTTATACTCAAATAGATAATGTGGTTAGCGATATTGACTTGAATGCTGGCACATACTGCGCCCTCTTTAGTTACCATAACTCTTTATGAAGACAATTTCGAATTCAGCATTAGATTTAACAAGTAAAATTCCGTACCATTGTTATACATAATGGTACGGAACCCTTCGTGCGTGAGTCTGACTCGCACTTGGCCGGTTTTTTACAATAAAACATCAGTCATACATTCTTGCAAAGGCGAAAAAAAAAAGAATTCTAAAACCTCTGGATACGTGCCATTAAATATAATCGGAACATCAAGCTTTATAAATCATTTCACTGAACAAAATTTCGTATCTTACCCGTTGCTTAGGAAGATCTCACAATAGAAATTAAATATTAGACAGTAGTTGATTCACTGATTGTCGTATTTCCTTTAGTGAAACTCAGTTTCCACAATGCCTGTCTTGAGGCTTTTCCATTAAAAAAAAAGAATACCCACAAACTTTTGTATTTTAAAAGGTGATCTTCAATGTGACACAAATTCCAAATTACAAATTAATGAGGGATTGAACGACATAGATAATTACTCAAAACAGACGCTTTTAAATTTCTTCTTTATTATGATCTATTGACTAAATCGAGTTATAAATGCAAAACAGTTCTTTTAATTATAATCAAAATGAATTATGGGACCATCAGAATAACACTAAGGTTGTAATTAATAACAGCTGGTCCTTCAGCAGCTGTTATAAATTACCAATTTATGAGGAAAACGCAAATTTCTTAGTAAACACTGATGTTCATTTTGAGGCGTTATAAAAAAGGAGTGTAATTTCTTTTGTACATGTTCGGAGGAAATTAAAAACCAAAGACTCGACGAGTCCCATAAGATAAGTTGCAAGTCTATATATATACACTCGAAGATTTGTCGAGGATATTTCATTTGAGGTACTGTTAGCTCCTTCTCTGTGCTTCCTCCCGGCGTTAAAGCTTTTCTAAACGCTTTTCTGCCGAAACGCCACTGTTATTGAAATTTTGTCATTCAATGTAAGCTTTTGATCGTCTAGTTAATACTTCCTCAACCATTTGGTAGTCTGTTTCATTAAAACTAACGGTCATTTATTTCGCATAATAATTACACTGCTGAATGAATGAAAAGGTATTGTCCTTTTCCTCTACTATCGTATATTCGCGCTTGGATTTGTTCTTCTCTAATTTGAGTACGTGTTATAAATGAATTGACAATTAGAACTTTAATATTTTGTTGATATCGGTATTATTTTGTTCGACCATTGAAAGTATTTTATTGTGAACTATCTTTAATATTCACATGTTTTTATGTTCAGTAAAACCTCTGATTATTATAAAAGAGTTGTATTATTATATAGACGGAGTCTACTATTTATTCACACTGTTGAAACATTAGGTGTATAAAATAATTTGAATTATAATTGTATAAAAATGTGTTTATTATATATCACCAGCATCAAAAAAAAAAGATAATATTACATTTAATGATTTATACCGGGTGTAAGGGACAGCCCTCCGCAAACTGATAGGGTGCATTCAGACCCTTATTTTGAACCAAAATCCACTGAAAATTTTCTTAGGAAAAATAAATGTTTTTTTTTTTTGCAGTTAAAACTAGTTTATTTTTTTATAAAATCACATTTTCTGTACGCGGCATTCCATTTTTGTAAATAAAACAGGTAAAATAAAAAAAAAGCAGCTACGGGTCTTTAAATTACTTTAACGAACAACGCACGGAACCAGCTGTTCTACTATCTGCCTACCTACAGAGTTCACCGAGTTCACTGCGCGCCCGCGTGATTTAAAAATGGTAGCGATACATTGCGTAGGAGGTGATAAAACAAATCAGTTTTCTTGGATTCCCTTAACTTTCCTGAAATAATTTCATTAGCGAATTATTTTAGTATAATATACTGAGTTCACTCTATCAGTTTGCGGAAGGCTGTCCCTTACACCCGGTATAGTAGACTTGAAAAAAAACCTCATTCTTAATTTGGTTGTGTAATAAAATTAGGATGTAGTTTACGTATAAGTCATACGGTACCTGCGGTTATTGTGTCTAATGATTAATACTACAGAACTCAGCATAAATAGACCTAAATAAACATGCACGCCACTCGCAACGTCCGTTTCGTTGTTTTCTTTCATGATTTGGTCCCAGAACAGCATCCGCTCGACCAAAGGAAAATTCTTCCTTTGTAGATTGAGATCAATAGTCATATAGTTCATCCTCTCAACGTCTAAAGGCTCCCAGTAGTCAGTTTGATGCGGTGACATGGGCTCCCTGCAATGAGAATAATATATAACGTCGTGTCGTAAACCAAACGTGGCACCTGACGTTGCATTTTTTTTCAAATTACATAATATACGATTCATCATACTTCATTTTTCTTACAGGTAGTTCTAACTAAAACACCCATCGAATGATATACATATTAATATGTTGATTGGATATACTTTTACTTTGGTTTAGATAAGTAATGAGATTATAAGTTCGAATCTATTTTTATTAAATAAATGAACGAATTGTTGCTCGCATAGTAAAATTTACAATGGTTGTTGTAAATATTTCACTCACCGCATTTTAATAAAATTCGTCCACATCCGAATGAGGCGTCTTTGCACTCTGAGATCGTTTTCTGTACGGGCCTCGTCGTCTGTTAGATAGTGGTCGTGAATTAGGAAAGCTTGTGTGCAATGGCCGGCGCCTAAACCGAGCCCTTTCAGTCGTTGTGTCGATGGTACGTACGAAAATTGGTAGAGATATACCGGTACAGAATTTAGGGCGTGCTGTTTAGCTGATTCTATAATCCAGTAAATGAAGTAACTGTCTGAAAAATAGTCTGTATAATTTTTAATGCTGTTTTCGATTACACGTGTGTTTTCAAAGTAAAACCTCTTTATCAATTGTATTGCATCCGCTTCTTCGATGTACGCGTAAGGGTTGAAATTTAATGGGAGATGATTTTTAAAGTTCGTATCCATTTCGATCATAATTCTTTTTCGTTCCGGATAATAAATTAATCCTTCTGCGTCCGTGTACCCTGTTAATAGCGGTAACTTTGTATAATTACCGTTTTGTAATATTACTTGTGGCATCGCACCGAGGACGATTTCCTCGCCCGCTGCACCATTGTCAACACAGGGCACAAATTCCATGTGTCTACCGTCGCTCCGTGTTAATGCTATGAGCTCGGGATACGATAAAGACGTGTAATACTCTTCGAGCTGTAGGAGGTCGTCGACGTCGGTTGCTCCGTTTCTTATTGCGACAGTGCGAGCGAAGTCTACGCTTTTCGGATTCACAGCCCACGTGGCTGCTGCGGAACCGCTCTCTAGTATAATTTTATCGAAGAGATTTTTTGCAGCCGGCGATAGCAGGAGTAGTTCTGCTGATGCGGCGCCCGCGTTGAAACCCGATAAGGTGATATCCTTCGGATCGCCGCCGAATGCTGCTATATTATTTTTTAGCCACTTGAGAGCGTTTATTTGATCTCTAAGGCCAGCGTTACCGGGAACATTTTCGCTATTCAAGCACAAAAACCCGTGAACACCCACACGGTAATTAAAGGTTACAACTATTACATCCTTTTCTACTATATTATAAGGTAATAGCATGTTACCGAATCCGACGGCAAAACCTCCACCGTGTATCATAACTAGGACAGATTTCGGGAGAAGCTGTACCTTTTCTGGGACAAATACGTTAACAACTAAACAGTCTTCTCTGTAATTCAAGTCGTTTGAAAGTTGTGGACATAAAACAGCATCTTCTATCGCCTCGAATACACCGGCAAATTTTGGTGGGGGCAATGAACTCTATGAAAAAAAGAAACATTTTGAAACTCGATGCTCATAAAATTTAAAAATTATTTAAATAGGTGTTGAAAGCGGTTTTCGTATTTTTTTTCTTTTTGAAAAGTCTAGTTTATTTCACGTTTTTTAGTTATTGAGTAATTATAATTTTATGATTCATTTTGCTACTTTACATTAGGCCAAGGTTAATAAAATTGGCCAGTCTTGTTTTTTTTATTTTTTTATTCTTATCTTACTTTATTTTATTTTTTGTACGGGGCAAGCGGAAAAGCAGCTCCGATCTCGAATTTATTGTCCACTGGTAGTCTTCTAGGGTCTTTACATTCTTAGTTGGAGTTAAACTACCAAATTATTTTTAATATCAACTACACAAATTATACTTATTCTTTATAATATAAAAGTTCTTCGATGCATACAAATTACATTTTTATTCACTTCCAATGAAATTAATTCACTCTGTTTTTCCTGTTATCGTTAAGAATTCCGACGCGTTTCTGCTAAGATTGTCACATTGGAGTTATGTAAATCAATAAAAATGTATAGGTAGATTAATAAGTAATTAATTTAAATTTGGTGCATACTAGGTTTTATTAATAACCATTGAAGAGTAGTTTCTGGCCACAAATAACAATATTGAGGATCGCAGGTCTGCTGTGATTTTCAACATCAGTTCAGCAGCATACGATGACTACCATACGCAAAAACATGAACAAGTAAAAAAAAGAAGTCAAATACACTACACTATACGTGTCTATAATATTTAAGGGTTTTTCCGATTTTGCTAGGATCCTATCATCCGAATCTGACTTTATAATTACGGGACTATCTTGGCAGTACACTCTTTCAAAAAATAAATTCGACATCGGTCCACAATTGACAAAACTATCGCTGAGCATAAATATAAGAAAAATACATGCAGATGAACATAAAACCTCTTCCTTTTTTGAAATCGGTTAAAAAATTAAACGCACTGATCGATGTTAAATTAGTATAAGTTCTTACCTTGAATTTGTTTTTGCCAGTGGGAATCGTGGCATATGGAATTCCATGAAAAGCGTATACAGCTCGCGTCGCATGTTTATAACCTCTGACTGTCCCTTGGTCGATTGTTACATCTAAATGTTGCCCACCAGTGCATAATGAGATATGACACATTAACAGCACAAGAATACACGTCTTCATCTCCAATAAAATTCAGTTTTCAGTGTTTAAAGAATGAGCGAATCGCTTAAATGCTTATCGGGAGTTATATTTAACTATATCTTATCGTGACTCGAGGGATCCTGTATACAGAAACAGTCTGAGTACTCGATCTGTCTTCTCTTAGGTGATTACGGCGTCAAATGCTTGGATGTTACAAAGTGGCCGTTTCATTTTTGGCAATAAATTTTAATTTGCATATTTATCTTATGCTGTCTTACTCAACTCTTTATATCTATGTCGTTACAACGGCCATTCGCAACTTCACTAAGTGGATATATATAAATACCGATCGACATCTGTATAGACTTGTCTTCAATATCAATACCACTTCTTACAAAGTGTTTCAACTTTTAACTGACTTCAAAAAAGGTGATACTCTGTCTGATCCGTATGTATGGTTTTCCCAAAACCTACATGTGTGATTTAAATGCGGTTTTTTTTTGCATGTCACTGCGTTATTTCACTGGGGAGGTTTTAATGTATAAAACATTATCCTAGACTATAAGAAACGAGAGCTACAGACCAAAACAATGGGATAAGTCTGTGAACTTATCATTAATGGATGATGTGCTTGATCAAATTTATTTCCTCGGCCTTACAACGCTTAACCCTTCTCTTGAATTTCAAATGGATATAGATAAAATGTATATACATATAAAGTTTGAGTTTGGAGTGAGTTGTGTTGTGTGTTTGTGGAAATTCTATATTGTTTATGGCTAGTAGCCACTGTTCCGATTTTCACGCATGGAATAATTTATTATTTTTAGGCTTCGTAGGTTTCATGATAATATTATTATCACTATATTAAATTGAGTTTTTAAGACAATTATTAGTTATTTTTTGTTTTTAGTTTGGTACAGAATTTTTGAAGTCGGCTAATTTCTCTTAAAAAGGTTATTATTCTTTTTACCATTTTCTTTTCGTTCCGTTTTATTGCACTTTTTTCTCTTTTTATTTTTTCCATTATCGTTTTCAATTCCTGGTACCGGTCTCCTTTTTGATATTATTGTCTGCCTTTTTTTGAAGGTTCCGTACCTCGAATTAATGAAAGGAACCCTTATAAGATCACTTCTTTGTCTGTCTGTTTAGAAATTAATACTAAGTACTTAGGCCTGGGGACCCTTGGAGCTATAAAAAAATCAAGGTTCTTAATTAACGTAATCAAAAAATACGGTCAAAATACCATCTTTATGCTTTATAATTTGAGACTCGCAAGTAAATCAAAACCTATAGGGTACTTCTCAGTAACTCAGAGTCATGAAATTTGGTAAGAAGCAAGGTCTTGCAGCACAGGCAATAAAAACCCGAAAATTTTTATTTTAGTTATATCACATGAATTATTTTAGTCATTATAAATTTTCTTTTGCAGTTTGAAGTGTATGGATCGTAATGTAGACCGATGTAGGAGAGATCATTTTTTAACTTCCCTCCATGAAAATTTAAAATATCCATAAATTCGAAATAAAAATCAATTAATTTCTAGGTTCACTGTCTCGCCAGTATCGCTATCGGAATCTCAAAATCATCAAGACTCGATAAATGTAATATTACATTCACAGTGCAAACTCTAAGGGTGCGAGTCCCTTTCGAATTTGGCCGTTTTTTTTTATTGCTTTCACCCGTAGTCGCGCCCTTGCATTGCTATTCTATGCGCCAACGATGAAATGAACGAATATCAGTAAAAAAATATATTTTCAAGTTTGATCAGCTATTACCGAAATCCGAGGTGTTGGCTGATATTTCTAAATCTTCGTTTTGTTGCAGGATACGAACGACAATGCATCGTCGAGCGTGCGCGTGCTGATATCGTCGTGTTCGCAGTGCCACCAGTGCCTGGCGCTGCTTTACGACGAGGACATAATGGCGGGCTGGGCGGGGGACGACTCCAACCTCAACACGCGGTGCACGGCGTGCGGCAGGCACACCGTGCCCATGCTGTCTGTTCAGGTTCGATTATCTAATTAATTTCACGATCTTGATTTAGTATTTGACACTCGCCTACCTGCCTTGGAATAGTGAATTTGCTTGAATCACCGCAAAGGGTTAGTCCAATAGAAATGCGATTAATTCTCTGTGTTTGGAAAAATGGTCAAATTTGCAATAGTTATACAATGTATTCAAATAATGAAATTGTTTACAGATTACACGAAGTGGTCTGACATCTCCTGAAACTGTGATGGTGCCTTATTTGAATCCGTTAGTCCTGAGGAAGGAGTTTGAATCTATTTTGAGTACGTTAAAATTTGACTATATAGAGTATCGTTTTTCATAATATTAATGTTCACTGCAATTCTTCTAAACAACTTTATATTTATTTAATATTTAAAAACATTTTATATTCCATATATTCTTGTCAGTTTTACTGTTTTTAGAAGAAAAAAAAAACAAATAATTAATACGTTTAGATAGTTTAATGAATAACTTCGATTTTGAAAAGCGATATAATTCGGATTCAATTGAACCTGAAGAGAGAGAAAATAAACTTTTCATTTCTACCAGTATTTAAAATTATGAATTTAAAGATATTCAATAAATCCATTTTTTTATGTTATTAAACATGTAGTCGTAGCTTAATTGATGCAAGATTTCAAGGTCCATTGCATAACTGTCACTTTTACGAATATTCGTTATTATTAAATATTCCCTTAAAAAGATATTAATAAATAGGGATGCTAATATTTCTGTATTGAAACGCAATTACAAAATATTCCAAATTTACAGGTAGAGAGGGTGATTCGTGTCTCGCCGATCCCTCGTTCGTCGAATCCCATCCCATCATTTACTGGAACCTAGTGTGGTTCTTGGAGAGAGCCAACATAAATAGTCATCTACCTGAACTACTGCATCCCGATTTCCATGCAAAGTATCAGAGTATGGAGAATGTATCAGAAGCTGATCATCCAGGTCCTATTACTTTACCAATTTTAATCTAAAATTTTGCACTCGGAGTGGCTATATTACCTCTGGTTGATTATATAGAAAAGCAATTGATCTTTTATATTGTCTCATACATAAACTGTAAAATCATTTCATCTCATTTTGTTTCACACAGAGTGGTTATAAATATAGCTAAAGCAAAGCCTGTGTTATTATAAAGTATTGTTTGTTTGTTTGTTTGTTTGTTAGGTTGCTTTAGTGCAGAAATGGCTAAACCGACAAATTATACTATACTTTAACGACAAAGTGTATATAGTAGCTGTGTCAATAATATGGCGTATAAAATGTGTGAAAATTAAATATTCTCAATATGCCAACATAATTGTTTAAAATAATCACGACCAAGACTCAGATTGATATCAGAAAACTAAAATCTTACAACGTGGATGTTACAGCAGGAATGGAAAATAGACCGAAGCGAAATAATTTTTATTAGAAGTGTGGAGTATGTTCGCTTCGACATTTCTTTAAAACAGATATTTATTCACTAGTGCCTTGCTTTCGCATATGCAGTTTCCTCGCTCTTGCGCTTTTGCCACGTCAAAACGCGACGTTCTCTTATTAGTATTTTTTGGAAACTACTAATATAGTAAATATTTCCATTGCCAAAGCTAGTCTAAAAGAAAACGAATAAATTGTGCCTGTTTGCGATAATTCGCAATATTGTGTGCATATTATATATTACTTATTCATGCTATGTATTTATATAGATAAACATAGAAAGATATTCATTTATTATAATTTTCTATTGTGGTAATTACTTCTAGAAAGGCTGAGTATATGTATAATCATGATTATTTGTGTAATCAATTCCTAAAACCAACTAGTATTTAATTAAATGAAATTTCATTCGCTTTTTTTATGCCAGTCCATAGTTCTTTTCTTTGGGTTGACCACTTTTTTATAATTTTTATACTTATTTCTTATTCTTGCTATATGTATTTAAGCGGACTTGATGGTTTTCGAATATCAATTATAAATTTACATAGTTTATAATCAAATCAAATCAAACTAAATCAAAAATAGCTTTATTTCGTTGGTAATAGAAATTAAACTTAAAATATGTTATTATTGAATTGTTTTCGACATTAATATCACCACCCATTCCAAATGCTTATTCACTTTGAAAAGAATGGCCAAGAAACTTAAGGGTGATTCTTTTCTTACTCATCGATACAAAGTACTGAGTAATTAATAATTTAGTACAACACTTAGAAATGACATGCAACCTGATAGCCGAGCAGTTCAATGACATGGGTTTTTTTCATTAAGATATTCAGACACGGTATCATAACCCTTGCCATATAACTTCTGTTTAACTAAAAGTTTAAATTCATAAAATGGTAAGTTTTGAATTTCGACTGGAATCTTGTTATAAAAGACAAACATAGCCCCTTAAATGATTTGCTAACTTTGCTTAGACGGCTTTTATGAGCAGCAAGATCGTCGTTAGGTCTAGTGTTAATGTTATAAATGTCACTCAATTTTTGGGACGATTCTATATTTCTCTTGATATATACCAAGTTTTTGCATGGGTATTGTAACGTTATATTTAAAATATTAATTTCTTTAAAAAATTCTCTGAGAGATGCTTTTGGTCTCAAATAATAAATGGCATGAACAGTCTGCTTCTGCAATACCAAAATCGTGTTATTATCAGCTGCATGGCCCCATTACAAAATTTCATTGGTCGTGAGACTATGAAAGAAATTGAAATAAACTAGTCTCGCAGTACTTTCATCAGTAAGTCGTCGAAAGCATATGCTGCAGAATTAAGCCTTTTCGCCAGTCTCGTAATATTAAAATTCCAACACAATTTAGCATCTAAAGTGAGACCAAGAAATAAGGCTGTGTCCACCATATCTAGAATTTCGTTCATAATCATTGCGTTGATCAGTTTGACACTAGTCAAGAAAAATTTAGTTTTGGTTTGTTTTCATTGAAAGGAAGATTATTAATGCTGAACCATCACTATTTCAGAGATGGTACTATTTACTTCGCCAAAACCTGATTGTTGCCTATTACTCTAAAAAAATGAAAGAAGTATCATCAGCAAACAGTACAATCCCATAGCCATCTTTAACTGGATATTTTATATTATTAATATAAACTAGAAATAGAAGTGGTCTAAGAACTGAACATTGTGGCACACCCATATTGACTGTATATCCTGACACCTCTCACCATTAACATCAACTTTTTGAATTTCACCAGTTAAATAAGACTCCAGAATTTCAAGTGATTGACCAGTGACACGATAATCATGTAGTTTCTTGAGCAATGTGTCATGATGAACGCAGTCAAATGCCTTATATAAATCACAGAAAACACGAATTGCATCCAATCCAGCAGATTTTTGATGCCTCCCAGGCATGCAAAATCCGCTGCATAAGCTCAACACTGGCTTCAGTTCTTGAACGACCCTCGATAGATAGATATTGAATCAACGTTTATAATGTTATTTGGTGTACCAAAAAAAAATATTCAATAAACTATTTACTAAGAGAACCTTAGTAAATAGTTTGAAATATGTAATTCAAACTCAGACTGACAATATTGTACACTTAATGTATCATTGCCTGAAGTATATAGTTTACATGTCAGAATTAAATAGTGTTTTATTCTGATTATGTATATACCACAATCATGAGATATGTAGAAGATATATATACTCTAAATAACATGGCGTGTTTCCGTCGCTCAGTGAATACGAGCGTGTGCGTGGTGTGCGCGTGGGAATGGCGGCGGGCGGCAGGCGCGGCCGGCGACGGCGGGGACGTGGGAGCGCCACTGCACCGGCTGTGGCGCGACCGGCGGCGCGGGCATGCGCACTCGCGCACGCTCCGCGCTCTGCTGCTCACAGACGACGCCGCCAATGGGGGACACTCGTTAGTAGACTCCAATGGAAATCTTTGTGATTGTGGAATAGTTGCGTTTAAGCATTAGTTCTATAAATGTTTTGACAATATCCTATGGTTTTTTGAATACCGTAATGAGCATAAATATAAAGAAAACATATAATGTATTCATTTTTTTTTAATATGATGAGTGAAATGATTACTAAGCTGGTAAATCTAAAAAAACAGTAGTAATTGTCGTATTTCGCATACATAATTTAATCGTGAAAGGAGATGTTTCACAAATGTACGAAGCTTCAGCCTATACTTTGTACACTTGCAATTTAAAAACGTCATTATTGAACGAAAGTGTTTATCTTTTTATAATTTTGGTGTGTTTTAACTTAATTTTTGTACAAAATCATTTTTAAACATTATAAGCAATACTTATCTAAAAAAGAAAAATGGGGTTAATGACATTATTATCTTGGACTTTTTCCTGCTTGTCATCATCTGTTAATCACGGTTATTCCCCGTCATTGATATATTTTGTATGGACAAACTAGATGAAAAATAGGAATAGTCTTTTCATTTTATTAATTATTTCATTATAATTAAGATTGACGGTTTGTTAACCAATACTTTTAGTTACGTAACGAACTCGTGTGGCGTAATCGTCAGCCATTTTTCATAAAAATATTGATTTTCATATTTTTCTGTTATTGTTATTTTTTCGATATTTCTATGATTTTATAGTATATAGAAAATGTACAAGTGCATTTGGAAGTTTGAAACATCTCATTTGGATTTTGATGTAAATACGTTTCTAAAATTGTTACTATAGGAATATTAGTTAATTATTTGTACTCAAAAAACTCTCACCAAATCTTTTCTAGGGAAAAGTCAATAGAAAATATGTCAATTTTTCCAATATACAGATTATATATTATTACAACATTAAATTCAGTATGTTGTAAGTTCAATAGATTTAATTATTATTAATATTAAATTATTATTATAATTATTAGGGAAATATCGCATGAAGAGGGGGTCCATTCACATCTCAATCTCAACAAATTACAATTAGAATACTTTCTGAGATCTTCAAGTTCAAAAATCCATTTATATTTACAAAAAGCTATTGCATAGCATTTTTTATCAACTTATGCAATTATAATTATTTATTTATGCAGTATTTTTTTTCTTTAATATTAATTCAAGTTTTTCATTACTTTTTTCATTAATAAATGCACTTTGTTTGTACATATTTAAAACACTTTATACATAATTTTTACGCGTATAGCTCTTCACCAGGTTGTCTTTATCTGAAAACTTTAGTTTTGTGATTCCTCAAAATCTACTGGATGGATTCAGTGTAGCTGAACTGCTGTACACGAGTGGTACAGAGGGTCATGCCATCATTTTAAATTTGTTATGCCTCGTTTAATTTAAGTGTAATATACTTTTTCACTCGGCAAAGATACTAAGCGTGCTTAAGTTCCATTTCTCAATGTTATTAAGATATATTGATTCCGAATTTAAATGCATATACATAGTTAGTGTGAATTTCTTGCGTTGTGAAGCGACATGGAGAACGCGATAAAGTCAAGGAAGGCACGCGAGTCCCTTGATGATGAACGATGGATTCGCGTAAAATATATGGTTGTGTTCCCGACTCCGTCACACCTTCATGTCTTGCTTGTCCACAGTGTGGTGCTAGCTGTACTAGACGGGTTACGCAGCAACGATCTGACGGACGCACTGCGTAAATTGGCTGCGTGGCGAGAGAATACCAACATAACTAAGAGATATCACTCCTATTACAGGTAACTGTACTTATTTAGCTAAAGAATTATAATTCCCCTTTTTTTTTTAATTCAGTGATTATGAAGAATAATACATAAATAAGGGTTACGTGTATATCACCGAGTAGTCTAGGTTTAATTTTCTTATTTATAATTATTGTATTAGGATTTACTATTTTTTTAGATTTTCTTATTCCGTAATTCCGGAAGAAATGTGAGTTAATGCGTATTTAACTCATTTATTTAGTCCGATACTGTAATGTGTTTTTCCTTCCAGAGATATATTGTTCTTGGCGCTGACGGCGCTCGGCGAAAACAATATCGACTTGACAGCGCTTCAGCGCGAATACACGCGCGCCTACGAGCACTTCGGCGGGACGGTCCGCCCGCAGGACAGCCCGCCGTCCGCCGCCGCCGTCTGTTGTCGCCACTACTTCAAGCGGCTCCGGCTGAGAATCGATCAGAAATTTACAGACGAATGATTTGCATGAAATTCCCGTTATTCATTAATGATTGCACCCTATTGACGAAAAACTTAATTTTTGCTAGTGAAACCAAAACGATGCTCCCATGATCTGGTTATTAGGTAGCGGTTGTCAATTATCAAAGTATTATTCAGGTCTGAAAATTTCCAAAACATGATGGATTTATTGATCACGAAATTCATTGCAATTAAATCAAGCAGCAATCTGCTTGAATAATTTATTCAATGATGGGCTGAAAATCATTACCTTGAGTTTTTATGAAAAATACTGAAGAAATTAAAAAAAAACAACATATAATGCTATCATATTTTGTATATTTTTCATTCTGGTACTTCTTACATCATATAATGTACTAACTTATTAACGGAATGTTCAATTAAAACGTTTACTACAGATATTTTTCACAGATTTCAAAAATTAGTGCAGTATATAGCTTTACGTCATGTATAAATAATCTATGAAATAATTAATATAACATTATTTTAATCCATATTAAGCAAATTATTTTTATGCATTTTACGCGTTGCCATATCAATAACATCTTGAATGTTTAAATCAAAGCTAAGCAATATTTCATTACGATGTAAACGTATAATGAGTACATAAAATATTAATTGCACAGGAAAAGTACATTAGCATTAAAGTAGATTTTTATATTTCTGATAAATAATAAAATACATTACAAAACTTAATTGTAAAAAAAAGTAATTTCGACATTCCAAGTACACTTTTACAAGGTAGTACATTTTAAAATGTAATAAGTCAACAAGCCTTGTGAGTAATAAAAAAATGTAAATATAAAAGAAAATCTGTACTTCTTTTAGGCCTTGAAAGACTAATGACGGATATCCGTCCATTATGACATCTGTATGCTATAACACACATGTATATATACAGTTTATACTTGTAATGTTTACTAAAAATTGAAAATAGTTCGGTACATTACACATAAATTTCTACAGATATAATAAATTTAGTTACAGGAACACCATGTGTGTGTACAAGTTATACTACTTTAGTGCGATTGGGAGAAGAGATTTTCACGAATGTATGGAGCTTCGGCCTGCACCTTGTACGTAACTAATTCACGAACGCCATTAATAAACTATAGCGTTTTGACTATCGTTTTGGCGTATTTAGCTTAGTATTTTTTGTACAAAGCTATTGAATACGTAGTTACATGCATTACTTAATTTAAAAAATATAAATGACGTCAATGACATAATAAGCAGAGTGATGAGCGAGTTAAATGAGCGAAAAAGAAGGCAGCAGTGCATTCTTTATCTTTGCATGACTGCGTTCCTTTCTGTCCGCCGGATATGCTTGCTCGTGAATATAGACTTTATATTGATTGAAGTATACTGAAATTTTAAGGAACGTTCAAAAACCAAGTGGAGAAATCGTAAAGCTCAACGCACTCAACAAAACAAAAAAAAAGGATACATAAAAAGCTGTGTTTATAAGTTTGTAAGGACATGTATATTTTTAACTTTTAAGCTTATCTCGCATGATAAGGTTTTTCCACTGTTATTTTGTTGTTATCTCTTATTATACATTTAATTTGTAATTGATAGTTAACAATTTTCGTAATGAACATAAATAATGCTTTTATACATAAACAGTACTTAAAAAATTGCAATTTTATTAGTTTTGCAATGAACTAATTTTTATTCGATTTTGGACGAGATGTACTACAAGTGCAGACCGTATATGGAACGGTTATTTTAATAATGCTAGTAAATTATACCGATACTACAACAGAAGTTTTGAAAGATGACAAAAGGATTAAAAATGAAGAAATTTTCATAAAAAATATCAACATCTAATATAATACTAAGATATAATCATGATGACAAATAATTACAGCAATGGATTTGCTTTGATGCTCGCACACTTGTATTAGAATATTTTAATGATTCAATGGGATTTATAATCTGAAACTTAGGTTTAATAATATATCTATCACAAGGTTTATTGAGAGAACATAGAACCATGATCGTATGGAACTTACTTTAAATATGAGTTGAAGTAACTCATTTTGCAATTGGAATTTATCATATTAGGGTATCAGCGTTTGGCCGCAGCCTCACTCGTGTAACACGAGTTAATTTTATCTCTTATGTCGATCGGACATATCTAAGCAGAGACCGAGATAGACGCCGAGACTGGCGAAGATCGCAAACGTGAGCGGGACTAGAAACGACAAAAAAAAAACAGTAATCAAACAGTAACTAGGTCTAGGATTGAGATAATGACCTACCGAGATGAGGTACCAAATTAGGTAGAATCAATATGAAAGATTAAATAGTTAATTTTGTGTCCGCGTGGGCGAAGCTGCAAACAAATGCTGATTATACATACAAACCTTTTTCAAGAACTTATGTAACTGATAGTGTAAACCTTATTCAAAATCCATATATAGTTTGTTATTTCGAGAGATTTTACATTTTGTGTATAGTTTCACAGTATAAGTATTTATGCATCTACCTTCCGATACGATTGTCGCTAACGCATTAAAGAAGTATAACTTCGATAATATAATTTATTATATGTGGGTCCATTGAAAGTTGCTGGATTTTATTAAATACGCGTGGTATTCAATGTTGCCATGATCAGGGCAAATCCGCGAGAAATAATTATGTAAGGTAGAGATTTTGTATTCACTAGATGTAGGCGAAATTCTGAAAATTTGGAAGTATTATGGTGAGGTTTCAAATACGTCAGATCTAAATAAATGTACTATATCCATCTGTCTACGCTTCCATTGTGCTGCATGAGAAATGGAAGACAAGACACTCACCACGAATATGATCAATCTACAATAGCAAGTGACAATACTTAAAGAACTTCAATAACAAGTAACATTCAACGAAGTAATGCGGTTTAAAAACGCCATTGGCATATCTGTATAGTTTAATATTAGCGACGAAGAGGGTGCTAGCGACGGTCCACTAAAACTATTGCGTTTCTAGGGCGTCTGTGGTAAGCGCTGAGATGATCAAGGCAATATTATTATCTATGTACAATAATAGTATAGTGTCGTAATTCGAGATCGCTGATGCTGTGATACTAATGATCGAAGCCTGTACTCTGATGACACGGATCGCACTATTACGGATACCGATTAAAGCGTTTTGGTTTGTCGTAACTGTCTTCTGAAGTTATCAAACAACCCATAGAACAGGCTTGAAGAATGTCAGTAATATTCTTATTTGTATAAGAAAAGCATATCTATTATGATGTTCCTTGAATCGTATGGGCATCAATATTCTAAGGTTATTTGAGTTTTAATCTCAAATACACAATGGAAAGAATCTCCATAACTATCAAATTCACAGACTTAGAATTTGAGACATATCTCAAATTCTAAGTCTGAGATACAGGATTCTTTATTTGGTATAGTATTTGCAGTTGCCGCTATATTACTAACAAGATATCACAGCGTCAGTGTGCCAGTGGCATTATGTTAAATTGAAAGAAAAAAGCAGCTGTATATTTAGGCAAGGAGTGTGTTCACAAAGTCCACATTGTATGTTTGTCCTTGGTATAATTAAGCATGAATTGCACTCTTTTTTTTTCGAACGGCTTTAATTTTTTTAATGTTCATATTCAAGATCAGTTTCTCACTTAGCGTCTTATGCACTGACAAAATACAATGTGGCTGCCAAAATTTGAAAGTATTGAGTACAGTGTCAACATTGTAAATTATAATATGATAAAATCATATTTATATAAATAATTGTAATTGATCACAGTATAATCCATGATGAACTTTGTTCTGATATTTAATAAAAAATGTTGAAAATTCAATATTAAGTATGTGTTTTCTAAGTTTGTTTCACATGTTTTATGCTTTTTGCAAATGTATGGGCGAAATGGTGAATTATTTGGCAACAGATAATATGAAAGTTGATTGTCACAAAATATGATTTTAATTTAGATTTGTGATATCTAATCAAATTGTTAAAAATCAAATGTTACCCGAGTAATAAATACGAAAATACTCAAAATACATTTTGCCAGTCAATACCTAACTTTACGATATGAAGTAAGCTACCTAATAATATTAAAAAAAAATCATTTCTCATCATGCCTTTTTTATTATGTGAGATTTATTTATACCATAAATATGTTTATTACAGAACTATTATTTCAATATTTCATATAATTACTGAAAAAAAAATGTTTTGATTTTTGTTTTTTAGTTTATTTAAAATATGTTATCAAACATATATTTTGCTCCATACATATTGTACAATCACTATAGTCACTCACCGAGTGTTTAGTGAGCATAGCGATGAATATAAGTTTTTTCTAATGTTTATGTCATTTTGTATTCATCAAAAAGATATACAGATATAAGTTATTGATGTCTGATTAATATTATATCGATTCACTTCGAAAATATTTTAATTAACTATGTAATTTATGTCCAAATGTAATAGACAATATATAATTTTATAAAAAAAGTTCTTAAAATTGTAACTCTTTTTATTTACTATGCACATGTCCTAACAGTGAATCATACATTATTGATATATACTAATGAAATATATATTAAGGAAATCCAATTATAACACAATGGACATTGTAGTTCAGACTGGGGGTTGGGGAGGGGGGTATGAATCTTAATGCCTACCTGCCACCCGGGAGCAGATTGGGGTGGTTTTGTCATACTATTGTAATGAAATGTGTGATCGACGAGCTGTTACACATTTTTGGATAAATATTAAGGGCACCTTGAAATGAAAACTTGTTTAGTCGGGTCTAAAACCTAGTCAGGTGTTTAACTAATTTATTTTTCAAAAAATATATTTAAGATACTTTGAAATTTTTTTATATCAAATAAATAAAAATGGTTGAAACTTATTGTAATATTTTATTTTTAATTCGGTTATTTATGTCAAAATTTCAACATATCTTAAATGCTTTTTTACATTTCAACTTTTTAAATATTAATTTTAAGGCTATTGAAATCTCAAAATGCCTCAAGAATACTTTCAAAAAAAAAAATTCAAAACTATAAAAAAGTAAGGGTCGGCTAAGCCCCACCACCCTTCAACCAGGTTTGCATTTTTGTAAGTAGATATAAAAGAAGTTTAGTACAAATTTTCAAGATGTCTCAAATACCTGCCCAAAAATGTCTTAACAGTTATCTACAGGCTCTAGAAATCCTGTATTCACCGAGCCTAGTCTATGGACCCCCTCGTCTTGACTCGGAAGGCTGGATCCGCCCTTGATGCTAACTCAGTGCAGGTCGGGGGCTTCTAACGAGTGCTGTCACTAATGCGGGGATAATGCTCAAGACCGATGATGGCTTTGCGTGTTCTTCGAAACACGCAGCCAGTGTTTTAATTTGACTTAGGTTAAAACACCCTGCGTTACATTAACCCGTGATCGAATCACATACTTGGTCTTTCGAAGGAAGGCACTTACCACTCACCACCATAGCTTGCCCTAGCTGTAGACGTATACGATGTCGCTTCAATGTTAGGTTTCGATTTGTCAAGTAAGCAGTTTCTTATACAGATGACGTAGACCGTGGGATGTCAATAATGAATTGGTGACAAATGGCGCATCGCAGGGTAACAACGAAGGTCAGCTGCGTCAGATCAGTGAGTGTTGACGCAAAAGAGCATGCGAGCTACCAGATTATAGGTGGTCATCGCTGCCCATGGACATTGTGACTCCGGAGGAGTCATCAGAGCGTTGTTGACCTCTTGGGTAGGAATATAAATTCGCAACATGATATCTGACGAAGGAAAAAGTGGTCTGATGGAGAGGGGGTGGCGGCTAATAAGTTGGGTAGGAGGTTATGGGGTGATGGAGAGGAGTGGGCCACAGGAACTTTCTCGCGCTTGACGAAATGCAACAACGGTAACTGTTACTGCATGTTTATATTCTGTGAGATTGTAGTATTGCGCTGGTCGATCCGGCCCATTTACGTGCTGCAGCCAAGTTGACCATAGCATGACTATCACAATAAAGGGCAAATTTGTGTCCGTTTTTCCGTAAAAATTAATACATGTTTTTAGGCATAGCAAGACAATGCACCAATAGATACCTATTAAAATTTCGTCTCATTTCGTCCTCTTCATTACATCAGAAGTCATCAGATAATTACTGCTACCCATGCGAAGCCGAGACGCGTTGCTAGTTGTTTGTAAATGCAAATGAATATTAGTTATACATTTACGAGAAGGAAAACGATTTCATTTCCCGGACACTCATAGCCGGATTTGTGAAACAATAATTATCCTTCTTTTTTGCAAACGTGTATTTCTTAAATCTGATAAGTATCTCAATGAAATGATGATTTATGAGATTTAAAGTCAAAAAGAGGATGAATCCAACACAGAAGATCGCTCTACGTCCGATCTGCCTCGACCCTCCGATATATGTATATGGTTCGAGCAAAAGTGGCGCAATGGCAGAATATCGTAATTGTCTTCTTTGCCCATCAATAGACTAATCTTCAAAACCCTCTATCCTTGGCCGAAACCATATTCAGTGTGCCAGTATAACAACACCGACCGAGTTTCGTGTCGACCTCAAAGTAAGTAGACTCCTTGGCTATTCTGACTCTAAAAACAGGAATATATACGGCTTTGTAATAAAAAATGAGCACGCGCCACCACCATCATCGAATCTGAATCAGCCAATTAGAGCGCCATTCTTACCACTCATTGTTCAACAGATTCCATACAATGTTTCCTAATATTAGGTAATTATCGTGATAGTTAATCAATTCATAATATTGAATAGTCATTGCAGATTACGCTATCTTAACAATGATCATGATTAATTTTAAAATGCATTAGCCATGAAATTGGATTGCTTATCAACACTAGACATAAATTTTATAGTCCCTCGCCGCTTTTGTTTATGTATATTTTCAAGCTGATCTCGGAACCTACTATACACTTTCATTCGGTTTTTACTAACAGAGATTGATTCACGAGGAAGGTTTAGGTGTACACTAAATTATTTATGAATATTTTGCCTGTGTATCTAATTCGTGAAAGTATCTACATGAGAAATGTGAATCTGTTCTTAAAAAACATTTCAAATATTTATATGAGTTTACCATATCATGTTTAAGCTTAATATAAACAAAAATACACCTAAATTTAAATTTAAACCGCTGGCATTGTCAGGTGTGTCACTTCCCTTCATGATTTTATCCCAAAGTTTTAATCGTTCTGGAATGGGAAAACTTCTATTTCGCACCTCGAGGTCAATAACAAGGTAGTTCATGTTTTCGGGATTCAAAGGTTCCCAGTAATCAGGGTCTCCTTGACGTGTTGGCTCACTGAAACAATTAAATTGGAAGAATTTGTATATGTTACTTTGAAAGTATCGAATGAAAATTCGATATAAAAAAAAATCTAATGGAACTCACCTGAATTTAATAAAATTGTTCCACATTTCTACTAAGCGCCGTTGCACAATCAAATCGTTTTCGTTTAAATAAGTAGTCGGTGCAAGCATTCCCTCATTATGAATTAGAAACGACTGAGTGCAGTGAGTCGATCCTAATCCTGTTGGTTCTGATTGTAAGTGCTCGAATGCTTCATAAGTGAATTCGTATAAGTAAACTGAGGCAGAATTCAAGGCATGCAGTCTAGCAGACTCTACGATGCCATAAATAAATGTACTATCTGAGAAATAATCTGTGAAATTTCTTATTGAATCTTCTGTTATCGTATTTTCATCAAAGTAAAATGATTTTAGCATATCAATCGCTTCAGCTTCGTCGATGGCCACGTACGAAAGAAAATTTGGAGGCAAATGACTGCTAAAATTTTCATTCATTTCTGCCATTATTCTTTCTCTATCATCATAAAAAATTAATCCTTCCCCGTCTGTATATCCAGTTAATAAAGGGAGTTTCGAATAATTTCCGGATTGTAATATTGCGTGTGGTGACACTGTTATTATACTGTCGTCTTCTTCATTTTCTAAGCAAGGCAAAAATTTTGACAATAGTTTATCATATGTTTGTAGCGCTAGAAGTTCAGAATACGACAAACCGAGGTAAAAATCTTCCAATCTCGTTATATTTTCAACATCACTAGCGCCGTTAGCTGAAGCGATAACTTTTGCGGTATCTCGCCCCTTGGGATCTAACCAGGTGCTCTTTACAGAACCACTTTCCAGTATTACTCTACGAAATAAGCCGTCGGCAGCTGGCGACAACATCAACAATTCTGCAGTAAAGGCACCAGCACTGTACCCGAGCACCGTTATATCATCAGGATTTCCTCCGAATGCTTGTACGTTGTGTTTCACCCATTTCAAGGCAGCTAATTGATCTTTTAATGCGGCATTTCCGGGAGCATTTACGGTATTTAAACATAAGAATCCGTGAACGTCGAGACGATAGTTAAGAGTCACAACTATAATATCTTTTTCTACTAGATCATAAGGTAATCCCATATTACCAAATCCCACGAAAAAGGAGCCTCCGTGTATTATGACTAGTACTGATTTTGGTGGATCAATTCCTATACTTGTGTTTTCAGGAACGAATACGTTGACGATCAAACACTGCTCTTCATACGGCATTCCACCGAAATTTTGGGGACACAATATAAAATTATTTGACGCATCGAACAGTTCTTCCCAAGTCGGTGGCGGTAACGGGGCCTGTGAACGGACAACGATTAGTTACATCCAATTTACAAAACGTGAAAAATTGTAGCTGAGATTAAAATATGATTCTATACAACAATGTATTGACGTTAGCGTTAGATTAGAACGAAACATATAGAACTCAAGTTTATATACTTCCGGTGGGTTGCACCAAAAGTTAAAATGTACTTGGTAAAAGTAATCTATGAGAGTTGATACATACTCTATGTGTCGACTCTGTCTGTCTGTCTGTCTATCTGTCAAATCTAACGGATTAAATTTATGAAGTGCGTTTTTAGAGTTCCGCACCAAAATGGCAAAAACGGATTCCTTATAGTATCATCATGTTCCTCCGTCCATCCGTCCACCTGTCCGTATGTCACAGGCATTTTATTCAAAAACTACAAAACGTATTTTGATGAAATGTATATTGTAGGCGTCTTGTATAAACCGCTATTTAGTTCGGTAAATTTCTACCGGGGCACTCCATACATGTAACAATAGCTTTAAAACATTTTTTTAGCTAACATCATCATGTGGCACATATTTCGACTGTTCTTCCTAAACCACTTTAAGGTTTCTAAACATTCTTTTCTGATTATGTGAAAAATTTAGGAAATAATCACTCCGAAAATAGTAGAAATTGTGTCTCCACCCTTATATTTTCTAAACCGTATGTCCAAAAATTATAAAATAAAATAACGAAATACTTTCAACGAAAATTATTTTTAATATGACCAGTTATAGTGTTCTTGAGTTATTGCCGAAAAACTGCGCTTCTCAACAAAAGGACGTAAGTACCATGAAGATACGCTCTTTTGCTGATGCACTTTAGTTTACAATAGTTTAATAGTAATAGTCGACATATCTATTTCTTCTTTTAGGTATAGGCGACTAAAGTCCTTATAGCTATTCTGTATGGAAAATATGGAAAAAAATGCGACAACGTAGTTTTTTTCATTTGTGGTGCATTTCTTTGTAATAAGGCTTCGGAACCCTATAATGAGCATGGTCCGACATGCTCTTGGTCATTTTCTACTTTTGGTGCAACCCGTCAAAGTTTATTGTGAGACCTAGTATAAAAAATTTAACATGGCATTTTTTTATTTTACAAAACAGTGAATGTTAGACAAAAAATTAATAAGTACATGAATGGTGCATATTTGTATAATGAACAAAAATCGTAATAAAGAAGAAATGAAATGGAGATCAGAAACGGAAGTTGAACTCAAATTTTATTGAATAAAAAGCAATGGATGTAGAATTTATATTAAGCAAGTGAGCACCAACAGGGATGAGATTGTATACATCAATTTATGAAAAACAATCTTTTTCGCTACAAATAAAGAACTATGGTGTTATATTTGTTTTACTGAATTTTTATTTCAGGAATAAAAGGAGTTAAAATACGCACCTTGAATTTATCCCGGCCGGTGGGCGCCGTCGCGTACGGGATGCCGTGGAAGGCGTAGAGCGCGCGCGCGGCGTGCTTGTGCCCGCGCACCGGCCCCTGCGCGAGCGCCACGTCCAGTGCTGCCCGCCGGCGGCCAGCAGCAGCGCGGCGACTGTGAGCAGGCCGAGGTACGCGTTCATTGCGCAAGACTGTGAAGCTATGAAGCTCATGGCCTTTTATAGGGGTGTTGGAATATTATCTAATTTATTATCTTATCTGTAATATGGTTCAATAATTAATAATGAGTAGTACTTATTTATACAAATCATGATCGTATAAAAAATCAGTTAATACTGATGAAGCAGATTTTATAAACGAATTAGATGTTAATTATTATTTTATTTAAATACTGCACATACATTTCAGTAGCTTTTTTAAATGTTAACTTCAGAAAAACTAACATGACAAATTGTTTTTTATTAACTTCCTATTAATGAATTATTATAACAAGTTTTTTATTATTATCATCGAAAGCACTTAATGACACGCAAGTTCATTTGATATTTTTAAATACATGTTTATAAGAACTTCTTCAATGTTTTACTGAAAAAATTCTAGTTTTCTTTTTCTGTTTACACTCATACTTAAAAAAATATTTCTTCGAATAAAAATTCTCCCCTTAAATCTTAAAACCTTATATGATGACAGCACTATTCAGATTCAGAACTATTATTGAACTCTGGGAAGTTTATTTATTGATTTATTTGAATTTATTGCACAACCTAAGTCTGATTTGAAGATAATAACATGATAATAAGTGCTAAGTTATCCAAGCTGCTTCACGATAATTTTCAGTTTAACCCTTAAGTAAATGAGCCAAGTGCGAATCGGAATCGTGCGTGAGGGGTTTCGTACATAACGCATACCTAAACTTTTTTCATCCCTTTTAGCTATTAAATTATGAAAATTGAAAAAGACGAGCTCGATAGGTTTAATTTTATAATAAGGAATAACATTATTATTCCAGTTCCATACATATAACAGTTCCATAAATCCAATATACAAACTGAACTATTAATTTAGTCCAGGACAATCTAACAGACTCCTAGATAAAACAATATACCTAAAAGCGATTGTGTACTGTGAAATCTAATAACAAGTTAAATCTAAGTTTGTTCCTGACTCGTAGAATCTGAGAATGATGCAAATTATTTTTTTCAAGGTAATATTAAACTTACGTTTTAAATAGCCATTGGGGAAAGTTCTTCTGATGTCATTGTTTTATTATATATTTTTGGATAAAAACTTTGGTCCTCCAATAGCCAAGTATGGGGTGCCTATTGCGAAAATCTCTCACGATAGCTGCACGAAACTAAAAATAAAAGTTAAAAACCTAAAATCCGATCACGGAATAGAAACAGAAAACAATGAATAAATTTAGTATTTCATTGAAAGGTAATAATCACGAAATTCTGAATCCGTAGGTGTTGATAATTTGAAAGGCGTCAGAATCTCGTTCTAGTATTGTTCCTTAATCAACATTCTTAAACTGGACACCTTATTGATTTCTTAGATTTTACATTTTGCATACCACAAATTTGAATACCATTGCATGATAATAATTGCCACATTGTCCAAACTGCTTCTTGAACATTTCCAGTTTAACCCTTTAGTAAATGGGTCTAGTATGAGTAGGAGTCGTGTGCTGAGGTTCTCGAAAGTAACACATATATTTTTACCTCCATTGGGTCATTGAAAAAGACAAATCCAGTTCAATAAATCCAATTGAACTCTGATAGAAATAACTGCCTATTCCTTTGAGTTTATAAAAACTTCATAGTGGCATAACAATGTTAAATCGTTATATGTTAACTTTATTTAATCAATATTTTCGTATACATTACTTACACACCTGTTCACCTTTTTTATGGCTATCTACGATGTCTCCGTCCTCCGGACGATCTTTCTAATTATAAGACAATCAAATTCACGAGTATTCATAACTGACGACCCCGAGCGTACATGACCTTGGACGTTACCATTTGGAATGACGTCAAAATACGTATTTCATTCATTGTTTCAATGAGTATCAATATCAAGGTCTATTAACCGGACTAAAAATATTATAACCAAACAACTTTTGCCAACTATTTATTCGTGGGTGTCCCATCGAAAAATGATGGAATTCGTGTTTCATTAAATGCCTTGATAAGCGTTAATAATAACAAATAAAGTTTAGAAAAATATTGTTTTCCGAACGAACTTTGCTATTCTCTCTAGATTCTTTAAGTGTTGAATTACCTTTAATGGTTCAATTTCCTTTAAATTTAATTATTAAAGATAATTAAGAAAATCCTCTCTTAAATTATGTTTACTATTGCATATATACACACTGACACGATAATTCACACTTATGTGACCCTGTGAAGGCAGAGCAAGTATATTAATCTGACCCAAAAGAGTGTTCTGAGAGGTCGTTCGTTTTAAGACCCGCTCCTCAATGAGACGGGCAGCAGCATCTATCTGCGTGAACATAGGTTTACACTACTGCGGTCACCAACCCGCAATAGTCAAGCTTAATGAGTATGTCGAAAATCTCTTAATTATGATGGCTATCGTGGTTACAACGATAAAATGGTGCCGAGTCATGCTTAATAAGTATGTCGAAAATCCTTCAATTATGATGACTATCGTGGCTACTCTGATGAAATGGTCCCGAGTCATGGGTTCTCTTGCTATTTTTGACTACCCTGGTGGTCATGCCAACGGCAGGGCATGAGGTGCAAAGAATTACCGGCCCCTAGAAATTGGCCACCATTAAAGACTACTTAACTTGTTAAAATGCAACGAACGCACCTGACGAACTTGTCTCTTTGACTACGTCTTCAAGTCACGGGGCTAAGACGCGCCGGTCAGCTATTCTGACCATAATGCAACTCATTCAATCACCATCACTTTAGCCTTACTTACATTTACTTTCATGCCTATTTTCTAGATATATGTTGTAATAAGTAGGTAAGGTAGGTGACACGCGAGGCTTCCGGCTACTGAGCTCCGTCGCGCGAATGTTGATTCAATGTATAGATTTGAATAATGGAAATGTTATTGAATTCTCAAAAATAAAAGCTGAGAGAGTTGAAATGTGTCTAGAGGGATGGACTCTGAGAGTAATTAATAAAAACCGGCTAAGAGCATGTCGGACCATGCTCACTGTGGGGTTCCGAAGTCGTTATTACAAAGAAATGTAATGAAATAAACTACGTTGTCACATTTTTTTTCCATTTTTTCTGCACAGAATAGCTATAAGGACTTTAGTCGCCTATACTTAGAGAAACAAGCAGGTATGTCTTCTATTACTCTGAAACTAATTTACATTAAAGTGCACAAGCGAAAGAGCACTTATGTCCTTTTGTTGCGAAGAGCAGTTTTTCGGGACTAACTCAAAAACGGTATATCCTATGATCTTGAAAACAATTTTCATTGAAAGTAGGTATTTATTAAACGTTATCTTTGTAATTTTTTTTTCATTTTTTAAACGTACGATTTAACAAATAGAGAGATAATGTGTGTCCCCATTTTCTGCTGCTTTCGGAGCGATTACTTCCGAAAATATTCAATTAGTCAAAAAAATTGCTTAGAAATCATAAAATTATTTTTTAAAAACAATCGAAATATGTGCAACACGTTACTGATGCGCAAAAATGATTTTTTTGCTTCTGTTACACGTATGAAGTGCCCTCTTGGAAATATTTGTTATTATTATTTAACTACTAAGTGAGTTGTGGCTTACATAAAACACTTTACTCCGAATTTCATCAACATACTTCTTATAGTTTTTTAGTAAAATGCCTGTGACATACGGACGGATGGAAATGACGAAACTATAAGGGTTCCGTTTTTGCCATTTTGGCTTGGAACCCCGAAAGCAAATATCTATATAAATAAGAAGTACATTGTGTTAGTTGATAAGCGCATCACTTGAGCACGGCTGGACCGATTTGGCAATTTTTTTTAAAATTTTCGTAATAGTCCGAATAAAGTTATTGAGACATGAATCGATGAGATGAGGGAATTCCTTTTACGTCCAAGCTGGCGGTGGTGCGGACATTAACTATAAGGGCAAGCCACCCGCAAGAAAGGACAGAACAACGTCTACCGGGCGAGCTAGTTGAAAAAAAAATTAGGTCAACTTCAAATATTAATTTTATAACGCAAGAAATACACATTAAACAATTAAAATTGGCAAGTGCGAATCGGACTCGCGCACCAATGGTTCTGTACTATAACAAAAGTATTTGTTATAAATACCATAAGAAATTATTTTCATTTCAAAAGTGCTTATTCTGTGCTGGAAATATGGAAAAAGTGTAACAATATACTTTTTTCATTTATAGAGCATTTCTTTGTAATAATGACTTCGAAGCACTATAATGAGCATGGTCCGACATGCTCTTGGCCATTTTTTTCTTCTTTAATTAAGGCACTGTTGTAGAAGCATTCAATATGGGTAAATCATCAATGTACAACAGTTACCCTATAAATTTTTTTATAAATCCTAAATGATCATACTCATTGTAGGTACATAATTGCCGAATAGCTTTTTAGTTCAATTCCTACTGATCAATATTTAGGGATTCAATTTTCATTATAAATTGGAATAGGACCAACTTCAAGATATGTTTTTATTATTTATTCAAATTCTCATACGAAGCTCGCCCAATACTTATCTTATTATATCCAAAAGTAAAAAAAATCATCAAATTTGGATCAATCTGAAAAAGTTATGCATGTTCATCATCACAAGTATATACACCTCGAATTGACAACATTTTTTATTGCCAGTTAAAAAATAAAGAATGAGAAATATTTGGTTTGAATCAATATTCCTTTCGATTATATTTACTGTTGGAAGTTACATACACTGTATTTATATAAGATGTAGTATTATGAAATTATATAGACAGAAATGGTATTTAAAGAACTATTTAGAAATGTATATTTTATTAATGAGACATCAGCAGTTCAATACAATCTTAATAATCTTACAAATAAGGTTTATGTATATTTTGCAGTTGAATTATCGATAGGATTACAGTTCAATAATATATTCACAGTTATATTATTTTAGCATTATTTTGAGCTGTGATCAACATTCTATTACTGAACGCCGACAGCCTTCATTAAAACAATAATCAAAATATATACATTTAAATGTTAAGCTATTGCATAGCTTTTATCGCGGGCTTTGAGCGCGGCGACCGAATCAAGAAATTCCGTAACGAAAATAAAACCTAACACCCCCCCACTCCGCCTACCATGTAGCTCGGCCGAGCGTTCGCTTAACGTGTATGTATGTGGTACGACTGTACGAAGCTCGCACGGATCGAGACGAGCTGCTCCGAAATCGGACGAATACGTAAGCAGCTGTTTATGAGAAAGTATATAGGTGTATAGGTATCTATCATATCTTTATAATGCCACACTCACCGCATGTGCCCCGTAAGTATACATGTAGGTATATTTGTAAATGTATATATAGGTGTACCTATGTACAACAGTGAATAGCAGTTGCTGGTGAATAGCTATATGTGTAAAATTTGTGTATAAAGTGTTTTAAATATGAATAAACAAAGTGCATTTATTAATGAAGAAAGCGATGAAAAACTTGAATTAATATCAAATAAAAAAAATACTGCATAAATAAATAAATAATTATAATTGCATAAGTCGATATAAAATGCTATGCAATAGCTTTACCGCGGCAGTCCCCGAATGCCACACGTTTAATTTTTTGTTTTTATTATTTTTATTGTATTACCAGAAATAAATGTATTGACTGCAAAATCACATAAGTTCAAATTACTAAAACAGAATGGAACGGTCTCGGAGGTCGCCGCGCGTCCAGCGACGCTGACCTCGCCTGTCCCGTGGAGAAGGGATCGCTGGCCACGTTACTGTCTCATCTCCCGGACAATTTGTATCCACCATTGATGGTAAGCATTAACTTGTATGAACTGTATATTTACTTGTTTTTAGTTTACAGCTCGAACGGGTTTCAGATGAATACTTTTTCTAAAGGCTAATTTTAAATATGCATCCTATAGATACTAGCAATGGAATTTTGAAGTAAAAATTATTTCATAAATTTTTAGAAAGATTTCACCCAAATGTCTTGATAAATTAAAAAAGTCTAAGTAGTAATTATGACAAAAAATGATAGATTGTAAATAATTCTAAATAAAACCAATATCTTCTTGTATAAAAAAAAATTACATACAAGCGTATTACATGATAATCAGTGAATGACCAGAAAATGACAAAAGATAACCGGGAATAGTTGGTTATTAAGATTGTATTGTCTTAGGAAAAATGTAAATAAAAAAAATTGCACTCCGGGAATGCCGGCAGAAGTGAAAACTTGAACATTAACGTTGTGCATTTTTGAGTATTTTGGAATGGTTAGGGATTAATTTCTCACGAATTGCTCTATTAATCAATACAAAAGTACTGTCATTTATGTGGGAAAATACAATATTAATTTATTGCGCTATCGTACACAAACATGACAATTTATATTACATTAAATATTTAACATTTCAGAACTATTACAATTATTTTACATTAAAAAGTTTATCTTTCAGAAAAAACAACTTTCATCCTTGATTTCACACACGCAACTCGCGCAAGCGCCCTGCGCCGCTTAAACGAAACAGTAGGAGCAGGCATACATTTTCGCCACGCGGTAGAAAGAGAGGGAGATATTACTTCCTCTCCTACGCCGCGCCGGCGGTCAACTCTCCCTCCGTCTTACGAATTTTCAATCAGATCACGTGTCCTGACGCGATTTTAACATTTTTTACCCATCCCAAAAAGTGCACAACGCCGCTAAAGAAGTTGTCACTTCAAGAATACTGTTTATGCCTAAAATAAGAAATACTACTAATTTCGAAGTATAAAATGCATGTAATACCCTTCTCCCTAACTCATCTTGCTATAGTCACGATCTATGTTTTAATATGTTGTGTGTATTTTTTATATTTATATTTGTGTGGCATTTTACATCTTTATTGTCATTATCATGAAACACTTATTTAATGCAGTTAGTGATATTTATATTGTAATCAGTTACGTTATTATCTTATCTCATATTGTTTGTTAGCTATTGTGATTTTAATACCGTTAACTTGACCTAGTAACCATTACCGACGTCCACAAAAAAAAAACAATAAAAAAGGTTTGTTTTTTCTAACTGCGCACTTTTTAATAACAAAAATTAGTAATATCATAACATTCATTGTTTACAATAAACTTTGTGAGACGTATCGGTTCCACTTCGTGACATATATTATCTAATTAAAATAATGCAGCTCAGAAACAATAAGCCTATATGGAAGTGGATTGCGCAGGCGGCGTCGGAGTCGTCGCCTTCCTGCATAACCTCCTCCCATAGTCGCATTCGTTCAGGAATAGGAAAACTCCTCTTTTCTAGCTCCGTGTTTATAACGAGGTAATTCATCCTTTCAGCATCTAGGCTCTCCCAATAATTAGATTGTTCGGGTGACATTGGTTCCCTGGAATTAAAAAAGTTATTTGAAAAATTTTGATTTTTATAAAATTTTAATTAATTATAGCCAGGCATGTCCGCTAATAACGGTTAATTCACAAGCTTTCTATTTTTAGTAGCGTAATTGTCATAGTTATAGTAGTGTGTTTTATTTCTTTTCTAAATTTGAATATAGACATTGTTTTAAGTTGAGACACTAACGTAAAAAAGAATTTGACATATTTTGAAACTATAATTGGAAAAAACTATAAATGTAACTTTGTTACCTGAATTTTTCTCATATTGCTTATTGAGAGGACACCCAAGTTACAAAGAATAATAAAAAATTAACATTTGCAATTTCATGTTCAAAACGTGGATCAATATCTTTATTAGGAAGCTTAAGTGATTAAAGGAAATTAAATATTATTTGTATTGAAAATAACGGTAGAATTTCAAAGTCTGACTGACAACCAAGAACCGCTGTGGATTCAGACACAAATTTCTTTACCCCGTCACAGATGTAGATAATATAAATATGTTAAATTAAATTAGAGCTACATGTATTATATTTCCCATAGTAATCTTTGAAAGACCACACACGCCGCTATAATATAATTTACTGCACCGACATACTGTGATGTATCTTACTATAATTTATATCATTATCGCAATAGATATCACAGACATGCCTATAATTAGCCACGACTGTGGCGGGTTTTAATGTTAGATGACTAAGTTTGGATATTACAAACTTACCTTACTTTTATAAAATTACTCCACATATCTAAAAGTCGACGTTGAACGACTGCATCGGTTTCAGTGTGAGTTCCATTTGGTCCAGTTTCGACATTCGTAAAAATGAGATATGTTTGAGCACAGTGATTAGCACCCAAACCTGTATCCCTCAGCTCATCCGTTGACACTACATAGGAAAATTCGTAAAGATATGTCGGTGCACCGTTAAGTGCGTGTAACCTAGAAGACTCTACGATTCCATAAGAGAATATACTGTCGGTAAAATAATCTGTGTAGTTCCTTATAGAGTTTTCTGTAATGACTTCTTCGTCGAAATAAAAAGATTTTATCAAATCTATAGCTTCGTATTCCTTCAAAACTGAATAGAAATCGAAGTTTGGTGGAAGTTGGCTACTAAAATTTTCGTTCATTTCGGTCATTCGCGTTTCTCTTTCATTATAATAGAGTAGCCCTTCGGCGTCCGTGTAGCCCGTCAATAAAGGTAATTTTGTGTAGTTCCCGCTCCGCAGTACGTCTTCTGGCATAGTAGTGATCACAGCGTCGTTTTCACTTGTATTTTCGAGACATGGCAAAAAGCTAAACAATTGATCATTGCCTACCAATGTTACGAGTTCAGGATAGGATAGCCGCGTGTAATACTCTTCCAATTGTTCGACGTTGTTTATGTTGGTCGCTCCGTTTTGTGCAGCGACTTTTCGTGCGTATTCTAAGCCATCGGGATTTACAGCCCACGTATTCAGCGCTGATCCACTTTCCAGAATCACTTTATGGAATAAGTCGGTGGCTGCCGGCGACAGCATTAGTAGTTCGGCGGCTCCAGCGCCCGCGCTGTAGCCGGATAAAGTAATATCGTGAGGATTACCGCCGAAGGCTTCAATATTGTTTTTGATCCAACGAAGAGCAGTTATTTGATCTTTTAATCCGGCGTTGCCAGGCACGTTTTCAGTGTTCAAACAGAGAAAACCGTGAACTCCTACACGATAGTTGAAAGTTACAACAATAATATCTCTATCGACCAAACTGTAAGGAATCCCACTGTTTCCAAAGCCATAAGCGAAAGCTCCTCCGTGTACGACAACGAGGACAGGTTTGGAAGTACTGTTAGTATCGGGCACATACACGTTAACGATTAAACAGTTTTCAGTGTATGGTAAGGGTCCAATTATAAATGAGTTTTGTGGACAGATAATTATATTGTCTATCGCATCAAAAACACCGTCCCAACTCGGAGCAGGTAATGGTCCCTGTAATTAAAATTCCTTATAATGAAACGTTGCTTAAAGAAATACAGGCACCTTTAATCTTATTTTTGAATTTATTTATCACTCAATGCATTAATATGACTCATAGTCATGATTGCGTGTTACATAACAAATCTGACTGTTTGTCCATATGATATTTAATTAATCGTACAATTTAATAAATAGGCAATCAAATGTTTTACTATAAATTATGATTTTGTTTATTATATTTGGCCATTCGATGATGACTGATGCAATAATAAAAGTTCAGTATAATTAGGGAAAAAAATTAATAAACAACGTAAACTATTAATAAAGCACCTATAAATTAAAAAAAAAAACTAATTATTACAAATTAGAAATTTATAGAAAAAATAATTGGCATATGAACTGTCATAAAATAAGTATTAAAAAATATCAAAGTACCTTAAACTTTTGGTTGCCAGTTGGTGCCGTGGCATACGGAATACCATGGAATGTATATATGTCTCGTGCAAGGTGTCCTCTAACTTGCCCTTGTGCAATGGTCACGATTCGTTGTTGACCACATACTAGTAAAACAAACTGAGCGATCGCAAACAGAAAAATATATATAGTCATTTTTGTTAAGCTTCAGCGTAATATGTTCTGTCCAGTTGTCGTACATTCTTTTTATAGTTGCTCGGATTTCACCATCATATCATTTTTTTGATTATCAGATAATGGAATATTAGAGTCCGATAAGTTTATCAATTCATAGTTAACTGTTCGCAATGAAATTGTTATGTTATGTATCACCGTTCGACCGATCACTATGAAAATTGGCATGCACATGTTTTTTTTGTCGAGCAGTTTTTTGTGATATTTGCATCGTTATAACTCCCCACCAGGTGGCCCTGCAGCATACCACCTTTGTACCGTTCAATAGATCACCATGAAATTTCACATGTGTGTTTACTTTTTCATGAAGAATTAGTTTGTGCTATCTCCTATGTTGCAACTACTCATCAGACATGATGTAGATTGGCATGACAACGTCTACTGGATTCAGCTGGTGTATATGTATATAAAAGAGTAAATTACTTAGTTTAGAGATTTGAAATTTTGTAGAGAGGTTCAGGTTATAACGTAGACGAATACCTACTAAGGATTTTTTTGAAATGAAACCTGTAAAGGGTTGAAAATGGTGCAATACTGTTGTGTAAAAAATTGAAAACGTTGAAGCTACATTAAACGTAAAATGTTAAGATATCAAACTTCAATGTTTTATATACCTATAGAAAGAAAAAATAACTACATACGTTGTTTTTTTTATTAACCCTAAACTTGAAATAAAATAAACGGTGAAATGTTGTACGGAAAATCGAAGCCCTAAAGCTATTGATGTCAAAGTTTATATTTTATCTAATAATTACTAATAAAAAACATTGACATGCATCTTTTTGACGTGACAACGTCTTAAATTAGGTTGCGGCTGGGAGTCACTTATGAAAAAGTGTAACGCTCGGTAACGTAACGATGAGTCACCGAACGAGAGAGAGCCCGAATGCCTTGCGTCTCTCTCCCACTCAACTATGATCGGTCTGCGCGCGCAGCACTAGAGAATTATGCATAGCTTGCAAATGTATTGCAAGTTATTGTATGTATATTTGTATATAAATACGTATGTATGTGTAAAGGTAAAAATAAAATTTTGTTAATATGAAATTCAGTGCGAGATTCTTTGTATAAATTAATGTTTTAAATATAATTCTTTGTATAAATAAATGTTTTAAATTGTTACTATTATTTCATCCTTCTTCCTACTATACGAATGAATATTCACATTAAAATGATTTTACCATTCAAAGTCGTTGTCACGTAAAACTTTCGCCCGTATACCGACTTTACAGGCAACCAAATTTTTTTAAATAACCTTGAGGGGGTGTAACAAGGTTGAAATTTTTATATAGGAAGATGAAACCGTATTAACGGCAAAATTTATATTTTAGCTACTAATTACAAATTAAAAATTATGACATGCATAGTTTATGGAAAAGTATCTCTAAGGGAATCAAATAAGGGATGAAATATTGTATTGAATATCAAAACCGCTGAAGCTATTGATGTCATCAATTTTATTTTTATTACTAATTTATGTTACTGCATAACTCTGTAAGGTTTGTCCGTACATACATTTTTTTGTCAAATTTTGTGTTAAATATTGATTTTGTGATTCATTGATCACAATTCTATCATTTTTAGGGTTCTTTAACTCAAAAGAAAGAAAAAGAGCTCTTCTAAAGAACATTTCGTTGTCCGTTTGTCTGTCTGCCAAGACCCTTTTTCTCGACGATGCGTGGATTTATACAGTTGAAATTAATATCAAATACTTGGATTTAGGGAGCTGTAAAAAATCAAGGATTATTTATTAAAATTTATGTTAGTCAGTCTGTTTATTTATGTCTTTTTATAATTTAAGAATGGTTTGACCTTTTTTTGCTAAACTTTCGTATAAGAATATGCGGTTGCGTAAATAATAGGCTATATACATTCATGCACGCACACACGCACGTACGTAAGTACGCACTTACGCATGCACACGAACACACCAATACAGACACGGAAACGGAATCGAAAGTTGAGACAGGGATCGAAATTAAAACGAGACCGAAGTCAAAATCGAGTGTGGGACCAAAATTAGAATCAAGATCGTGATTGGAGTCGGAATGAGGAGCGGTATCGAGGTCAGGATTGAGAGTGGGACTGCAATCCAGACTGGGACCGGAACCGGAATGTTCGTAGATCACAACCGAGGTCGGAATCGAAAGCGGGACTGCGATAGGAATTTAAAGTGAGGGAAATTTGCTTCGGGAGCAGGACCAAAATCAATCAGAAATGGGATAGCGATCGGGATCTTGATTGAGAACGTTACATACAAGATATATATTGGTCGATATATAAGGTCAAGGAATTCATTCTAGGTCCACGCATCCGGAGCCAGGAGCAAGAGTTAGTTTAATGTAAACAACCTGAAAATCTGATTACATACATACACAGGATCGAGATCGTGTCAAGATTGTTCCCAATTTTCTGAATATATTAAACCTTTTATGTATGTAAAATGGACTATTTGGACTATTCTATGATACGATAGGCACATTGAATTTTAATAGCACAATGAATTCTAATTGCACAATCAATTATAATTACACAATGATCGAAATTATATAAACACATTTGTATTAATGACCTACAACTTCCTCAGAATTAGATTTCGTCCGCTTACGGTCATAAAATGAATTCCTTGATCTTTTTTACAATAAAACATCAGTCATCCATTCTTGCAGAAGTGAAAAAAAAAAAGAAGAAACCTAAAACCTCAGTGGGTACGTGACACTGATTATAACTGGAACATCAAGTTTTATAAATCATTTCTCTGAACAAAGTTTCATATCTTACCTGTTGCTTGGGAAGATCTCACAATAGAAATTAAATATTAGACAGTAGTTGATTCACTGGATGTCGTATTTCCTTTAGTGAAACTCAGTCGATGAGTCACCCACTTAGAAAAATGATGGAATTTGTGTTTCATTAAATGTCTTGACAAGCGTTAATAATAAGAAGTAAAGTTTAGAAAAATATTATTTTCCGAACGAACTTTGCTACTCTCTAGACTCTTAGGGGTTGAATCTCCTTTAACCGTTAAATTTCCTTTAAATTTAATAATTAAAGATCATTTAAGAAAAACCTTTCTTAAATTGTCTTTACTATTGCATACCTACACACTGACACGATAATGTACACTTGTGTGACCCATGTGTAGGCAGAGCAAGTATATTAATCTGACTCAAAAGAATGTTCTGAGAGGTCGCTCGTTCTAAGACCCGCTCCTCAAGGAGACGTGCAGCAGCATCTATCTGCGTGAACATAGGTTTACATTACTGCGGTCACCAACCCGCAATAGTCAAGCTTAATGAGTATGTCGAAAATCTCTTAATTATGATAGCTATCGTGGTTACAACGATAAAATGGTGCCGAGTCATCGGTTGTCTTGCTATTCTTGACTACGCTAGTGGTCATGCCAACGGCAGGGCATGAGGTGCAAAGAATTATTGGTCCCTTGAACTTGGCCTCCATTAAAGACTAATTAACTTGTTAACATGCAACGAACGCACCTGACGAAGTTGTCTCCTTTGACCACGTCTTCAAGCCACGGGACTAAGGCGCGTCGGTCAGCTATTCTGACCATAATGCAAGTTAGTTCTGGCGAAATAATTTGGTCGGACGTAACTACCCTGGCTGAATCGAGTTCGGGCTAAGGCGGATTCTAGAATTACTTTTGTTAATGTTTGAGTCGCCCGCCTTTGCTATCCCCGATAAGAGTGTGATGGATCTGAGCTACGTCGTTGATGTGCGTACACGCTTGTGTCGGGTAGAAATTTCCAGATAATTTCCCCAAAAAATTACGTTTGCTTGTTGATGGTACGTACTTTTTTGTACCCAGGATGCTTAAATTTAACGGGTATATACATATATATATAGTTTTCGCTTCCACGTAGAGATAGATCTTCTGGAATATTTTTTAAAGCAGAATTTTTTCCGGCATTAAAGACCATCATTCATTTTATGTCGCTGGACGATGCTACATTCTCTTTATGATGCTATATTGAATATAAATATATTAATATGCTAAGATGTTTGCTAAAATAATGACACTATGTCAGCCCCAATGCACAAAACCGATTTAACTAAATAAAGGTGTGAGACAGATGACTTGTCTGCGAAATTCTTCATTGCAACATTTGAAAACCTTCCTAAATAATTGGGAATTTATTATGGATTTTTAACAAATTATTTTACTATCATATTTAAAATTTGTATAAATTTAAATTTTATATATCTGCAGATAACTTATTGAATATGCGCGCACAGAGGTCCCAATATAAATTCCTGACTTTATGTAGTCAACTACTACGAAAACAGAATTTTCTTTTATTTTTAGTATTGAAAACAAGTCGATCACTACTTTTCTTAAAAATTGTAATAATTTAAAAACCTTTATTCAATTTAATGTTATACAATAGTTAGGGCTAAAAACCGCTAAAAGGAATACGTGGAAGGAAAATATTAGTGACACACGTGTCAACAAGCATTAAAACCTTATCAAGATATTTAAACACTTTTGTTATCGATTGTCAGGGTGGGGATATTAGATAAATGAATTATTACCATTCTGTTTCATAAAATTTGGATTCTGCCAGCAAAAAGAGTTAAATCACAGAATCTTTTACCTCAACATTTTTGTTTAATATTAAAATTAAATGCACCGTCTATCTATGGCATATTTAATAACTGAATTATTGCAAGTACATACACAATTTTTCTACGACTCATTTCAAAGGAAACATGTTTTAAAGTCTTTTTTATAAAAATAATGGTGATATATCATTTGGCACAAAAAGTACAGGTTACTATTTCGTATACTTAAGTACAGAAAACACATTTGTATGTGCTCGGAGATCGAATCTACGACCTATTGGTTGATAGTCGGATGCACTATCATGGAGCCACCGTTCCTCTGAATTAGTGGTAACTAATTCACTCATTCGTTCACAATGTCCAATTCATTCGCTTCTATAAAACTGTGCCCATCATCAACATTAACCTTACACCATCTGGTCCAACCATCTTTTCCAAATAATAAGAATAGATGATAAGAATAAGAGAATTTGGATAGGTTCTTCGCAATCCGACTGGGTGCATTACGATCCAGAAGAGCTACTCAACTTTTCCGTACATACTTTGGTTACTTTTGGTTGTTTGCTTGCAGATTTTTCTCGTAATAGCTTTCTTTTTAGTGATCTTGTAATCTGTTTAGTTGTACGAACGTCAATGCCACCTATCACCATTTGCCTAGCTGTTCGTTGATCTGTTATGAAGTTGTGTTCTTTTGGAGGTGTTTTTTTTGTTTTTAGGACAAGCACATTGGAGTAAATCTCTATACTTGCAAGCCGCAATATCAAATAACACTTTACTTCCAAGACGAAACTTCTTCCACTTGTTTTCAGGTATTTTTGGGTGACTTAAGTAAGTTTTTGCATTTTAAATTATATGTTTGTAACATTACCTTTACACGTTTTGGTTCTACAGTAGGAATAGAAGATCTCACGCATATTTCTATCAATTTTGGAACTACGATGGCCTCGATTTCTTTATACGTTGGCTCCTTTTTAATTTCCCTCTCATGTTTTAACTTGTGTCTGGTCCACTCATAAAACTTCATCACATCTTCATAGCTTGACAAAATGTTGTCTTTTAAATCACACAGATCACCAAACAAAGGACACTTCCAACTATTTCGAGTACCTTCCATTCTTCCAATGGGCAAAAAAATGAATGCACTCTAGAACACAACGTGCGACACTATTGTTCCACAGGTCAATCAAGCGTCACTTGTAACTCCGCCCAACCCCCCTCCTTACCCATGTCCTTGAATTCAGCCAAGCAAATGTCTTCCTTTATTTGTAGTGATTAAAAACTATACGTATAGTACGAAACCGGACATCAATAGCTTGAAAAAAGTGTCGGAAACATACAGTCAAATTTATATTTTTTCAAAAATTTCTTTTAGAATCCGGAGGTAGTTAAACTTAAAATAATGAAATATAATTTTACATATAAATTAAGTAAACCATTTAACACCTTTTTATCGCTGAGCCTTTTTAAAAAACGAAAAAAAATTTTTTTGACCCACCCTAATGCGCAGACTGCCCGATTGTCTCACTTGCTCTCACGCAGAGGATACGTGAGTAAATTATTTAATTCTGGCGAACCTGATCAGAATAACGAGATGAACTTATTGAATTATTATGTTGTCACCGGTTCTTGATATGTGTACAAAGTTTAAATTAAATCTCTTCGTGTAAAGTGGGACAAAATCAGGTGTAAAGGAGTCGGTTACATACATACATACATATATACAGGTGAAGCTAATAAAAACGTGTTAAAAAAGAAACAGAATAGTACGAGACTATTAAGAGAATTGCCGAAGCAGAAAATGAGGCACTAAATGCTTTATTAATCTACCGTTCATGACTTTTTAACTAATAACTAGTTTTACTTTTGAAAAAAAATTATAGTTGTCTAGTTTTAACAAGTGAAATTCGTCTATTTTTAACCGATGGAACGATTATTTGTAACTAATCTAATTAATGTTTTTTAAATGCACTTTTTTATATTTATTTCTAAACAAGTAGCTCGGTAAATGTATTCGTTTACTCCGTTGTTCTTAACCTTTATAATTTAATGGCTTCGACTTTGTTATAAACAAATAAGATTTGGCACAAAATACAGTTTGATTGACTGTCCTTACTAATTTAAAAATGTGAATGTGAATGTGTTTGTTAAGCTTTCACACAAAAACTACTAACCAATCATCATGAATCTTTGTACACATATTTTCAAAGGTATTAGGAAGGACAAAGGATACTTTTTATCACGAAAAATATTTTTAGGGAGAATGAAAAAAAATATTTTGACAGGTATGATTGTTTGTCCAAAAATTTGAAAATCTAGCAACTTTATTAGTCAACTGTTATAGCTTTACCGAACGCGGCTGGACGGCACCGGGAGTGCCGACGGCGCGTGACATACCCTATGAACGATTCCCTATGGATAATTGGTGATGGGTCTGGATAGGTTAGGTTAGGTTAGGATAGGATAGGTTAGGGAATCGTCTCGGCATAGGATGTCACTGGATACCGACACCGGTCGGATCCATCTCTCCTATCCAGCATAGAAACGGCCGGATGGAATGAGGGAGCTATGGTCTTAGACCTAAGTAACGAAGGAATACCTAAGCTTAGTCAGTTATGTCGTTGACTTCCATAAGACTTTCTACTGCCGCTGTAAGAGCGTCAGGATCATTAAGTACATTCCGTGGCCTACGGATAAAATGATAGGAAGGTGGTGGCTCGTAATTGACAGCTGCACGAAGAAATGCATTGGGATGAAAGCCTGTGATATCGAAGAAAATCTTAGATGCGTCCTTCATATATTTTGAAATGGTAGGGAGTTCGAGGTCCCTGTGAAGTATTGAGTGTCGGATGCACCAATGTGCATCCGTGGCGCTTATACAGAATTTATTTTGGATTACTTGTAGTCTATTAAGTGCTTTCGGATCGGCGTGAGCGAAAACCGGAGTCGCGTAAGTCACCACCGTCCTAATGCACATTTTGAAGATAGTGCGCTCATTGCGCAGAGATAATTTACTTTTTCTACCGAGCATGGCGCCGAGCCGCGCTCGGTAGAAGATTGCAGTTTTTCTGACACGCTCGATATGATCTCTGAAACGGAGATTTTTATCGAGCGTGACTTCTAAATATTTACAATTGAATTGCCACCGAATATTCGCGTTCAATAATCTAAGATGGGGTGTGTCAAAGTCGACAATATGTCGACTCCTACACTTGCTATAATTAAACTGTATAGCCGCCGATTTTTCTGGGTTAACCTCTATCTTCCAGTTGCGGAACCATTGAACCAGCTCATCGATGGCCTTGAAAAAATCAAATATCATTACATTCGAATAGAAATGAATCAATGTTATAAATGTATTTTATTGTTTGGCTGGGATCATCAATATTTTAAAATAAGTACATACAATGAACTTTCAAAAACTAAAAGCACGCTTTAATGAAATAATTTACTACATCAAAAGTTAAAATATATTTCTCTATAATAAAAATAAATAATTTTGAATTCTAACAATTTGAAAAGATAAAAGCAGAGTATTATTCTAGAATATTTTTGTATATTAGGTTGTAAGTTTTTCCGGCCGGTGCGAAAATGCAGTAAGCATATATTTAACAAAGTGCAAGCCCTAACTGCTGTATTACACGAAGGTTAAGTCAATATCCAATTGGCTATAGCTTCAGCTGTTTGGAATTTTTTTATATTTAATGTTATTTTGTTCTGTCACTTATAAGCAATGTTAAAACAATTTAAATTTTTGAGAGTAGGTGCCAGTTTATTGTTTTAGTTCTTACTCGCTGCTTTTAATTTTTACTATGTTCTTCTTCAAAAATTCCTCGGAAGCGTAAATCTGAGCTGTGAGCCGAAAATTCTTGATTTCTGGACAGATCCAGAAATCAAGAATCTTCGGCTCACGCATAGCTGAGAAGACAACAGCAAGCAGGGCGACAAAGTGTTTTGAGAGCAGCTGAAACGCCTCCTCAGACACAAGTTCGTTTAGAGAGAAAAGACGAGGAGCAAGCAGCTAGAAGAGCGATAGAAACGCAAGACCAATAGCAGGTAAGATGAATTCCTCATGCAGAAAGACAGGCCAGGCCACCCGCCGTCGAAATTTCATGCGTAAAGATGGGTCTGTATTTGATGATATTGGATTTCAGTATGATCCTTCAATTGAATATCATAGTCATCCTTTAATTGGCATTGACTCAATGAATAAAAAATGTCAGTGTTGCGATGCTCTCAAATGGAAAGATGAAACTGCTGGAACGTGCTGTTTCAGTGATAAGGTTTCACTTCCATTACTTGCTGAACCAGAAGAACCTTTACAAACTTTATACTCAAGTGTTATGGATGGGTCAAAGTAATTTCTAAGCAAAATCAGAAGGTACAACTCTTGCTTTCAAATGACATCCTTTGAGTGGATAAAGCGATAAAAATTCCTGGATTTTCACCAACTTTTACTGTACAAGGGCAGATATAGCATTAAATTAGATGACTTTTTTAGAAGATAATGAACAGCATAAATTTTTGCATGTGTATTTTATAGGTGATGAACAAAATGAAGTAAACAGTTGTTGCTAGTATATTAAAGAATTCGAAAGAGATACAGTATTGAAAATTTAACGAATGTTACACAGTCACAATTTGTTGGTGAATATCTTTAAAAGTGCAATAGAAAACTGGCCTTCAGATAATTACAAAGTTGTCGTTCATGCTGATCGGACTCCACGTGGCGAACATGAGAAGCGTTATAATGCGCCGGTGGCAATGAAGTTGCCGTTTGGTTACTGGTGACCCATGTTCTCTACGAGACATAGTGTTACTGGCACATAATAATATGCTAAAGCGCGTAGCCGATAGTGATAAATTTCATGATGCTTTGCAGTACCCATTAATTTTCAGTAAACGTGACCCAGAATGTCATTATAATATTCCAGTCGTTAATCCAACAACAAGACAACCAGTTCCAAATAAAAAAGCTCCCTGTATGGACTTTTATGCGTATCATATGATGCTTCGAGAGTACGACTTCAATCTTCGTCCGCGGACAAAGCAACTCTTATACAAATTCTTGGTAGAATATGTATATTAAAGTTGAAAGGGAATGTCTTCGTTCCATTTCTATAAACCAGAAAAAATTACGAGCTGAAAATTATATTCATCTGCAAGATGTGATTAGCGCAGATGATAATATTATACCTAATAACGTCGGCAAAATGTTAATTTGTCGTCTACTATTGTGAATATATTATCTGCATGAGTACATTCAAAACGCTTACACTTATGTACGAACTTACGGAAGGCCTGACCTCTTCGTAACTTTACCTGTAATCCTTAGAGACAGGATGTAAATCATGACCTTATATCCGGGCAAGAAGCCACTGATCGGCATGCCATAGTTGCCCGCATATTTCATTTAAAGGTTCGAAAGTTAATGAATGTTGCGACAAAGGGAAAAATATTTGGAGACGTCCAGTGCCATATGTACTCCATTGAATGACAGAAACGAGGTCTACCACATGTGCACATTTTAATTTGGTTAAAAGAGAAGCTGCTGCCCAATCAAATCGACAACATAATTAGCGCTTTAAAGCCAAAATACGAACATTTGAATGCAGCGATTATAAATTTATTGGATTTACCTATTGAATTAAAATGGTTGTATTTATTCCTGATTTAAATATATGACATATGTATATTTTTGTGATCTTCTTTGAATTTCCTTTTTTTTAAACCCTACTCGATAGGTTTAGTTAAAAAAAATTTTGGACTACCAACAATTTGGCGTCATAAATCCGCCTCTTTTTTAAATACCTATCTAAGGACACTTGGGTTTTTGAGACGAATCTACCGATGCCTTAATTGTCGAAATCCATCCAGCCGTTTGAAAGATACGTGGCAAAAAATAATTACAAACAAGCAACTTTCGCGCGAAAAACAATACACTTTCTTGGCAATCGGGTAATAATTGACTATTCAACATTAAAAAAATTATAATATCTTACAATAATTTAAACTTAAAATAAATGTCATAAATCTAAATATGCTGACGATAAATATTTTTGCTTTTGTCAGTATTGTTTTTAATTCACATATTAAAGCCATGAGTAGCATTAACTTTTTCCTTCTTATTGCAGCAATGCACTTATTTCTTTGGGTTGCTTACAGTTTGGCGACCGCAAATTTATAAAATACACATTTATGTAGATTGACTGCAACAAACGCGTGAATTTCCGAAGGGGAGGGTCGTGTGCATGTAAAAAATGGAAAACTCAAGAAGTCGAAAAATTTTCCCTCCATCCCCTCGTTACGAAGATAACATCTGTACATAAAAGATAAGATCTGTACATAAAAGACAATGTGCAACAGAGGTTCGTAACGTTTAAAGCTTAATACCTGCGCAAGCATCTAATTATGGATTTCCGCGAATTACCACCTCACACAACAGACTACTTAATGCCTGTAGCAAACCGACATTAAAAAAAAATATTAAAAGAAAACCGATATGACCGCAATTTTGAACTATTTACGTGTCAAATTGTCTAATTTATTAAAATTAAGGAAAAGTATAATGCGTTATACGTATAATGCGTTGTGGTTTACAATCTTGTTATACAAGCATTGTAAACCCGATGATTCATGATTAAAGCATGATAATATGATAACGTTATTTATAAAATAGTGATTTAGACAAGTTAGTCATTACAATTTTGTGATTGGACAACATAATTAAGGAACAAATTACTCAGACGCTTTTCCGATTACCAACACCTACGGATTTAGTTCAGTAATCGTTGCCTTTCAATGAAATTCCTAGCTTGTTCATCATTTTTAGTTGTTTAACTTTTATTTTTATTTCGGTGTTGCTATCGTAAGAGGTTTACGCAATAGGCACCATGCTTTGCAACGGGAGGACCAAAGTTCTTTGAAAAAAAAATTGGTTGTCTGTAAAGTCGTTTTACGGACGATAATTTTACGTGATAACGTCATAAGAAAACATTGATGAAAAATTTCAATGTTTTCTTATGACGTGACAATGAGCATGCTTTTAGTGCCTGCAGTCGGTGTTTATCAATTTATAACACTTTATCACGTCAAAAAAATAATCTGCATCATTCCTGGAAACATATGCCGAAAACAAACGTAGATTTAGCTTATTAATATATTTTGCAGTTCACAATCGCTTTAAGTACATTGTTTGATCGAGGAGTCGTTAGATTAGTCTCTATCGAATTAATAATTCAATTTGTATATTGGATTTTTGCAATTAATTATATGTTATTTGTTATTATAAAAAATAAATCTACTAGACTTGTTTTTAATTTTTGTAATTCAACAGCGGAAATGGATGATAAATTATGCAAAAAAAAATAAGAAATGCGTTAAATGCGAACCTTATTGTGCACGATTTCGACTTGCACTTGACTCATTTACTTAAGGGTTAAACTGAAAAATATCGTGAAACAACTTCGATGCTGTAGCATTTATTATCATATTATTATCTCCGATTCATGTTTGCACTTTGCAATAAAATCAAATAAATCAATAAAGTAAATGTCCCAGAGTTATACTTTCAAAAATAGTTTTGAATCTAGGTGTAAATTTCCCAATCCAAAATGTTGATATTTTTTGCTATGCCATCATATAAGGTTTAAGCTTTAAAGGAAGAACTGTTATTTAAAGAAAAATTTTAAAGTACGAATGAAAATAGAAAAATGAAACGAGACACACCCGCACGCACGCACGCACGCACTCACGCACGCACACACGCACGCACACACACTCATATATATATACATGTATATGTTTACTTCAGTCCGTCAGAGACTGTCCAGTTAGTTTACTTGACATTTTAAAACGTCAAATATACTTGACTGTCATAATGTGCCTTCGAGGATAATAATGACAAACTCGTCACAATAATTAATTAAGTTACGAGAAGTTTTTCTGAAGTTAACATTAAAAAAAGGCTACTGAAATGTGTGTGCAGTATTTAAATAAAGTAATAATTAACATCGTATTCCTTTATAAAATCTACTTCATCAATATTAACTGATTTTTTAATCGATCATGATTTGTATCAATAAGTATTACTCATTTTTATTTATTGAATCATATTTACAGATATGATAATAAATTAGATAATATTCCAACATACGTATAAAAGGCCATGAGCTTCATAGCTTCACAGTCTTGCGCGATGAACGCGTACCTCGGCCTGCTCACAGTCGCCGCGCTGCTGCTGGCCGCCGGCGGGCAGCACCTGGACGTGGCGCTCGCGCAGGGGCCGGTGCGCGGGCACAAGCACGCCGCGCGCGCGCTCTACGCCTTCCACGGCATCCCGTACGCGACGGCGCCCACCGGCCGGGATAAATTCAAGGTGCGTACAGAGTAGGTGATCATTTGAAATTGGCAATATATTTGTTACGTTTGATATTGGGGAAAGTACCATCTCATCACTAATTGCCCTCTCTACTGGATTTTTGTTACTATAAATTAGTACTTAGTATAATCAATTGACAAGCTCCGTGTTGCTATGTTGTTATTTTGACTGAATTTTTCGTTGCAAAAATAGTATTAAAAATCAGAAATGTATATATCTAAAAAAAATTGATGCCTAGATATTTATGAAGCTGACTTATATGAATTCCCGTAATATGAAGTTATTTACACTAAGATGTAATTACAGGATATAATCGTTTAAATAAACAATATTGCGTCTAGCGACTTTTCAGTGATTTTAAACATTGAAGTCATATTCATACAACATACAATTCTAGCTTTCCGGCTACGGCTTCGCTCGCGTGGACATACAATGTTTAACTTCATGTTTTACATTGAATGATTTTAATATCAATCTCTCGTTCTCACTTTCTATTCTGGTTCCAGTACTGTTCCTGATTTAAATTGCGGTCACGCTCTTAATTCTTATTCCGATCCCATACTCGGTTTCGACACCGGTTCCGTTCTCAATTTCGTCACGGTCCTGGCTCTCGATTCTGCTTTCTTCCGCTTTTAAGGTAATTAAATATGCAAATATAAAAAACGAAGTATAAAATAAAATCATAAAATCTGGAACGGATAGGAGAGAATTTAATCAATTATTAATATATTTTATATTTTCACATATTTAAATTACTTAATTCACAATGTATGTTGGTTCAGGTGTTCCAAATAGTAATCAAAAAATTTGAATACTATAGATAGAATGCTCGACCACGGGGTATAGTTATAACGAAATTTTGTATTTGAAAACCGAAATGACCAATATGTTCATTTAAGCAACAAAATAACAACATAGTTGCATAAATTGTGTAAAACATGCAAAAACACCTATGCACTACCTACCGAAAATGACACGACAGCGTTTGCCGAACCAGTTTGTGTGCCCAAAATGCTGAATTTCTAAGATTTTGATTTAGACTTTGTTATTAATGATATCATTGTCCAATATAATTTATTGATATTAGGAATGCATATAACATTTGCCAACAAGGAAATGACTGTTAGCAACGACAATATTCCTATACCATGGTTTTTATTTCATTACAACGAAACAAATGAATTATCACATTTTTATTTATTCCGTGTACAATTACTAAACAAATAATATTTCCGATTGTTTTAGATTCTTGTAGAAGAAACGTACAAGTACTCACATACCATCTAGTCCGGGGATACCAATTTTCAAGTTTACCCAAAAATAACCAGAGACGAATATTTTATTTCAGACATACGTCGTTTTGTTTAGCATTCCAATTAATGACTTTTTTGTTTCCTGATTACAATTTTGGATTTCAAATATATTTATATTATATTCTCATCAAGTACACACATATTAAAATATTTAGCTTTTTATAAGGTTAATCTCTTTAAAAGTCGAATACAAATAGTATTTAAAAAAAGTAAATGTAAACATTTTAAAATACGTATTGTAAATGGCGGCAAAAGAAGGCCGAAAATAATATAAAACGATTATGCGTTGGGCCCATAAATAAAGTACACGCATAATATGAACGTTTAGCCTCAATAAAGGGCTTCAAATTCGTTGGGCATGGTATTTATGAGGTAGGTAACCTACCTTACTATTGCTGTTTCGAGATCGTTTCATTTATGTTATAAATGACTATAATTTCTATTTTTCATCTGATAAGCTATTTCATCATCGTCTCTGTAACAGAATAGCAAGCATATGTTTAGCTCATATTTTACATACAAATGTTTATTTCTTTAAATCCGACGATATGATCTAAGATACTAGAATAGTAATAATAATAAGACGACTGTCGAATTTATGCTCTCAAACTGCTTAAAATCGGTATCACTGTATGCCCCATGCCATTCGTAATTAAATTGACTTAAACAAGTTACTCTTTATCGCACTGGATACCAGCAAAGTATCGATTTATCACTTGTAGATCTATTTCATAGAGTAAGGGTACTGCGTGGAAAAGATTTAAAAACACCTACTTCTTCACCCCTGTAGAAGCGTGTGCAGGTCACACCATAAAACGTAATCACTGCTACACAACATTGTACTTTAAAGGTCCACATGTTAACTGTTTCTAAGAAACCACTGGTGAAATCTATCCCTTAATGTATAAAATGCGCATTAGTTAAAAATATTGAGCTTAAATAAAAATAAAATGAAAAGTGACATGACACACGAATACTGATGAAACAAATACAGTAGTAGCCCTACAGCGATCCATGTCCCTATTATATAGAGCGTTCTTTGTCCTTTTACAGGCTTCGTTATCGCCTCCGCACTGGGAAGAAGTATTCAACGCAACCGATGATTTCATAATATGCCCACAAAATTTCGGCGGAGCGCCGTACACAGAAGATTGTTTGATTGTTAATGTTTTCATTCCAGATAATATTCAAATAGGAGAAGATCCATTAAAGTCTGTTTTAGTAATTATACATGGAGGCGGATTCACTAATGGATATGGTAACATGGGGTTGCCTTACAATATAGTTGAAAGAGACATAGTAGTCGTAACATTGAACTATCGTCTTGATGTCCACGGATTTTTATGTTTAAATACTGAAAGCATTCCTGGAAATATGGGGTTAAAAGATCAACTAGCCGCTTTAAAATGGGTGAAACACAACATACAAGCGTTCGGAGGGAATCCGGATGATATAACGTTATTGGGATATAGCGGAGGCTCTTTTTCCGCTGAAGTGTTGATGTTGTCGCCGGCTGCTGATGGTTTATTTCATAGAGTGATACTAGAGAGTGGTTCTGCAAAGAGCACGTGGCTGGACCTCAACGGACCAGAGTTCGCTAAAATTGTTGCTTCGGCAAACGGTGCTAGTGACATTGAAAACATAACAAAATTAGAAGAGTTTTACCTCAGTTTATCTTATCCCGAACTTCTAGCGTTATCGCAAGTTCCCGGTATATTCGAGGCGTTTTTACCTTGTCTAGAAAATGACAAAGAAAACGGAATAGTTACCAAATCACCTCACGAAGTTCTGCAAAGTGGAAATTATTCTAAACTTCCATTAATAACTGGATACACAGATGGAGAAGGATTAATTTTTTATGACTACAGAGAGCAAATGATGTCACAAATGAATGAAAACTTTAGCAGAGTTGTGCCTCCAAATTTTTCTATGTATGTGGCTATTGATGAAACAGAAGCATTAGAAATGTTAAGGTTATTTTACTTTGGTGAAGATGTAATTACAGAAAACTCAATACAAAATTTCACAGACTACTTTTCAGACGGCCTTTTCATTTACGGTATTGTGGAGTCCGCTAGGCTGCATGCACTTAATTCGGCACCGGTTTATCTGTACGAATTCAGGTATGAAGCCTCTATATATCAAACAACAGGGCCGTCGGGCTTGGGATCAACACATTGTACTCAAACTAGCTTAATTCTCAATGAAGGTCCTCTTTCGCCTCTTGGCCTTTTAAACGAAAATGATCTCATCGTTCAACGTCGCTTAGTAGACTTGTGGACAAATTTTATTAAATTTGGGTGAGTTTTAGTAAAAATGTTTGTAATATTATGATTTTTGTTCGTTTTATGCAACTAGAAATGTTTTTCTTTCAGTGAACCAATACCACCGGAAGATTCCGACTACTGGGAACCTTTGAATCCTGAAAAAATGAACTACCTAGAAATCGACCTCAACATTCAACATCAAAATTTTCCTATTTCTGAACGAATGAAAATTTGGGATGAAATAATGAAAGAAAATAATGATCGCGATAGTGCTACTGAAGTTAAATATAGCTTAAGTTTATTTTTATTAACATTAAGCCTTATAATTCATTAATAATTATACCGTTTTAAAAGTATTCAACTTGTATTTTTTTAAATATTCTATATGTTATAGAACCTACTGGGTTTGATAATAACCCACTTGGAGCCTGAGGATTACATTGCCACCTTAACTCCGCACAGTTTCAATCCAATGATTTTTCTACGTAATTACATCAAAGTGCGCTTTTCATTTCCTATTTCCAATCTACTTATTTTACAAAATTTTTTAGTCTCGTTTTCCAATTTCACGACATCTAAAATCCGTTAGGTGTCGTAACCGTAAGATTTACATTTAGCACATTATACGTAAGGATCTGTCTTAGCGATATCTATTGAAGTCAATAGTAGTTATCAATCATTACTAGCATTTTAAAAAATGCATTGTCAAGAAATATAAATATAGCACTATAAAATACATCCAATCGACATGAATGGGAAATTCCGTACCCCTAATAAATTCCAAAATCAAAGCATGGTTTTCCGTTTTATTTTTTTTTATTAAAATTAAAACTTTTGAAAGTTGAATTTTTGTGTTTATTCTCGGAATATTTGTTTTTTTCTTATATAATAATTAATTATCATACAGTTTAGCGTTCTTTAGGGTTATTTAGTAGGTTTGTATTATATATAAATTAAATATTTTTAAAAACTACTTAAAAAACTAAACTGGGTAAAGATAGAAGCCAAACGAATTATCCTATATTACAATAAATTAATATGCAGTTTAAAATAACATTTATTTTTGAAAATGATTTCTATAGATTGTTTTATTAAATTTATTTGCCACATAAATTACTATCATTTTTAATTAATAAAAGTAATTAATGTTATTTAATTACTTTTATAATTTATTATGCAAAAGAGTTGATTCCAGCTAAAGATAAATCAGACGAAGGTGTGTCTCTTTAGAAGAAGAAGCCTTTGGACTATTAAGGTTTCATATTCATGTTCATAGATTACATATTCTTTTGCTTTGTTTTAACTGAACTGACTTTAAAACGACAAATTAGTTGTTTTGAAGTCTGTTTAAAATTATTTCAAAAGGTTTTTAAATACGATTTTTCATTTTGTTTCACGTTTTAAATTATCGAATAATTATAACTTAATAATAAATTTAGCTTCTTTGCATGTGGATTTAGTCCTGTTTAATAAAGTTGACCAGACATCTCCTTTATTTTGTACGAGCAAGTGGAAAAGCAGTTCCGATCCTAAATTTAATGTCCACTAGAAATTATTTCAGGGATTTTACATTTTCGTCGGAGTGCAACTACCAAATTATTTTATACAAATAATGTAAATTACTTTTATTCTTTATAATATAAAAGTTTTCTTATAGAGTACTTTAATAGTTTTATTATGTGACTGTGTTTAAATCTCTTTTATTTGAGTAAGAGTTTAGTGAAAGGGTTTTTTTTATATAACTATGAAAATGCTTGAGTAATGACTGTTTGAATTGCTAATTATACAGAGCAAACAGCGACGTCATTGTTTAATGGCATCATATAGAATAATGTGAAACTCTGTTCTGCAAAACAGAAATAGCACCTAATTTTTGTTGGCTTATAGTTCATTGTCTTATTAATCGATTTTAATTTTGATTTCGCTTTAGTTATCACATCTAGTCAGCTTACATAATTGATCAACAAATATTATATTCTAAACATCAATAAAGTACCTTATGCATACAAATCACATTTTCATTGCTATCACATTTTTATTGCTTTCACACTGATTCACCCTATTTCTACTGTAATCGCTAAAGAGTTCCGACGTATTCTTGCTAAGATTGTCACATTAGAATGTGTAAATGAATAGTAAAATACGTAAGTAGATTACTATAATTTTAATTCTCCTATAATAGCTTTTACCAATAGCCATTGAAGAGTGGTTTCTGTGCCAATCGCAGTATTATCGCCTAACTTCTAACTGTTAAGGAGTGCTATGGTTTCCATCAGCAGCCAAGCAGCATGAAATGATAACTACCAGACACAAAACTTGAATAACTAATAAAACTCAAACACACTATACGTGTCTACAATATTTGAGGGTATCCTTCGATTTCTCTGAAATCTCATCGTCAGATCCTAACTTTGTGATTATAAGACCACTTCGGGATTGTACTCTTTCAAACGAAAAAAAGTAGAAATAATCTACAATTAACGAAGTTATAGCTGAACATATGTAAAAATTACATAGTTATGAACATAGTAACTCCTCCTTTTTGAAGTCAGTTAAAACCGAATCTTGCGATCTCTTGTAGGCCAAAATTATGCCTTTGATTCAATATCAATAAAGCATTTAACAAGTTATCATTATGGTCTAGCAGTGCGGTCCTAAGAATTTGAGTCAAGATATACACGAAGCAGCTAAATAAATCTAAAATAAGGTTCCGTTTTTGGCATTATGGTTCGAAACCCTAAAAGATAAAATCAAACGCTTTTAAACTATGCAAGAATGATATGGCTGGAGTATCACTGTCTCATTTATCGACACTCTCAGTTATTTCCTCGAAAACCAATCAAATTTAAAATTTCTTTAGAAATTACATTTACGATATGCGAATTGTAAGACCAACGTGTTTCGGTGATACGCGGTATCTTGGTGAATTTACAATAATGGGCTAATCTCGTGCTACCATTAAAAATTCGACATTTTTTTAATAATACTCAATAATCGCTTAGTTTTGCTGATGCGTTAACACGATTTATAAAGAGATACACTCGGTGAGTGACTATAGTGATTGCAATAATATGTATGGAGCAAAATATATGTTTGATAACATGTTTTAAATAAACAAAACATAAAAATTAAAACATTTTTTTTTTCAGTAAATTATATGAAATATTGAAATAATAGTTCTGTAATAAACATATTTATGGTATAAATAAATCTCACGTTATAAGAAAGGTATGATGAGAAATGATTTTTTTAATATTATTAGGTAGCTTACTTCATATCGTAAAGTTAGGTATTGACTGGCAAAATGTATTTTGAGTATTTTCGTATTTATTACTCGGGTAACATCTGATTTTTAACAATTTGATTAGATATCACAAATCTACATTAAGGTCATATTTTGTAACAATCAACTTTCATATTATCTATTGCCAAATAATTCACCAATTCGCCCATACATTTGTAAAAAGCATAAAACATGTGAAACAAACTTAAAAACACACACTTAATATTGAATTTTCAACATTTTTATTAAAACCAGAACGAAGTTCATCATGGATTATATTGTGATCAATTACAATTATTTATATAAATATGATTTTATCATATTATAATTTACAATGTTGACTTAAAATTTGTAGCCACATTGTATTTTGTCAGTGCATAAGATGCCGAGTGAGAAACTGATCTCGAACGAACGAGTGAACGAGTGCAATTCATGCTTAATTATACAAAGAAAAAAAAAATTACAAAAATAAACACAAAAATCTTTATTTTGATTTTAATAAAAAAACATATTTAAATTTTGGAATTTATTAGGGGTAATTCTCCGGCACCAAGCGGATCATTAGCAACCCAGTAGGTTCTATTACACATAGAATATTTAAAAATACAAGTTGAAGAGTTTTAAAACCGTATAATAATTACTGAATTATAAGGCTTAATGTTAATAAAAATAAACTTAAGCTATATTTAACTTCAGAAGCACTATCGCGATCATTATTTTCTTTCATTATTTGATCCCAAATTTCCATTCGTTCAGAAACAGGAAAATTTTGTTGTTGAATGTTGAGGTTGATTTCGAGGTAGTTCATTTTTTCAGGATTCAAAGGTTCCCAGTAGTCGGCATCTTCCGGTGGTATTATTGGTTCACTGAAAGAAAAACATTTCTAGTTGCATAAAACGAACAAACATCATAATATTACAAACGTTTTTACCAAAACTCACCCATTTTTAATAAAATTTGTCCACATGTCTACTAAGCGACGTTGAACGATGAGATCGTTTTCGCTTAAATGGCCAAGAGGCGAAAGAGGACCTTCATTGAGAATTAAATTGGTTTGAGTACAATGTGTTGATCCCAAGCCCGACGGCCCTGTTGTTTGGTATATAGAGGCTTCATACGTGAACTCGTATAGATAAACTGGTGCCGAATTAAGTGCATGCAGCCTAGCGGACTCCACAATACCGTAAATGAAAAGGCCGTCTGAAAAGTAGTCTGTGAAATTTTGGATTGAGTTTTCTGTAATTACATCTTCACCAAAGTAAAATGACCTTAACATTTCTACTGCTTGTGTTTCATCAATAGTCACATACATAGAAAATTTGGAGGCAGAATTTGCTAAAGTTTTCATTCATTTGTAACATCATTTGCTCTCTATCATAAAAAATAATCCTTCCATTTGTGTACCCAGTTATTAATGGAAGTTTGGAATAATTTCCACTTTGCAGAACTTCGTGAGGTGATTTGGTAACTATTCCGTTTTCTTTGTCATTTTCTAGACAAGGTAAAACGCCTCTAATATACCGGGAACTTGCGATAACGCTAGAAGTTCGGGATAAGATAAACTGAGGTAAAACTCTTCTAATTTTGTAATATTTTCAATGTCACTAGCACCGTTTGCCGAAGCAACAATTTTAGCGAACTCTGGTCCGTTGAGGTCCAGCCACGTGCCCTTTGCAGAACCACTTTCTAGTATTACTCTATGAAATAAACCTTCAGCAGCCGGCGACAACATCAACACTTCAGCGGAAAAGAGCCTGCGCTGTATCCCAATAATGTTATATCATCCGATTCCTCCGAAGGCTTGTATGTTGTGTTTCACCCATTTTAAAGCGGCTAGTTGATCTTTTAACCCCATATTTCCAGGAATGCTTTCAGTATTTAAACATAAAAATCCGTGGACATCAAGGCGATAGTTCAATGTTACGACTACTATGTCTCTTTCAACTATATTGTAGGGCAATCCCAGATTACCATATCCATTAGTGAATGCGCCTCCATGTATTATTACTAAAACAGACTTTAATGAATCTTCCCTATTTGAATATTATCTGGAACGAAAACATTAACAATCAAACAATCTTCTGTGTACGCTCCGCCGAAATTTTGTGGGCATATTATGAAATCATCGGTTGCGTTGAATACTTGTTCCCAGTGTGGAGGCGATAACGAAGCCTGTAAAAGACAAAGAACGCTCTATATAATAGGGACATGAATCGCTGTAGGGCTACTACCGTATTTGTTTCATCAGTATTCGTGTGTCATGTCACTATTCATTTTATTTTATTTAAGCTCAATATTTTTAACTAACGTGCATTTTATAGATTAAGGGATAGATTTCACCAGTGGTTTCTTAGAAACAGTTAACATGTGGACCTTTAAAGTACAATGTTGTGTAGCAGTGATTACGTTTTATGGTGTGACCTGCACACGCTTCTACAGGTGAAGAAGTAGGAGTTTTTAAATCTTTTCCACGCAGTACCCTTACTCTATGAAATAGATCTACAAGTGATAAATCGATACTTTGCTAGTATCCAGTGCGATAAAGAGTAACTTGTTTAAGTCAATTTAATTAAAATGGCATGGGGCATACAGTAATAGCTATTTTAAGCAGTTTGAGCGCATAAATTCGACAGTCGTCTCTGTTATTATTCTAGCATCTTAGATCAGATCATCGGATTTTAATTAAACAAATAAACATTTGTATGTAAAATCTGAGCTAAATTTATGCTTGCTATTTTGTTACAGAAACAATGATGAAATAGCTTATCAGATGAAAAATGAAAATAGAAATTATAGTCATTTATGACATAAATGTAACTACCTCGAAACAACAATCGTAAGAAGATCGCATAAGATAGATAATGCGATTGATAAAAGTTGTTACATTTAAGATTGTTATCACAACAGATGATTCATACGGTTTCACTATCGACATGAATATGTGACAGTGTACCTACCCATGACGAAGGGTTACCCAAGGTGAGCATTTAAATGAGTTTTAGCCTGGTACAATCTGCGTTTCCTACGCGTTTCTTTTAGTGCAATTCTTTGACCGTTCTGTTAGGGCACCTTTAGATGTTTGTGTAAATATAGTCCTTACTCTTAAATTATTACTGCCATTATTCGTTCTACGCCTGGCATGGCGGAAGGTGTTTTCGACCCACTGTCACTTCTGGTTTGCTGATTTGTTCGGTTCGGTTTGTTGACAGAGAATTTAATTCTCTCACACATTCAATTTTGCCGCCATTGACTAACGAGAAGGTCCAAGACTTGTAGGTTTCATAAATACCATGCCCAACGAGTTTGAAGCCAAACATTATTGAGGACAAACGTTCATATTATGTAGTTTATTTATGGGCCCAACGCATAATCGTTTTATGCTATTATCGGCCTCTTTGCCGACATTTACAATACGTATTTCAGAATGTTTACATTTACTTTTTTAATACTATTTGAATTCGCCTTAACAAGATTAACCTTATAAAAGCTTAATATTTTAATATGTGTACACATGGTGAGAATATAATATAAATATATTTGAAATCCAAAATTGTAATTAGGAAATGAAGAAGTCATTAAATGCAATACTAAACAAAACGACGTATGTCTAAAATAAAATATTCGTCTCTGGTTATTTTGGGTAAACTTGAAAATTGGTATCCCCGGACTAGACGGTATGTTATTTGTATGTTTCTTCTACGAGAATCTAAAACTTTCGGAAATATTATTTGTTTAGTAACTGTTCACGGAATAAATAAAAATGTTTTAATTCATTTGTTTCGTTGTAATAAAATAAAACCATGGTATAGGAATATTGTCGTTGCTAACACTCATTTCCTTGTTGGCAATGTTATATGCATTCCTAATATCAATACAATTATATTGGACAATGATATCATTAATGACAAAGTGTTAATCTAAATCTTAGAAATTCAGCATTTTGAGCATACTAGCTGGTTCGGCAAACGCTGTCGTGTCATTTTCGGTAGGTGGCGCATTGGTGTTTTTGCATGTTTTACACAATTTATGCAACTATGTTGTTATTTTGTTGCTTAAATGAACATATTGGTCATTTCGGTTTTCAAATACAAAATTTCTTTATAACTATACCCCGTGGTCGAGCATTCTATATACAGTATTCAAATTTTTTGATTACTATTTGGAACATCTGAACCAACATACATTGTGAATTAAGTAATTTAAATTTGCAAAAATATAAAATTTATTAATAATTGATTGAATTCTCCCCTATCCGTTCCAGATTTTATGATTTTATTTTATACTTCGTTTTTTAATTTTGCATATTTTATAACCTTAAAAGCGGGACGGAAGTAAAATCGAGAGCCTGGTCCGTGACGAAATTGAGAACGGAACTGGTGTCGAAACCGAGTATGGGATCGGAATAAGAATTAAGAGCGTGACCGCAATTGAAATCAGGAACAGTACTGGAACCAGAATAGAAAGTGAGAACGAGAGATTGATATTAAAATCATTCAATGTAAAACATGAAATAAAACATTGTATGTCCACGCGAGCGAAGCTGTAACCGGAAAGCTAGAATTGTATGTCGTTTGAATATGACTTCAATGTTTAAAATCATTGAAAAGCTAGACGCAATATTGTTTATTTAAACGATTATATCCTGTAATTACAACATCTTAGTGTAAATAACTTCATATTATGGGAATTCATATAAGTCAGTTTCATAAATATCTAGACAGGAGTTCTCTCTGCTGCCATCGAAGTCGCCTTCGGTCCAGTCCCCTGACCACCCGTTTAGTTTAGTGTGTTACTGCGTGTCAACCTTCGAGCCGCGGTCCGTAGTGTCGGACTCCGCGCGTATGAGTGGGGTGCCGTGCACGCGCGGCATGTGTTAAGCCACGGGCGTCCATCCAGGCTACGCACCTGGCGACCCTGCCGTCTGCGCCAGCCACACAGTTTCTGCGCCTAGGGAGCGCTCCCGTAGTTTTCGCACCCAGATACAGATCGCTATTTTAGTTTTTCTTGTTTTATACGCGTAAATGGTTTACCATTGACTACGTGGAGGGCGACCGCATGCTGACCAGCAGCAACCTTTTGGGTACGGGTTTCGCTCAGCGTCACGGTTAGCGGTCAAACTCTGTTATTGATGATCAATCCATTCCGAATTTAATTCAGTTATGGTGCGTTACGTCTTCACGTAACGGTTATAGGTCATTTTGTTGATTTTAACTTTAAATTCAGCGATTCAAGGACATATGCCCTCAACCGGAGCCGTTAGTTTTATAACCGCCTTTCGCAGTTTTTTTGTCACCCCCCTCCACTACTCGCTTTTTCAAGCGTCGTTTACTATTAATCTATTACTCGGGGTAATAGGAACTACCTATAATAGAACTACCTAACTAGTTTAGTTATTTTTGCTTCTTCCCGGGGCAACGCATTCACCTATGACGTTATTACGTCGTGGTAACCCGGAAGGGTTTCCTGACCATCACGCCGTTGGCACTCCCTAGTGCCTTCTGGCCGCTTAGATGAAGTCTGAAAAGCCTACTGGCTAAAGGCAAGCGCCTTAACGCTTCAGGGAGTTTTTAGTCCGTGAGAGTCGGACACACCCCGTGCGTCCGGGCGTACGGACAGCCCATAATGGGCTTTTGCCCCTCCTAGCCCTTCGCACGGGCAGAAATACAAAAATATATCTAGACGTCAATTTTTAGACATATATATTGTTGATTCTAATACTATTTTTGCAACGAAAATTCAGTCAATAACACAGCAACACGGAGCTTGTCAATTGATTATACTAAGTACTAATTTATAGTAACAAAATCCAGTAGAGGGTAATTAGTGAGATGGTACTTTCCCAATATCAAACGTAACAAATATATTGCCAATTTCAAATGATCACCTACTCTACGCACCTTGAATTTATCCCGGCCGGTGGGCGCCGTCGCGTACGGGATGCCGAAGGCGTAGAGCGTGCTTGTGCCCGCGCACCGGCTCTGCGCGATGCCACGTCTGCGTTGCCGGCGGCCGCAGCGCGGCGGCTGTGAGCAGGCCGAGGTACGCGCTCATCGCGATTGTGAAGCTATTAAGTTCATGGCCTTTATAGGTGTGTTCGAAAATTATCTATTTTATCTTATCTGTACATATGGTTAAATAATTAAAATTACTACTTATTTATACAAATCCTGATCGTATAAAAATCAGTTAATATTGATGAAGTAAGTTTTATAAACGAATAAGATGTTAATTATTATTTTATTTAAATGCTGCACATACATTTCAGTAACCTTTTAATGTTAACACCTTTTCGTCACAGATTACATATAACTTTATAAATTTCCACTGTTGCTCAATCACAAAATTGTAATGACTAACTTATCTCAATCCTATTCTATAAATAACGTTATCATATTATCATGCTTTATCACATGAATCATCGGGTTCTACAATGCTTGTATCACAAAATTGTATACTTTATGCATTATACTTTTCCTAAATTTGAATAAACGAGACAGTTCGAAACGTAAATAGTTCTAAATTACCGTTATGTCGGTTTTCTTTTAATGTTTTTTTTTTTTTGTTGTGGGTTTGTTACAGGTATTAAGTCTATTGTGTGAGGTGGTAATTCGCGGAAACCATAATTAGATGTTTGCGCAGGTATTAAGCTTTAAACGTTACGAACCTCTGTTGCACATTGTCTTTATGTACAGATCTTATCTTTTATATACAGATGTCATCTTCGTAACGAGGGGTTGGAGGGAAAATTTTTCGACTTCTTAGTTTTTCCATTTTTTACATGCACACGACTCTCCATTTCGGAAATTCATGCGTTTGTTGCAGTCAATCTACATAAATGTGTATTTTATAAATTTGCGGTCGCCAAACGGTAAGCAACCCAAAGAAATAAGTGCATTGCTGTAATAAGAAGGAAAAAGTTAATGCTACTCATGGCTTTAATATGTGAATTAAAAACAATACTGACAAAAGCAGACATATTTATCGTCAGCATATTTAGATTTATGACATTTATCTTAAGTTTAAATTATTGTAAGATATTATAATTTTTTTAATGTTGAATAGTCAATTATTACCCGATTGCCAAGAAAGGGTATTGTTTTTCGCGCGAATCTTGTTTGTTTTTAATTATTTTTTGCCACGTATCTTTCAAACGGCTGGATGGATTTCGACAATTAAGGCATCGGTAGATTCGTCTCAAAAACCCAAGTGTCCTTAGATAGGTATTTAAAAAAGAGGCGGATTTATGACGCCAAATTGTTGGTAGTCCAAAATTTTTTTTAACTAAACCTATCGAGTAGGGTATAAAAAAAAGGAAATTCAAAGAAGATCACAAAAATATACATATGTCATATATTTAAATCAGGAATAAATACAACCATTTTAATTCAATAGGTAAATCCAATAAATTTATAATCGCTGCATTCAAATGTTCGTATTTTGGCTTTAAAGCGCTAATTATGTTGTCGATTTGATTGGGCAGCAGCTTCTCTTTGAGCCAAATTAAAATGTGCACATGTGGTAGACCTCGTTTCTGTCATTCAATGGAGTACATATGGCACTGGACGTCTCCAAATATTTTTCCCTTTGTCGCAACATTCATTATCTTTTGAACCTTTAAATGAAATATGCGGGCAACTATGGCATGCCGATCAGTGGCTTCTTGCCCGGATATAAGGTCATGAGTTACATCCTGCCACTAAGGATTACAGGTAAAGTTACGAAGAGGTCAGGCCTTCCGTAAGTTCGTACATAAGAAAGCGTTTTGAATGTACTCATGCAGATACTGGGGACTGTTCACAATAGTAGACGACAAACTAACATTTTGCCGATGTTATTAGGTACAATATTATCATCTGTGCTAATCACATCTTGCAGATGAATGTAATTTTCAGCTCGTAATTTTTTCTGGTTTATAGAAATGGAACGAAGACATTCCCTCTCAACTTTAATATACATATCTACCAAGAATTTGTATAAGAGTTGCCTTGTCCGCGGACGAAGATTGAAGTCGTACTCTCGAAGCATCATATGATACGCATAAAAGTCCAGGGAACTTTTTTATTAGGAACTGGTTGTCTTGTTGTTGGATTAACGACTGGAATATTGAAATGATATCCTGGCTCACGTTTACTGAAAATTAATGGGTTCTGCAAAGCATCATGAAATTTATCACTATCGGCTACGCGCTTTAGCATATTATCGTGTGCCAGTAACACTATGTCTCGTGCAGAACATGGGTCACCAGTAACCAAAACGGCAACTTAATTGCCATCGGCGCATTATAACGCTTCTCATGTTCGCCACGTGGAGTCTGATCAACATGAATGACAGCTTTGTAATTATCTGAAGGCCGGTTTTCTATTGCACTTTTAAAGATATTCACCAACAAATTGTGACTGTGTAACATTCGTTAAATTTTCAATACTGTATCTGTTTCGACTTCTTTAATATACTGGCAACAACTGTTTACTTCATTTTGTTCATCACCTATAAAATGGACATTCAAAAATTTATGCTGTTCATTATCTTCTAGAAAAGTCATCTAATTTAATGCTATATCTGCCCTTGTACAAAAAGTTGGTGAAAATCCAAATTTTATCACTTTATCCACTCCAAAGGATGTCATTTGAAAGCAAGAGTTGTACCTTCTGATTTTGCTTAGAAATTACTTTGACCCATCCATAACACTTGAGTATAAAGTTTGTAAAGGTTCTTCTGGTTCAGCAAGTAATGGAAGTGAAACCTTATCACTGAAACAGCACGTTCCAGCAGTTTCATCTTTCCATTTGAGAGCATCGCAACACTGACATTTTTTATTCATTGAGTCAATGCCAATTAAAGGATGACTATGATATTCAATTGAAGGATCATATTGAAATCCAATATCATTAAATACAGACCAATCTTTACGCATGAAATTTCGACGGCGCGTTACCTGCATTTCTGCATGAAAAATTCATCTTACCTGCTATTGGTCTTGCGTTTCTATCGCTCTTCTAGCTCCTTGCTCCTCGTCTTTTCTCTCTAAACGAACTTGTCTCTGAGGAGGCGTTTCAGCTGCTCTCAAAACACTTTGTCGCCCTGCTTGCTGTTGCCTTTTCAGGTTTGCTTGAGCCGAAGATTCTTGATTTCTGAACAGATCAGATTTACGCTTCCGAGGAATTTTTGAAGCAGAACATAATAAAAATTAAAAGCAGCGAGTAAGAACTAAAACAATAAACTGGCACCTAATCTCAAAAATTTAAATAGTTTTAATATTGCTTTTAAGTAACAGAACAAAATAACATTAAATGTAGAAAAATTCCAAACAGCTATAGCCAATTGGATATTGACTTGACCGTCGTGTAATACAGCAGTTAAGGCTTGCTTTGTTAAATATATACTTACTGCATTTTCGCACCGGCGGAAAAACTTACAACCTAGTATACAAAAATATTCTAGAATAATAAAAACTCTGCATTTTATCTTTTCAAATTGTTAGAATTCAAAATTATTTAATTTTGTTATAAATATATTTTAACTTTTGATGTAGTAAATTATTTTATTAAAGCATGTTTTTCGGTTTTGAGAGTTCATTGTACGTAGTAATTTTAAAATATTGATGATCCCAGCCAAACAATAAAATACATTTATAACCTGATTCATTTCTATTCGAATGTAATGATATTTGACTTTTTAAGGCCATCGATGAGCTGGTTCAATGGTTCCGCAACTGGAGTATAGAGGTTAAACCAGAAAAAGCGGCGGCTATACAGTTTAAGTATGACAGTGTTGGAGTCGACATATTGTCGACTTTGACACACCCCATCTTAGATTATTGAACGCGAATATTCGGTGGCAATTCAATAATATTTAAGTCACGCTCGATAAAAATCTCCGTTTCAGAGATCATATCGAGCGTGTCAGAAATACTCAATCTTCTACCGAGTGCGGCTCAGCATCATGCTCGGTAGGAAAAGTAATTATCTCTGCGCAATAAGCGCACTATCTTCAAAATGTGCATTAGGATGGTGGTGAACGCGTCTCCGGTTTCGCTCACGCTGATCCGAAAGCACTTAATAGACTACAAGTAATCCAAAATAAATTCTGTATAAGCGCCACGGATGCACATTGGAGCATCCGCAACTCAATACTTCACAGGACCTCGAACTCCTACCATTTCAAAATATATGAAGGACGCATCTAAGATTTTCTTCGATATCACAGGCTCTCATCCCAATGCATTTCTTCGTGCAGCTGTCAATTACGAACCACCACCTTCCTGTCATTTTGTCCCTAGGCCACGGAATGTACTTAATGATCTTCCTGACACTCTTACAGCGGCAGTAGAAAGTCTTATGGAAGTCAACGACATGACTGACTAAGTTTAGGTATTCCTTTGTTAGTAAGATCTCCTTATTCCATCCGGCCGTTTCCATGCCGGATAGGAAGAATACGCCGCGGTCAACGAACAGACGCGCTTTAGAGGTTTAAGTTTTTATAAAGTGTCACGTTTACAATATTGGCGTTTTGAATATTTACAATATTGGCGTTGGGGGTTAGCAAAGGTGACATTGCTACCTGTGAGTCCGTAAGTTGCGTCAAATATCGTTTACGCCATAATTTGCCTTTTGTTTAGAGGTAAAATGGAGTACATGGAAAATCAGAAATTAATGTAATAATAGAGGTGTTCAGGCGCACCTACGCGCCCGTGCGCCGAGCAGGGTTTCTTCTTTATTAATATATGTTTATAAGCATATTTTCAATTATATATTTAGTTATAGTTACTTTGGCAAAGTTGTTTTAAAAAGGAGGAGATTATAAATAGTTGCGGAAAGATTTTGACGTAGAAAGATGTAGACAATTTTATCAAAATAAGTGTTTTCATAAAACCGTTAGGGTCGTTTGTGAGATCATCGTGGCATATATATCTATACTAATAATAACTCTGTAACCTCTATGTGTATGTCCATATAAATACTTTTTTTTTGTAAAATCTTGTCATCAATAAACATATAATGCGTTATTGAACCCGATTCTATCAATTTTAGTTATTCTCACGGAACCCTAAAAATGTATCATGTGTTTTTCCCTTTGTCTAACTATCTTCACTTGACTATTGAAATTGGTAAAATTACACGTTTAAAATATTCACGGAACCCTAAAAATATCGTTTATTCTTCCTCCGACTTCCAACTGAGTACATACAAATTTTTTAAAAAATCACAAATATCATATAGGTTCTTACATACCTCACGGATTCCTAAAATGTATCATGTCTCCTTCCATTGGTTTCCAGCCACCTTAACGATTTTATGTTGAATTTCAAGAAGATCTTGAAATAAGTCAATGTTTTCCTTGAAAACGCCATTTGATAGATAATAAAATGTTAATCAGTGTTTTCTTTAAAAGCGCCAGCTAACGATCGTAAAATAAAAGTTAGTGTTTTCTTTAAAAGAGCCATCTGTTATATCGTAAAATCTAACTCACTGTTTTCCTTAAAAGAGCGTTCTGTTATATCATGAAATGTAAGACTGTTTTCCTTAAAAACGCCATCTGATAGATCGTAACATGCAAGTCAGAGTTTTCTTTAAAAGCGCCATCTGTTAGACCGTGAAATGTAACTCAGAGTTTTCTTTAAAAGCGTCAGCTAACGGTTGTAAAATATAAGTCAATGCTTTCTGTAAAAACACCATCTGATACATTGTAACATGCAAGTCAGAGTTTTCTTTAAAAGCGCCATCTGGTATATCGTAAAATGTAAGTCACTGCTTTCCTTAAAATCGCCATCTGATAGATTGTGAAATGTAATTAAGAGTTTTCTTTAAAAGCGCTAGCTAACGATCGTAAAATGTAAGTCACTGTTTTCCTTAAAAACGCCATCTGATAGATCGTAAAATGTAAGTCAATGCTTACCTTAAAAACGCCATCTGATAGATCGTAACATGCAAGTCAGTGTTTTCATTAAAAGCGCCATCTGTTAGATTGTGAAATGTAATTATGAGTTTTCTTTAAAAGCGCCAGCTAACGATCGTAAAATGTAAGTCACTGTTTTCCTTAAAAACGCCATCTGATAGATCGTAAAATGTAAGTCAATGCTTACCTTAAAACGCCATCTGATAGATCGTAACATGCAAGTCGCGTTTTCTTTAAAAGCACTATCTGTTAGATGGTGAAATGTCAGTGTTTCTTTAAAAGCGCCATCTGTTAGATCGTGAAATGCCAGTGTTTTAAAAGCACCATCTGTTAGATGGTGAAATGTAAGTCAATGTTTTTTTAAAAGCGCCATCTGTTAGATCGTGAAATGTAATTCAGAGTTTTCTTTAAAAGCGTCAGCTAACGGTTGTAAAATATAAGTCAATGCTTTCCGTAAAAACACCATCTGATAGATCGTAACATGCAAGTCAGAGTTTTCTTTAAAAGCGCCATCTGTTAGATCGTGAAATGTAATTCAGAATTTTCTTTAAAAGCGTCAGCTTACGGTTGTAAAATATAAGTCAATGCTTTCCGTAAAAACACCATCTGATAGATCGTAACATGCAAGTCAGATTTTCTTTAAAAGCGCCATCTGTTAGATCGTGAAATGTAATTCAGAGTTTTCTTTAAAAGCGTCAGCTAACGGTTGTAAAATATAAGACAATGTTTTCCGTAAAAACACCATCTGATAGATCGTAACATGCAAGTCAGAGTTTTCTTTAAAAGCGCCATCTGTTAGATCGTGAAATGTAATTCAGAGTTTTCTTTAAAAGCGTCAGCTAACGGTTGTAAAATATAAGTCAATGCTTTCCGTAAAAACACCATCTGATAGATCGCAACATGCAAGTCAGAGTTTTCTTTAAAAGCGCCATCTGTTAGATCGTGAAATGTAATTCAGAGTTTTCTTTAAAAGCGCCATCTGTTAGATCGTGAAATGTAATTCAGAGTTTTCTTTAAAAGCGTCAGCTAACGGTTGTAAAATATAAGTCAATGCTTTCTGTAAAAACACCATCTGATAGCAACATTTTCTTTAAAGCGCCATCTGTTAGATCGTGAAATGTAATTCAGAGTTTTCTTTAAAAGCGTCAGTAACGGTTGTAAAATAAGTCAATGCTTTCCGTAAAAACACCATCTGATAGATCAAAACATGCAAGTCAGATTTTCTTTAAAAGCGCCATCTGTTAGACCGTGAAATGTAATTCAGAGTTTTCTTTAAAAGCGTCAGCTAACGGTTGTAAAATATAAGTCAATGCTTTCTGTAAAAACACCATCTGATAGATCGCAACATGCAAGTCAGAGATTTCTTTTAAAAGCGCCATCTGTTAGATCGTGAAATGTAATTCAGAGTTTTCTTTAAAAGCGTCAGCTAACGGTTGTAAATATACGTCAATGTTTCCGTAAAAACAACATCTGATAGATCGCAACATGCAAGTCAGAGTTTTCTTTAAAGCGCCATCTGTTAGATCGTGAAATGTAATTCAGAGTTTTCTTTTAAAAGCGCCATCTGTTAGATCGTGAAATGTAATTCAGAGTTTTCTTTAAAAGCGTCAGCTAACGGTTGTAAATATAAGTCAATGCTTCTGTAAAACACCATCTGATAGATCGCAACATGCAAGTCAGTTTTCTTTAAAAGCGCCATCTGTTAGATCGTGAAATGTAATTCAGAGTTTCTTTAAAAGCGTCGCTAACGGTTGTAAAATATAAGTCAATGCTTTCCGTAAAACACCATCTGATAGATCAACATGCAAATCAGATTTTCTTTAAAAGCGCCATCTGTTAGATCGTGAAATGTAATTCAGAGTTTTCTTTAAAAGCGTCAGCTAACGGTTGTAAAATATAAGTCAATGCTTCGTAAAAACACCATCTGATAGATCGTAACATGCAAGTCAGAGTTTTCTTTAAAAGCGCCATCTGATAGATGGTGAAATGTAAGTCAATGTTTTTTTAAAAGCGCCATCTGTTAGATCGTGAAATGTAATTCAGAGTTTTCTTTAAAAGCGTCAGCTAACGGTTGTAAAATATAAGTCAATGCTTCCGTAAAAACACCATCTGATAGATTGTAACATGCAAGTCAGAGTTTTCTTTAAAAGCGCCATCTGTTAGATCGTGAAATGTAATTCAGAGTTTTCTTTAAAAGCGCCATCTGTTAGATCGTGAAATGTAATTCAGAGTTTTCTTTAAAAGCGTCAGCTAACGGTTGTAAAATATAAGTCAATGCTTTCTGTAAAAACACCATCTGATAGATCGCAACATGCAAGTCAGAGTTTTCTTTAAAAGCGCCATCTGTTAGATCGTGAAATGTAATTCAGAGTTTTCTTTAAAAGCGTCAGCTAACGGTTGTAAAATATAAGTCAATGCTTTCCGTAAAAACACCATCTGATAGATCGTAACATGCAAGTCAGATTTTCTTTAAAAGCGCCATCTGTTAGATCGTGAAATGTAATTCAGAGTTTTCTTTAAAAGCGTCAGCTAACGGTTGTAAATATAAGACAATGCTTCCGTAAACACCATCTGATAGATCGTAACATGCAAGTCAGATTTTCTTTAAAAGCGCCATCTGTTAGATCGTGAAATGTAATTCAGAGTTTTCTTTAAAAGCGTCAGCTAACGGTTGTAAAATATAAGCATATTTTCCGTAAAACACCATCTGATAGATCGTAACATGCAAGTCAGAGTTTTCTTTAAAAGCGCCATCTGTTAGATCGTGAAATGTAATTCAGAGTTTTCTTTAAAAGCGTCAGCTAACGGTTGTAAAATAAGTCAATGCTTTCTGTAAAACACCATCTGATAGATCGTAACATGCAAGTCAGAGATTTCTTTAAAAGCGCCATCTGTTAGATCGTGAAATGTAATTCAGAGTTTTCTTTAAAAGCGTCAGCTAACGGTTGTAAAATATAAGTCAATGCTTTCTGTAAAAACACCATCTGATAGATCGCAACATGCAAGTCAGAGTTTTCTTTAAAAGCGCCATCTGTTAGATCGTGAAATGTAATTCAGAGTTTTCTTTAAAAGCGTCAGCTAACGGTTGTAAAATATACGTCAATGCTTTCCGTAAAAACACCATCTGATAGATCGTAACATGCAAGTCAGATTTTCTTTAAAAGCGCCATCTGTTAGATCGTGAAATGTAATTCAGAGTTTTCTTTAAAAGCGTCAGCTAACGGTTGTAAAATATAAGACAATGCTTTCCGTAAAAACACCATCTGATAGATCGTAACATGCAAGTCAGAGTTTTCTTTAAAAGCGCCATCTGTTAGATCGTAACATGCAAGTCAGAGTTTTCTTTAAAAGCGCCATCTGGTATATCGTGAAATGTAAGTCACTGCTTTCCTTAAAATCGCCATCTGATAGATCGTAAAATGTAAGTCAATGCTTACCTTAAAAACGCCATCTGATAGATCGTAACATGCAAGTCAGTGTTTTCATTAAAAGCCATCTGTTAGATTGTGAAATGTAATTAGTTTTCTTTAAAGCGCCAGCTAACGATCGTAAAATGTAAGTCACTGTTTCCTTAAAACGCCATCTGATAGATCGTAAAATGTAATTCAATGTTTACCTTAAAACGCCATCTGATAGATCGTAACATGCAAGTCAGTGCTTTAAAAGCACTATCTGTTAGATGGTGAAATGTAAGTCAGTGTTTTAAAAGCACCATCTGTTAGATCGTGAAATGTAAGTCAATGTTTTTTAAAAGCGCCATCTGTTAGATCGTGAAATGTAATTCAGAGTTTCTTTAAAAGCGTCAGCTAACGGTTGTAAAATATAAGTCATGCTTCTGTAAAAACACCATCTGATAGATTGTAACATGCAAGTCAGAGTTTTCTTTAAAAGCGCCATCTGTTAGATCGTGAAATGTAATTCAGAGTTTCTTTAAAAGCGTCAGCTAACGGTTGTAAAATATAAGTCACTGTTTTCCTTAAAAGTGCCATCCGTTACTGTCAAATCTTACAACTTTGCCAATCCTGCCAAATTTTGCCCAAACAGCGAAATTAACTTGAAACGTTACTAACTTTTTGATTCTGTAAATCGTTTAACAATCAAAAGTAAATTTCAACTCTTTCTCGTTTACAAAGACCAGTTTGTTATTATTAACCTAACGCAAATTTAACCGTGTAACTTTTTTTCTATACCGTAAAGAATTTACCGATTTCGGTCGACTATTTTAACAACAAACTCGGTATGCTCTATATTGACAAAGTCGCTTATTTAAAACACAACAACACTTTGATTAATTTTAAGCATTACGTTTTCTTAGTGCCCTTATCTATTACCACAAAAGGATCATATAATAGATCTGATCGTAAAATTTCATCACAAAATGCATAGCCACATGGGCCCACAAACACATATGTCTTTATATTAAGGCAGCACTATTAGATTTTATGTAGAAATACTGTGCGTAAAGAGAGTGAATGCGGGAAATAACGTGAATGGGGCCTTGCTCGCTATTATGAATAGTAAAAGCGTCTCACGACAAGCGCGTTTGGCTATCCACAATGAAGTCCTAATCCCTATGTTTATATATGATAGTAAGAACTGGGTATGACAGAAGAAAAATGAAAGTAGGATTAATGCAGTAGAGATGCGATCGCTGCGTAGTATGTGTGTAGTGTCTTGGAAAGATAGATGTAGAAACAGTGATGTTAGAGACCAGTGTAGTTTGAAGGAAGATGTAGTGACTAGAGTAGAAAGAGGTATGTCGCGGTGATTTGGCCATTTGGAAAGGATAAATGAAAGTAGAATGAAAAAACAAATCGATAGAAAGAATATGTGTGATGGAAAGGTTGGCAAAGGTCGCCCTAGAAAATTCTATGTAGATCATATTGGTGGCATATTAAAAAAAGGCCAAATTTTAAGCACCCAAAACCGACGAGCTTGCATGAAAAGATTGATGGATGTCAGTGAGACAAGACATATACGCAAAGATCGTACCATGTGGAAATCTAGTCCCTTCCTACCCTTCTGGGAAACAGGTGTGAGTTTATATATTGTACTTAAAATTATTCATCAAAATAGTTTTTATTTTAGACTTTTTAAACGTTAACAACACATTTCTTATTATTACTTATTTACGAGCTTATCTTGTACAAGAAACTAAAACTTTTACGCATATTGCTGTGGATTGTTATGTGGATTCATTCAGGCTTACACCGTATGGAAAACGTGGTGTTCATTTTGTAAATTGTTACTTATTTATTTTTGTGTCGTTACACGTACAGTTCATAGAGAAATTTTTTTCGATTAACCACTCATACATTTCCTTCAGCCTTCAAACCTTTTCTCGCAAAACGAGGTTCTATTTCCTGTATGTACTCGAACTGTGGGATTACGTATGTTGGAGCAGAAAGTATTACTTAATAAATGTGTAATCTGTTAAGTCACCGAATTATGAGGCTTCCATATAGAAGAAATTCACTGAAAATTATACGTGCACGTAGTCCTCATTTTAATGGCCACGTATAGAGAAATACAATAAAACGTTCAAACTCATTTATATAGCGTTATAGGTTTACATATATTAACCTACAAACCTAATATTAACGATACTCGCACAAATAGAATGTGTATTAAATTCGCGTCCATTGGCACTTTTAAGGTGCGATCCGTCAGAGCCAATGGCCACCTCTAAAGTATTTGCCTTTAGTAGATGAATCAGATATTTAAAATAATTTAGATGATATGGTTAATTCTTTTTATAAAAGATATTAGTTAAACTACTTACATCGTTTATAAACGCGTCAGAAATAGAATATGCCTACGAAGCCAATCGAAGTTGCTAATGTGGTAATTGTAAAGAATGATAATACTCTAACACTTCAATGGTTCGTGCCGCAACAGATGAAACGGAAACTGGGATTTTGAAAAGACCAGGAGCGCGGTCTCTGCCCGCTTTCTATTCGATAGCCTACATTTTCATATTTTTTGTGCGATTGAAGCCGAGTCTTCAATGGCAGGAGGTACGTCCCCGCCGCTATGTCTCTTTTTTTGTTCTACTTGTCTTTTCGCTCCTCTCCCTCCGCGCTCACAACACTCTTATCATAACGGACGCTTTTTCGTTTTCCGTTACAAATACTTAATCACTCATAAGTGCTACATATGTAAATAAAATAGAGTTCAGAATAAAAATAAGTGTCCGCGAAACGAGTTCACCCGCAGGAACCGAGCCTTAGGAGGGCCCAAACAATAACCACCAAAAGTAAGGTATCGTGACTACCTGTATTTCTCCTTTACGCTTTCAGTCTCATACAGTCCACTTCGTTCCCAACGGACCCGATACAGGTTCGATTAAGAAACTGTGGGGCCCATACATACATCACTATTTCCATAGATATATTTCAGACACTCCAAACATACTACGCACACATTTCTAATGCATTGTAATTTCGTACTTCTTCTACCACCCCTGACTATCACTACAATATATAAGCATAAGAACCAGAACTCTACTGTGGTTGGCCAAAATGGATCTTTCGTAGGACACTTTTAATATTCATGAACAGGAAATAAGGCTTCATTTTTTTCATTTTGAATATTTACTCTCTTTTCATGCTCGCGTGCTAGCTTTGCCAGAAATATTCCATTTTGTGGAAATTACTGCCCTATAGTTCTTGTCACTTTACGGACAATAAGATCTCAACCAGAACATTGAAACATTACGGAAAAAATTTTGACCGAAAATCAAAAGATTTTCTACGCTTTCATAGAACTGAAAAAACTTATGATAGAGTGGAATTGGATTTTATATTTTCTTATACAAAGTGTAATATCAATTTTATCTTTTTATTTGAAATTATAACAATGATTTTGTGAAAAATTGGAACATGTTAACGTAATTTAATTACCATCTTCCCTTTTATTCAACTATACAAAACGCTCCGACTGATGTCACTATTGAACTTGCTAATTCTGCTTGTCTTACAGTCACAATAATATTCGGGTAATCCTATTGGTAGTATCATCCATATTTTAACAAATGGCAATTCATTCAGCTCAAACGTTTGACACATCAGTTATTATTGGTTTGAAATTGATTGCAAAACCACTTGCGAGAACTTCATTCTATAGTTTTCGTATCATCCCGATAAAAATCCACTTTCATCATTATTTTATAACGCACCAAAATAAGTATAACTTCGATTTTTTTTTCATATAGCTTAATTTCGGTATTTATTAGGTGCAGGAATTTCTCATACACGTCGCTCCGATGTGTTTCATAGTGCTACACATCTACTTTTCTTGATAATACTCTTAGTTTATAATTACTATTAAATTCTACAAGTGACACTAAAACACATTCTTAAGGAGCATCCATTAATTACGTGATGCGATTTTGGTGATTGTTTGACCCCCCCACCTTAGTAAGATTTGGCCTGAGTCCCTCTTTTGATAAATCTCACGTGAGATTTATCAAAATTATCAAGTGTTTAACTTCATTTTAGTGGGAAAAAATGTTAAATTTTATCCTATTTACTTTCAATTTTGCACTGTTTCTTGTGAAAAAAAATTACGTGATATTTGTCGAGCCCTTTTCACCGCCGTAAGATTAGGTGAGATTCAATTGACCCCCAAACGCCGCACGTAATTAATGAATGCTCCCTTACGCATAAAGTGTCATGCGTGAAATCTTACGATCGCAATATCCAGCGCATTATAGATGTCGTAAAATTGGAAAGTTAGGCTAAAGACTTTCATTTTTTTTATAAGTCAATTAGGGAGATTAGGAAAAGAAACTGAAAGACGCATTTTGACGCAATTACGTAATAAAATTATTGGATCAAAAATGTGCGGAGTTACAGCAATAATATGATCCTTAGGCTCCAAGAAGGTGTTGTTATTAGGTTGTTATTAGCGAACCAATAGGTCTCACAACATATATTTTGAAAATATACAAGTTCAATACTTTTAAACCGATATAATTATTACTGGATTATTAGGCTTAATGTTAATAAAAATAAACTTAAGCTATATTTAACTTCAGTAGCACTATCGCGATCATTGTTTTCCTTCATTATTTCATCCCAAATTTCCATTCGTTCAGCGATAGGAAAATTTTGATGTTGAATGTTGAGGTCGATTTCGAGGTAGTTCATTTTTTCAGGATTCAAAGGTTCCCAGTAGTCGACATCCTCCGGTGGTATTGGTTCACTGAAAGAAAAACATTTTTGCTTGCACAAAATGAACAAGACTCATATAAATGACGAATGTCTCTACTGAAACTTACCCAAATTTAATAAAATTGCTCCACATGTCTACTAAGCGACGTTGAACGATAAGATCGTTTTCGCTTAAAAGGCCAAGAGGCGAAAGAAGACCTTCATTGAGAATTAAATTGGTTTGAGTACAATGTGTTGATCCCAAGCCCGACGGCCCTGTTGTTTGATATATAGAGGCTTCATACCTGAATTCGTACAGATAAACCGGTGCCGAATTAAGTGCATGCAGCCTAGCGGACTCCACAATACCATAAATGAAATTACCGTCTGAAAAGTAATCTGTGAAATTTCTTATTGAATTTTCTGTAATTACGTCCTCATCAAAGTAAAATGACCTTAACATTTCTACTGCTTCTGCTTCATCAATAGCCACATACATAGAAAAATTTGGAGGCACAACTGTGCTAAAGTTTTCATTCATTTGTGACATTATTTGCTCTCTGTTGTCATAATAAAGTAATCCTTCACCATTTGTGTACCCAGTTATTAATGGAAGTTTGGAATAATTTCCACTTAGCAGAACATCGTGAGGTGATTTGGTAACTATACTGTTTTCTTGATCATTTTCTAGACAAGGTAAAAACGCCGCTGAAATACCGGAAACTTGCGATAACGCTAGAAGTTCGGGATAAGATAAACTGAGGTAAAACTCTTCTAATTTTGTTATGTTTTCAATGTTACTAGCACCGTTTGCCGAAGCAACAATTTTAGCGGACTCTGGTCCGTTGAGATCCAGCCACGTGCTCTTTGCAGAACCACTCTCTAGTATCACTCTATGAAATAAACCTTCAGCAGCCGGCGACAACATCAACACTTCAGCGGAAAAAGAGCCTGCGCTGTATCCCAATAATGTTATATCATCCGGATTCCCTCCGAAGGCTTGTATGTTGTATTTTACCCATTTTAAAGCGGCTAGTTGATCTTTTAACCCAACATTTCCGGGAATGCTTTCAGTATTTAAACATAAAAATCCGTGGACATCAAGGCGATAGTTCAATGTTACGACTACTATGTCTCTTTCAACTATATTGTAAGGTAACCCCAAATTACCATATCCATTAGTGAATCCGCCTCCATGTATAATTACTAAAACAGACTTTAACGGATCTTCTCCTATTTGAATATTATCTGGAATGAAAACATTAACAATCAAACAATCTTCTGTGTACGGCGCTCCGCCGAAATTTTGTGGGCATATTATGAAATCATCGGTTGCGTTGAATACTTCTTCCCAGTTTGTAGGCGATAACGAAGCCTGTAAAAGGACAAAGAACGCTCTATATAATAGGGACATGGATCGCTGTAGGGCTACTACTGTATTTGTCTTATCAGTATTCGTGCGTCATGTCACTTTTAATTTTATTTTCATTTAAGCTCAATATTTTTAACTAATGCGCATTTTATACATTAAGGGATAGATTTCACCAGTGGTTTCTTAGAAACAGTTAACATGTGTACCTTTAAAGTACAATGTTGTGTAGCAGTGATAACTTTTTATGGTGTGACCTGTACACGCTTTTACAGGGGTGAAGAATGTGATTTTAAGTCTTTTTCATGCAGTACCCGATAATCTGATCCGATAATCTGAATCTATTCGTTTATTCAGGAAATAAACGTTTATATGTAAAATATGAGATAAATTTATGCTTGCTATTTTGTTCCAGAAACAATGATGAAATAGCTTATCGGATGAAAAATGAAAAATAGAAATTATAGTCATTTATAACATAAATGTAACGACCTCGAAACAACAATCGTAAGAAGATCGCATGAGGTAGATAATGCGATTGATAAAAGTTGTTACATTTAAGATTGTTATCACAACAGATGATTCACACGGTTTCACTTTCAAGATGAATTCGACCTTCAAAGAGATTAACCTTATAAAAAGCTAAATATTTTAAAGTCTATACTTGGTGAGAATATAATACAAATATATTTGAAATCCAAAATTGTAATCAGGAAACAAAGAAGTCAATAAATGGAATGCTAAACAAAACGAAAAATATTCGTCTCTGGTTATTTTGTTTATTAACAACATCTGGTTATTTTGTCAAATACTATTTGTTTATTAACTGTACACGGGATAAACAAAAATGTTTTAATTCATTTGTTTCGTTGTAATAAAATAAAAACCATGGTATAGGAATATTGTCGTTGCTAACACTCATTTCCTTGTTGGCAAATGTTATATGCATTCCTAATATCAATACAATTATATTGGACAATGTTATCATTAATGACAAAGTGTTAATCTAAATCTTAGAAATTCAGCATTTTGAGCATACTAGCTGGTTCGGCAAACGCTGTCGTGTCATTTTCGGTAGGTGGCGCATTGGTGTTTTTGCATGTTTTACACAATTTATGCAACTATGTTGTTATTTTGTTGCTTAAATGAACATATTGGTCATTTCGGTTTTCAAATACAAAATTTCTTTATAACTATACACCGTGGTCGAGCATTCAATCTATAGTATTCAAATTTTTTGATTACTGTTTGGAACATCTGAACCAACATACATTGTGAATATAAGTAATTTCAATTTGCAAAAACACAAAATATATTAATAATTGATTAAATTCTTCCCTATCCATTCCAGATTTTATGATTTTATTTTATACTTCCTTTTTTATTTTTGCATATTTTATAACCTTAAAAGCGGGACGGAAGCAGAATCGAGAGCCAGGACCGTGAAATTGAGAACGGAACTGATGTCGAAACCGAGTATGGGATCGGAATAAGAATTAAGAGCGTGACCGGAATTGAAATGGGGTATGGAACCAAAATAGAAAGTGAGAACGAGATTGATATAAAATCATTCAATGTAAAACATGAAGTAAAACATTATATGTCCACGCGGGCGAAACCGTAGGGAGCTAGAATTGTATGAATATGACTTCAATGTTTAAAGTCGTTGAAAAGCTATAGGATCACAATATTGTTTATTTAAACGATTATATCTTGTAATTATAACACCTTAGTGTAAATAACTTCATATTACGGGAATTCATATAAGTCAGTTTCATATATATATAGGCATCAATTTTTTTAGATATAAATATTGCTAAATCTTAGTACTATTTTTGCAACGAAAAAGTCAGTCAAAATAACACAGCAATACGGAGCTTGTCAATTGTAAGTAAGTACTAATTTATAGTAACACAAATCCAGTAGGGCAATTAGTGATGAGATGGTACTTCCCCTAATATCAAACGTAAAAATCACGTACTCCGTACCCACCTTGAATTTATCCCGGCCGGTGGGCGCCGTCGCGTACGGGATGCCGTGGAAGGCGTAGAGCGCGCGCGCGGCGTGCTTGTGCCCGCGCACCGGCCCCTGCGCGAGCGCCACGTCCAGGTGCTGCCCGCCGGCGCCCAGCAGTAGCGCGGCGGCTGTGAGCAGGCCGAGGTACGCGTTCATCGCGCAAGACTTATAAAGTGGATAAACTTGAAGAGTTTATTTGTCATAAAAACTTATCAGTTTGTATCTTATCTAAAACAAATTTCTTGAGATCGTTACATAAACAATATTTATCATGTGGGGGGGGAAAAGAGAGCTTGAATAAAATTAATTATGTATTGTATTTGTTTTTAATTTTAAAATTTCAGTATTAGCGTATTTCATAAAACTTACCTACAGGTATTTTGTGGTACTATGGTATACAGAGGAATACAACAAACAGTGTTATTTTATTTGCAATAAATTAATTTAAACGGGCGAATTAAATCTTTGTTCTCATCCCAAATAAATTTGACACGTGTTATATGTACACGTATTGAAATTTATTTTTTTTACTGAATTAACTTTCATTTTATTTACTTAAAAGCACATAGATTATCAGTAACAGCCAATATTGAAAATGCATGTTGTAAGCAGAATCAGGAACACCCTTTCCTTTCACGATTTCATCCCAAAATTGGATACGATGATGCAAAGGGAAAGTTTTGTTCTTGCAGTTAAGGTCGATTTGAAGATAGTTCATTTTTTCTAATTGTAAAGGTTTCCAGGAAATATCTTCTCCGGAAGGCACAGGTTCTCTAAAATAATCAAAATAAATTAAATATTACATTTGATAACATTAAAATAAACATAAGTGATGTTAAGCATAAAACTTACCCGAATCTTATAAAATTTGTCCACATATCGACGAGATACTGTTGAACAAGTTGATCGTTTTCGTCGAGAACTTCGGGTATCGACAACAAACCCTCATTCAAAATTAATTCTGTCTGAGTACAATGGGCAGATCCTATTTCCGACCATTTTTCTTGTTGCGCAGAAGTGACATAAACGAACTCGTACAAGTACACTCGCGCTGAATTAACCGAATGTAATCTCGCTGAATCTATAATCCAATAAGCGAAATAACTGTCTGTTAGGTAATCGGAAAAATTTCTCAAAGAATCCCGGCCTATGACGTCTTCATCAAAATAGAATGTTTGTAGTAACTCCGTTGCTTTCTCTTTGTCTATGGCAATGTAATGTTCGAAATTTGGTGGAAGTTGGGAGGAGAACTTTTCATTCATTTCAGACATAATCGCATCCCAGCTACCGTAGAAGACTGAAGATTCAGCGTCTGTATATCCGGTTAAAAGCGGAAGTTTCGTATAATTCCCACTTTGTAAAATATTTTGTGGCAGTTCGTTAATAACCCATTTTTCGCTTATACCAACATCTTCCGTACACGGGGAAAAAGTCAACGAAGGTCTACGAGTCGCTTGAAGTGCAGCAAGTTTAGCGTGAGATAAGCTCAAATAATAATTTTCGAGTTCCGATAAGGTATCTACATTCTCTGCTCCGTTATGAATCGCTATGTCGCGGGCGAATTCCACACCTTTGGGGTTTACAATCCACGTGCTCAATGCCGATGCACTATCCAGTATCACCTTGTGAAATAAATCCTGGACCGTCGGAGACAACATCAACAACTCCACCGAGGCAGCGCCAGCGCTAGCTCCGTAAACCGTCACGTCATCGGGATTTCCTCCGAAAGCATTTATATTCCGTTTGATCCATTCTAAAGCCGCTATCTGATCTTTTAATCCCGCATTACCGGGGATGTTCTGGGTATTCAAACATAAGAAACCGTGAGCGCCCACACGGTAGTTGAAAGTAACAGCGACAACGCCTTTTTCTACTATATTATACGGCAACATTTGGTTACCGTAACCACCAAGAAATCCTCCTCCATGGACAATCACTACGATCGATTTTAGGGTATCAGTATCATCGCCGCCCGGTACAAACACGTTCACAATCAAGCAGTCTTCTCTAAACTCTGCAGACATACTTTGTGGACACAGAACGAGATCGTCTACTGCTAGAAATGTATTATTTTCCCATTTCGGTGCAGGTAGTGGTGACTGAAAATTATTAAAAATGTGAATTATTTAACAATAGCAGATATAATTTTTACAATGAAAAAGTTATCAAACTATGTAGTGATTTTATTAATTAAATTTTACTGAAGTAAGTACGTATCTTATTAGCAATAGCGAAATTAAATTGCATTAATTTAAACTACGTGAACGGGTACCTTAAATTTATCTCTGCCAGTGGGAGCTGTCGCATAAGGGATGCCGTGAAATGCGTATAAATCTCTTGTGGCATGTTTGTATCCTCTAACTGTTCCTTGATCGATTTCAATATCTCTATATTGTCCATGAGCAATGAGAAAACATTGACTTATTGTCAACAAATAAATGTATTTACTCATATCGGATAACTGTTTCAATGCTACTCGAGTATAATTTTGCAATTCACTCTTATCAGAAAAATGTGATATGTTATCTAAGAAGATTATTTCCTCCAATAACATAAGAAATAAGTAATTATATTCCCAATTTGCGAAATATACAGCATTTTTTAAAATAGGACGAATGTGGATGAACAGACAAACATACTGAACGAAAGGTTTTTGTTGAACTACAGAACTTTAAATATTAGATGTAATTAGGATCAGATAAGATTTAACTCCTTATAACTAAAATTGTTCAGTTCGCCTTTACATAAATATAAGCTACTTAGCTTAAATTAGTACTGTATAAAGGTCATAATTTAAAACTAAAACATTTGAGTACACATGTCTTTAAACTTATACTTAATTTCACAAAATTTAAAATCAAACATTCAAGCCTACAATTTCAAGCAGAATTTAAGTTTGTACATCGATACAGCACGTTACATACATACTGTTACGAAATGCGCTCGCTAGCTAAAAATGAGAACAGCAAAATAATTCCCTTATAAAAAAAACATATCCGACAATAAAATTCGATAAATAAAAGCCCTCCCGCCCCCCGGCCCCCTCTGCGCAGCGCCCTTCAATCTTTGTCTCTGTTAGCAGCGCTTTTTATTACTTAAATCTTATTTTCAAAAAACAAATTTATTTTATGGTGTGGAATTTTCGAGAGACAATAATTCTTGTTTGTTTGTTTCGGACGTGACATGTTTTCATCTTATTCTTCTATATAATTCGAAGACTTTCTCGAGGCCAGTTCGCAAGTATAATACAGAAATACGAAATGCTAGTTCCGGAACGATCTATTGCGATTTTGAATATACGCCTTCTGCTGTTCTACGTGGTTTCTTTGATTTAATCTCAATATTCGAACCGCCGTTAAGGTCATTTCGTAACATTTGGTGTTAGGAGTGGGATTGAGATGCCGAAAGGTAAATAGAAAAGTGATGCGAAATCAGGCTGTGGCTCGACAAGAGGATGGCGAAAAAATTGTGGAGGTCGCTGCTGTCTTGATGGTGTCGGCTGCCCCAGTTTTAGATTTAAGCATCCGCTGCTCATGGAAATCAGGGAACAGGTTCGCCACCAGGAAGATCAATTTCGTCAACTGGAAGAACAGGCTTGCCGACATGACTTCAAAAAGAGGTGAACACGTCCCTTATGAAAATACAGATACAATGGAAACAAGAGATCAACGATGTTTATGATCGGCTCGACAGTCATAATATGAAAATTGAAAGCGACTACAAGCAGCTTGTACAAGTCTCAGAAAGGGTACATCAATTAGAATGCAAGGTTTCGAGTTGTTTATTGGTATCTGCTGTACACGCCCAAGGTCCTACAGATGGAAAATTCAACTTGCTTTAATTTGATGGAACCTAACAATTTAACCAGCTAAGTCAAAAACTTTGATATCAGTTATATTACCAAAAACAATTACAGTGGAGCGTCGATTATCCGAACGTCGCTTAACCAAACGACCGCTCAACCGAACAGTAGTTCGGGCGGTTCAACACCCCTTGTCCCGCGCGTGCCTCGCTCGCGCCACCCGCGCTGCAGTTTTCGCGCACTTGTCGCGACTCGTTCGCTTGTTATTGTACTCGTGTGTCACTTCCAAATAACCGCTCGTCGTATTGTACTAAATTTTGCCGCGTGAAAGCAAACTCTCTATTTAAAATGCAATATACATATAGGTAGTTCGATTATCCGAAAATACCGGTTTTCCGAACACCCAAGTCCCCCAATTAGTTCGGATAATCGACACTCCACTGTATGGAAAGTTATGTATGATATTAGATAAAACGGAGAATAACAAAGCGTGGATACCAGGACGGATTGTGGTAAAGTCGACTAGCAGCCTAGTTGTCTGTTACAGATTTTCAATCCAAATAACAAGAAATACGTACTAGGGAAAGGAGTGATTATCTGCACTTGCAAACACATTACGTGGTTGCGTACCTCCCAAACATCATCGATAAGATGCAGCCAAGGAGCTTAGGATAGTATGGTGGAAACAATATTGGACAGCCTCCGAAGCAGTCTAACCGAAATGGAATTAGAAAAGACACTTCTTTTTGTCTGAATATATCGAGCATTTTCTAAGCACGACGGAAATCTAGAATAGACCGCTTTGATACAGCTTAAAATAAATACCCGGAATGAGACTCACAAGAGTGCCGTTGGCCGAGTGGCCAGGCATTAAAAAAATCTACCCTCATTTAATTGAATAACATGTTTTAAAGGCTAAACGCTATATAATAAATTTATCACAATAATCTGCCACCATAATCATTTTTTATGTTTTTTTTTGTATGTTAATTGTATATCGCAAGTATAAAACTTTCAAATGTGATTATATAAACCTGCAGCCCAATATAACCATGTAAATAAATTGAACTTGATTCTCTCATTTATTAATTTAAAAAAATCAATTACCTTATTAAATAGTGTCATAAATACAATAATATTTGACAATCTGTAAGGTTATACAGCCAGAAATACATAATATAAATGAAAATTAATATTATATTTTCCAATGTCTTTAAAAATACAGAGTAAGTTTTTGTCTCATCTAATAGTTACTTCTTGATATTACAAATTATGTGTGGACCTGTTTTCATAATAAAAAACCAATGAATTTCAATATTTATTACAAAATTATATTTAACTTTTAATAGGGAGACTTTAAAGGTGTTCTATTGATATCAATAATATTCAAAATTTATAAACAAACTTCACCTTGTATCAGCTGTTTTATACACCTGAGCTATTTTACCCATCTGTTATGCTGAGTTATGATTGTTTCTGATCCAGATCCCATCCCCTGTTTCAATTGTAGCCTTGCTTTCTATTCCAATGCTTATTTCTATCCTTCCTTGGGTATCACTGCTATTTTACTGATTTCATTTTTTATGTATAAAAATTCTCTTGTTTCGTATTCCAGCAGATAATCTACTTCTCTGCGAAGGATATTGCTATTAAATAACATGGAACATCATCATCCACACATCGCTCATCTAGTGTGATGGAAAAGTGATGATGTGATGTGAAGGATGAATGGGTCACAGGAACTCGATGAAACACAACAACGAAAGCTGTTACTTCACATTTGTATTATGTGAAAGTGTGGTATCTCACCGGTCAAAGCGGCTCATTGCCGTGCTGCAGTCAACTACAACATAGCTGCACACGACATTGATTACGAAAGCTGGAGTCATATCTACACATTTCCACATTTAGTAAATACAGACATTGATAGTATCATGTATTAAAATTAGTCTTATTAAAACTAATTACTTAAATAAGGGAATATTATGTATTTTTAATATGATGATTAATTAGGTAGATTTATTTTTATAAAATTTTAGTACTTTTGTGTAAAAGCGAATTAATCTGTATAATAACCACAAAAGCCTTATAGTTTTTTGTTAATAAGTAATTTATCAAAATTATCCATTACTCTGACTGGATTTAGAAGTAAATAATAATCATTTGGAAAGTAAGAAACAATTTTACTTCACTTTTGGTGCTTAGACAAATAATATATCGGAGCAAAGCAATGTTCTTAAATAACATCCATTCCATTTCAAAGATTTGGCCAAATAAGCAAACACACATTTAGATTATATAAATTTTGTTTTTACTGATGTTGGATTGTTTATATCAATAAACAACCCAAACCTACAGAAACACAATCTAAACAGTGTAAGATTTTTTTATGAATCCATGATATAAAAACAAAGTGCAAAAATTACAAGTACTATCAGTAAAGCACATCATTAAACGTTTTTTATAAACGTAATAAAAGTATACAACCTTTGCTAGAGTCCTTTGTTAGAGTTGTCAATTACATTACCATCCTTTTATGTTTCATTACAGACATCATAAAAAGCAAGTAGAAAGGAGTGTTTTGCTATTGTATTGCTCCTTCTATGCAATCCTTGCTTTGAGTTATATGTATAAGTTTGAAATTTGTATATTCTAACTGTAACATCAGGATACACTTTATGAAAATATTATGTATGTGCATATCTGCAATTATTTATGAAAAATAGTGATACTAAAAAATGAACTGTTCTTTACTTTGCTTGGAAAACGTTAAAAAAATAGTAACAATTTAAAACATTTATTTATACAAAGAATTATATTTAAAACATTAATTTATACAAAGAATCTCGCACTGAATTTCATATTAACAAAATTTTATTTTTACCTTTACACATACATACGTATTTATATACAAATATACATACAATAACTTGCAATACATTTGCAAGCTATGCACTAATTCTCTAGTGCTGCGCGCGCGGCAGACCGATCATAGTTGAGTGGGAGAGAGACGCAAGGCATTCGGCGGGCCTCTCTCTCGTTCGGTGACTCATCGTTACGTTACCGAGCGTTACACTTTTTTCAAAGTGACTCCCAGCCGCAACCTAATTTAAGACGTTGTCACGTCAAAAATCAATTGTGCGAGTTTGTGCACATGTACAATAGGATTCCTGAGAGAATTGCGGGTTTGCAATCAAAGCAATAGAAGCTGTACATTAATCACTCACAAATCTGTTCTGTTACTCATTTATTTGAAAAATTTGCGTAAGAAATTCTTTTATACACAGTTATGTAATTGTATATTGAGAAGATAGAACTGTTGAATTTCTTGGTACTCTTCTCAACTGTATTAATTTTCCGAAGTATCAGTAGTTTTTGAGTATAAATGTCCTTTTATGGGTTTTGGAGCTAAATAAATAATTTAATTTTCCCAAAATCATAGTGCTTATAATGTGCTAAGCTATTATTTTTTTAAATTTTATGTTTATCTCAATAAAATTCTTTTATTTGTAGGTATTTGTTGTTTTGAATTTAAAAATCCTGCATTATCATCATAAACATTAAATTCTGCATGACAAGTTACATATTAATTCAATGACTTAAGGAAAATCTTATTTGCAAATCTTTTTCCAATTAAATAAAGTAATTTATTTAGTTCTTAAATGTAAAGAATAATTACTGCACACATTCACATTACAAAGAAGAAAATGTATGTAAATAATTTATGTATAATTATCTTAATTACGAAAGAGCTTTGTGAAATATTTGTTTTCAACTGGTGTCTGAGTTTAACTTGTAATTTTGTTTAAATGATAAACCGTTCTTTAAATTTGATTATTTTGCTTTGTTTATTTCTTATATTAATTAGTCATTCCAATAACTCGGTACAAAAATCTTCCATCATCATCATAATAACAATCATTAACTTTGTATGTAGCTCCTCTTTTCCGGGCAGATTTCGGAATCCTTATTCTTTCTGGATAAGGATGTATTTCCTTATTGTTTTCATCTTCACTTTCCCATTTAATCATCGATCTCTCTTCAGTGCTAGGCTCTAAATGGCTATTAGTGGTTTCTTCAGGTACGATAACGGTGTCTGAATTCACTGCATGAACAAGTAGATGGTCTGGCATATCTACATTCTGACCACTTTCTATGTCATCTTTAATTCTATTAGTCAGTTCCTCCAATGTTGTCCTTTTCTTGTATGTTTTGTTTTTCTTTAAGGTGGTGGTATCTTCATTAGCCACTGAATCATTTTCAGATCCGTTCATGTCACTTTTGTCTTTTGCGGCACATCTATCAACAATGGCTTGAAAATCACCTATTTTTTCACTTTGTGTAATGTCAATTTTTATAGATTTCTTACTCAAAGGTGGTATAGTTCTATTCGTAAACTTTAAAAAGTGTTTCCTGATTTCTGGAGATATGTCTAATGTACCTTCTTCCATTTCCTTCCAGTTCCTCATAGCATTTGCATCGTGTCTAGCAATCCGTTGTTCTGTGGCTGGTTTCCAAGGATATTTGAGAATTTTCTGAAACATAGATAATAAATAAGTGTATTAAACCAATTTGTTTAAAGTAAATCTCTATTCATTTTTGACTAAATATGTAAGGTTACATATTCATGTTTACTAAGGCGGTTTATATATATTTTTTTTTTTGATAAATTTATTTTAATTCACATTTTTTAGTTATCAAATAATTACAACTTTATAATTAATTTAGTTAAACAGCATTTGGGTTAAACCATGGTTAATACAATTGACCAGGCATTTTCTTTACTTATACTAAGCAAGTGGAAAAGCATTTCTAATCCCAAATTTATTGTCCACTGGTAGTCACTCCAGAGTCTTTACATCTTAGTTGGAGTTGAACTACCAAATCATTATTATATACACTATATAAATTATTGTCATTCTTTGTCATAAAAAAAGTTCTACAATTGATACAGAGCACATTTTCATTCAATTCCACTGTAAATTAATTCACTATATTACTACTGTTATTGCTAGAGTTCCGACGTGTTCCTGCCTAGACTGTCATTCTAAAATAATAACATGTGAACAAATAAAAATATGCAGATAGATTAATCAAGAGAAACAAATACTGTGTCAACTATTACTCTTAAACTAGTGTACACTAAAATGCACCAGTAAAAGAGCATATTACCATGCCACTTACCATGCTTTTGTTAAGCACAGTTTTTCGACAATAACTCAAATCTGTATATCCGATGATACTCTAAATAATTTTCGTGGAAGGTATTTATTATTTTTTTATTATTTCTTGGATATATAATTTTAAAAATAATGGGCTGGGGGAGACATAATTTATGCAACTTTCGTAGTGATTATATCCAAAAAAATTACTTAGAGACCATAAGCTTTTTTTTAAAGAATTATCGAAATATGTGCCACACGTTGATGTTTTCTGAAAAATAATTTTTTCATCTTCTGTTACATGTATAGAGTGCCCCCTAGAAATATTTATTTCTGTTATTTAAATATCAACATAAGTAGCAGTTTACACAAGACCTACACTATAAATTTTATCAATATACATTTTGTAATTTTTGAGTAAAATGGATTGATGGATAGACAGACATGACAAAACTATAAGGGTTTTGTTTTTGCCATTTTGGCTCTACCCTAGAACCCCAAAGAGACCAAACACATTATATGTGTCTGTAATATTTGAGTGCATCCCACAATGTCCTTAGGATCCCATCGTCAGATCCTGACTTGGTGATTATAGGAACATCTTGGGAGTACATCCTATTAAAAAAAAGAAAAATTCAAAATCGGTCTACAATGAACTAATAAACATACATGAAAAATACACATGAACAAACATAGAACCTTCTCATTTTGAAATCAATTAAAAATAACAGAACTCACAAATATTCCTCCTTAATTTTCCTTTAAAATCTTTGGTTTCCCAAGAAAAATGTCTTTCTTACTTGTTACATTTTTACTATGAAAATGAAATTGTATATACAAATACTCTCTTTATTTTACTTCTTCAAAGGTTGAATTTACAGGATCTATATCCGAAAAAGAAGCAACTGTACAAATTTCATGTTATTTTCAATAACATACTAAGGTTTCATAAGCACTTGAGGATTCAGAATCAATTAAGCAAGATATTTCATTGAACATAAATTACATCTCAAGAGTTTAAACAAATATAATACAATAATCCCTCTGCAAATTGAAATTCAAGGAAGATGCAAATAAATTTGACTTATATAGGTATAAAAAAATTAAAACTTGAGTTACAGAGCTGAAACAAAAATTTGAGTTACAGATACAATTTGTTTTAGATGTTAAAAAAGTTAATTTTAAAAAGTTACCAAAAAAAAATATTGTCATAAATAGCTTAGCGAAATATTTCTTTTTATTACACTTTTATATAGCTTTGATAACTTTTAACTATTCAGAAAGACTCATGGTTTTTAATCTCAATATGAGAGTACTCATTTTAAAATATGGATTCATTTTTTCCATAACAAATGTCAGTATATATTGTTGCAAACCAGTAGAAAGCAAGATACTAACTAAATTTTGTTAATAAACAATTCCACAGATTAAAACTTTGATAAGTAGAGCTCAAAGGAAGGTCATAATAAAAATAAGCAAATACAAAATATGCCTGAAGACAATGTGTTGAGTCATCTAGTTCGGTGTTTTCCTTGTATTATAATAGACATTGTATTTAAAAGCATTGTTACAAACAAAACATTGAATTCTTTGAAGTAGATAAGTCAAATACAATTTTTGTTTTTCAGCTATAAATGGAAAAGATATAATGCAATAGCTTAAAAGCAATTGTAGGTGGTTTCAAATAACATAGGTCCTGTAATTCAAGTACTAGAGATTTTTGAGCTGACGAGATGAGAATGGGGATATTTTTCGTGTAAAAGATAAATTTGACTTAACAAGGTTCAAGCTATAGAGGTTCCACTGCAATTTATAAATAAAGAAGATCCATTATAACATGAAAGCATTCCAGCTATTTGAGGGAATCTAAAATGGGCCATGTAGTATTCCACTGCTTTTATGCGAACATATAAAAATTACTTTAATGTTTTTAACTAACCAACAACCTATTATTTTGGGTTATTTGTTTGTCATACAAATCTAACCACAACCATGATAAACAATTAAGTCTCTATGACTTGTTGCATAAATTAATTTTAATAAAATGTCAAACAACTGTATGACGATACATGCCCAATAGTATTAAATGATTACTTCATATTGTGAAATTTCCAAAATTTACCTTCGCTACAGCGACTGTAATGGGAAAGCTTTCAGCAATTCTTTCAGGTGTCCATTCTGTCGGCTCTGTATTATGTAAATGTCTGATTTGTTCTTTCTCGCTCCAAGTCAATAGATTGGGTGTTGATTCTTCAAAATATTTGTTCTTTACAATTTGTCTTCTAAGCTGTTTACCTTGTAAGCGCTCTTCACTTTCATACTCTTTATGAACTTCAGCAAGCTATAAAACATCAAAATATACAATTAATGTAATGATTTTTTGAGTAAGCATAATACTAATAGAAAAAGGTTGTGACGAGTTTAATGAACAAAGATTAAGTACCCTATATTATATATTGCACTATAAGATTAGTTAGTGACAATATCTTAACAACTACTAGTTACTATAACTACATCTACATCCAAACAACTTATGGTTAATAATTTTCACAAAAGCGCCATTTAACTTGGTTGATGTGAAATTGTATGCGTTTCAATAACTGTGCAGATACTGGATTTAAAAGTAAATGCATTAATTTGAATGTATATTAGGTATTTGGATCAATTATCAAAACATGTTATATTAATTACAAGAAAAACAAACAAATATGGCATGTACAGAGTAACCAGATACAAAGATAAAAGGTGACAGCTAAATGGTCACTACATTTCTTAGGAATGAAAAAGAAATGGGTTCAACCCAGACCACGCGCATCTTGACCAACGAATCTGAAGGAATGGGAGGGGCAGCACTTATAACTTCATTCCAGCATCTATAATTAAACTAATGATATACAGTACAAAATGTGATGTTTAAACAGCACCATAATATAAATAATTAATAACTATAAATTTTAATAACAGAGCCAAAAACAATTACAATTTTCATCAATAAGCTACCATATATCGAAAAATGCTATGAGCTAACTACTAGACTTGTAACATTCTAGAAATTTATAGTAAACAACCTTTCTAAAAAAACAAATACTAATTTATTTTAATATATAATCCATATCCAGTCTCACTGCAAGAGTACAGATTTTAGAAAACATTGAACTCTAGTCCCAATACAAGTCCTTTCTACATAAAAATTCTGGTGATCCTTCCCTGATATTCTAATTCACTATTTTCATAAACTAATACCTATTTCCCAAGAAAGTCGAAAATAATAGACAGAGAGACAATCTTTGAATACCTTTCTTACTTCACTGTACATCCATCAATTGTTTCATGTAAGCTTTCGGGCGTTTAGGATTTAGCCCTTCTTTACAATGCCATTAATTGAGTCTCATAATTTTTTTCAAGTTACCCCTGCCAACTCATCAATTACATACATTCAACGCATAGATTAGTATAGGCCTTTACAAATTGCCTCTACTCTACACATCCTTTCCAGATGGCCGAATCACCACAACATACCTTTCTCTATTCTAATCACCACTCATTCTTACAAAGCACACCATTCCCTAACATAACTATTTCTATCTATATTCATAATTGCAAGCAAAGTTCCATGCATTTTATTTCTTGCATTTATTCTCCTTTCAATATCACTGTCATATTTACCATCATTTGTAAACAAACTATGCAAAAAGATAATTCTCTCAGCTGTTCAATTCACTAACCCATTATACTATTACATATTCAATAATATTTTCACTTCTTTCAAACATCATGACCCTTAGTTTTGCTGATGAACATCAGTCTACTTTTGGAAGTATAGATCTTCATTTCTTTCAAATATAGTCATTTACATAACATCGCCTTCAACTCGTACGCCAACAGCGTAAGGATCACTCGATTGTCGGCGTACAGGAGGCAAAAACCGGTACACATTTTTGTCCACATTCTTTACTCACCCATTCAAACGATACATACAGCTATCCATGCATAGGTTGGACGACCACGATGTTGCAATACATCTCTGGCTGACACCTCTATCCACGTGAAATTAATGAATGCATACCCATTTATTACACTAAGATATCACAGCTTTCAGGTGTAATAATTTAACATAATAGTAACTTTATGAGATGACGATAATTGCAATACTAACATCCAAGAAGTCACTTTCTGATTCCTCGACATATTCTTCAACATTTCCATCTAAAGTTACGCCTTCTTTTTTAAAGACACCTACTCTGTGACTTAGGCCTGGATTGGGAGAATATCTGACTCGTCGATAGTTTCTAACAATTAGGTTATCGCAAGCAAAACATATTCGCTTATAACTAAATGAAAGCATAATTTCTATTTAATAACAAAGCTACCTAACAGTTAACCTTAAATCTTCAACTGACAAATATGTATTAGCCTGTTCTCCACAGAATAAACTATTCACGCAGTCAATATCACGACTAGCAAACCACAGAAGAGATTTATATGTCGTATTAGATTTGTTATCAAAGTGATACATTTTTCAAAACTGATTATGATTGACAGGCAATATCGGGGGATGATAATTGTCACATTTGTGATTAAGTAATTATACGGGGTTAAGTCTCTATAATCAATTGTCTCTCAATAGTTAATAAGGAGTAATGAATATATGAGGAGCAATGGAACAAAATTGATCAAATTCACTTTAGAATATTTTTTTTTTATATACTGGCAGTATTTATTATTGTCTACAGTCTACGTGAAATTCATGGTTTAAATTATATCAAAAAGCTGTTTAAAATAATCACTATACTTGCATTTTTTTTTCAAAAGCGGTTATATTTTCTTAGGACGGGAAATAATTACTGTTGAAGTCTTGTAGAACAAAATAATAAAATACTAAGTTAAGAATCTAACTCAATGTTCTTATGGAACAAATTCGACCGAAAGTCAATTTTTTCATTGTGCTAATATTGTTACTTCATTATAAGAAGACGTGTAAACAAGAACTGAACAAAAATAAGTAAAAAAAAGTAATTAAAATAAATCAATTTGGTTTCTAAACTGTAACTCATTTAATGAACAACTAAAACGGGAAAAATAAAAGTTTTATCCCTTAAAAAATCTAAGGTAAATTTGCCAACTTTGTTTTTGAAGACGGTGCCAGCGTTATTAATTGAAATATACGTTCTCACTTGGTATTTGTAATATGGGGTATGATATAGATATACACTATTTGGTCTGTGCGAAATCATAGGTGAAGAGAACCAAATTGATGCCAGCGTTTGCAGCAGATAATTTAAGCGTTTTAGGGAGCTGTTTTAAACATTTGGACTATCGAATACACATGCATTTTTTAAAAGTAATACTTAAAAATAAAATTTAACCACCAGAGTTGCTCTTTTATATACAATTGATATTTACTAACATTACTAACACTAACATATGTGTTACATTTACAACGAGTTGCACTAAAAGGAAAAACATAATCGTTTTAAACGTCAGTTACATATCGAGCCTTATTTATCTAAAACAAAGAAAAAACAATTTTATTAATTGAATAATTCGCATACTATTTGATGTGACATAAATCATAAATTCTTCAATCACATTTAACGATATAGTGTGATTGGAGTAAATAACTTGCAGTATTCCTTTGATGATTGTGGCTCAAATACAATTTTATAAGTAATTGATTAAAAACTAGCTGTTATAACAATTTCCATGTTTCATTTGAAAATAAATATGAAAAGAGTATTCAATAGTTGAACAAATATATAATATACTAGCTTCTGCCCGCGGCTTCACCCGCGTGAACTTTGAACACATTCCTTTATCTTATGTATCGACCGTTTACGATCTCAATCCCAATCCTGATTTCGATACCGATTAGTCTCACTTTTGACTTTGATTGCAGTCTCGTTGTTAATTCAGAACCCGGTCTCGGACAAAGTAGATTATGGTTAAGAAGCCTCGCTCTGATTTCTGACCTCGGCACTGTTCCTTATTCCGATTCCGAACATGCTCATGGTCCTAATTTTAATTCCACATTCAATTCCAACCATGGTTCCGTTCTCGATTCCGTCATCATCCGGTCTCGACTTTCGATTCTGCTCTTCGTCTTGTTTGCAATAAAGGAACTTTTTTGCATTTATAACTCGATTCAGTCGATGGATCATAAAAAAGAAGAAATTTAAAAGCATCTGTTTGGAATATCTAATTGTTAGTGTCAATAAATCCTTCATTAGATTGATCTGCCATATAATTTGTATCATATCGAAGATGACTTTTTCAAATACAAAAATTCGTGGGTATACTTTTCTTTTTCGAAAAGCATCAAGGCAGACATTGCGAAAGGCGAATTTCTTTCAAGGAAATATTATAACCAGTCAATTTTCTCCTGTCTAATATAAGTATTTATCGTGGGATCCTCCTAAGTAACGGGTAAGATGCGATATTTTGTTCAGAGAAGTGATTTGTGAAATCTAGTATACCGGTTAACATCGGTAGCACGTGTCTATGGTGATTCTAGGATCCTTTTTTTTCACCCCCGCAAGAGTGGATGTCCGATATTTGGATACGCAGACAGCGGTTTGGAAGTGCACAGTGTTCCATTGCTGAGACAGCCTCAGCCCGCAACATTTCTTCTAACATATTTGCCTGCACCGCCTACTGCTGAGGTCTCATAACAGATGAGAGACGAAAAACAAATATAGGTGGGAAGTGTCCCAGTTCAAAATTCGAAATAAGATACCTACCTTAACCTCTTTGTACAATATTTGATTGTGAACATCATTAAGTTTGATTATATATCTTTTTACGGCACTTGCTGTCGGTTGGCGCCCATTAATTATATTCTAATCATGTACAATGTATGTCTCAATTGATAAAACAAGTAATTTAGACGTAAGTTGAACTCTATTATATGTCAGAGGTCACATAAAAAACAACCAAACGCCCTGAACCTCATGTCTCATTAAACACAAATTAAATATTCTGTATTGTATCTTTATACTTTTATTTACTTATATTGACAAACTCACTAATAAAAAGTACAGCTATACATGAATTATAAAAAACATATACACACATGCCAAAAAACAAATAGACAGACAGTAGCCTATTATTGACGCAATCACATGTTCTTACTGTCGGTACATATATTTTCATCAAGATCAGTAACAATTTTTTATTAATTATAGAAATGCGTGCAGACAGACAAAAAGAGTAGCCGGAAAACAACAGCCTACCATTTACGAAATCAAATGTTCTTACTGTATACCAATTTTAATCATAATCGGTCAAACCGTTCTTACGTTATAAAAGCACACGCAGACAGACAGACACACAGTAAAATAACAGACAGTGGCCTGCCATGTGTGAAACTACATTTTTTTATTGTATACCAATTTTCATTTCGACCGTCCAAGACGTTCTTGAGTTATAAAAAGACATCAGACAGACAAACTGACAAAAATGAAAAAAAATAGTATAATGCGAATCACTGCATCATAAAACGATTATTTATCACAAAATAAGTTTAAAAAAATAAATGTATAGACAGAGCCAATAGATTTATATAGTGGTATAGATTATTTGCCAAGGTAAAATCTTTGTTGCGTTTTAATATTATATCCTAATTTGTTATCGAGTTTTGAACTATCTTTTCATAGTCCGCTAATCGTTATATAGTTAATTTCTACGTATGTTTCATGCCAACTAGGCACATTCTCAGGAAAATATAAACAGTCCACCATCAGGGCGTAGGTTTGGTCCGCATTTGTTGGTTGTTTTAATACTTCTTACGCCCTGATGGATATAACTGTCTGCAATTTCCTGAGTATGTGCCTGGTTGGCATGAAACGTATGTAGAAATTAACTATAAGGATTAGCGGACTAAGACAATTATAAAAAATAAAATTAACACTTGCTTAGGTTTTCGATATTTGTCAATCCTCTCGAATCAATATTCAATACTTTGGATAGAGATTCGTAGTAGCTGCATGCTAATGCATGTTGGCTGGCAGGCGTCTTTTATCCTTTGTTCTCTGTTGAATGAAATGGCCACCATTATTCAACTTTAAATATTGATTTTACACATTATTTCTATACATTATTTCATTTCAATGATTTCTAATGTAAGATTAGATTATTAGCTTTTGTCTCGACGCAAAATTTATTGTCAATTATTTTACGTTTGTGTACAAAAAACCATTAGCAGATAGCCATCGTCGGTTACGCACTCAAACATATGGTGGCGCTACAGTCTATCGCCTGAACCATAGATGAATATGAATTTGGCTGAACGGTGGCGATAAGTGCCGAATCCGCCCCAAGTCGATCTCATCGAAAGCACTATATATTCGAACCAGTATACACATAGATAATATTGATATATCCCTATATATATATCAATATACTCTAGTGTTCCGTGTTCCGAAAACTTTTTGTGTTCAAGGTGCATCTAGGAATACGAAAATTTTTGGAGGTACACCATAAATGAAAAATCTGCCATTCGTTTTCATTTCCATCAGTTCTTCTTGCTCATTTATTGAAGAGCGTCCAAAAGGAATGCTCTCGGAGAATGGATTTCGAACCCATTCAATTCCCTTAATAAATACAATTTAAGTGTATGTTAGTAATAATATCCCTTTTTGCGTAGTATTCTTATCTATTTTCTCTATTTTAGTGCATGTTGAATTGATTGGCCGCGATGCAAAAGCATGTAATTTTTTTTTCTACCATGGTTTATACCTAATTATAAACTAAATCATGATTTTTGTTAAGCACGATATACTATTTTATGTAAGATAAGTAAAATATAAGGACATATTTCAAACATTTCTAATTTATTTATTGTGTACTGAAAGTGTTCGGAGCAACAGTATGTTCTCTATGACAAATCAATAAACTCTTATTTTTTATAATTTTGCAGATACATAGATGATGATCCTTTGACTTTAAAATTTAGGCCACCTTGTAATCATAACACTAAAGGCCATAAGTGCAATAACCTATCATTAAATGACGTAATTATGAACCAATAGCAATTTTATAAGAATGAAGTAGAAGTATGGCAGGATATTTACTTGCAGACACATGTCTGTTATTCCTGTAGTAGGTAAAAGAACCCACTGAAATAAAACAGAAACCTTTTTGATACACTTTGCTATGTATAAAACAAGTAAAATGGTCCTATATGCAAAATATTTTGTTAAGAGCTTTTAATAAAATTTTTGCTTCACAGTCACATACCAAAAAAAAAAACAAAGGAGGAGAACGAAAAACTACAAAATTTTCAGATGAAAAAACAAAATATTATAAATTTTATATCTATATTACCGGCAAAAGAAAACCATTATAACCTAAGAAAATTGCATAGAATTTATTTTTTTGTCAAATGAAATATCCTAAAATTGTGCACATCTTACAGTGTACGTATACAATGTATCAATGGAAAATTCAAATATTACAGTAAAAGAAACAATGTTTCGTGACATTATTTTAAATAATATTAATATAAGATTTTCTTCGCCAGCTTTAGATGTATGCAGTTCATGCGTTTTTTTTTTAAAGTGTTATAAAAAATATGACGGCCAGTGACCAAATACAAATCGCAAAATTATAACTAAGAGTACATAAAACGAGGGCAAACGTTTTTTACTACATCGCCAAGGAATGCACTGAGAATACTTTGTGTCTATGCTTCGATCTATAGCAAATTCAACCTTTACCTAAACCATCGATTTAGGAGAGCTATTATTTGAGACAAATCGGTTTTCACAATTCCTGTATTATCGATATGGATGGGAAAGATCCTACTTTTTATACTTGTAAAAAAACGGATCAATAGAAATAGATTCTGCCTCACTCAATTATTTGTCTAGATCTAATTTGAGATTTATTATAAAAATCCGATTTTGTGCTGATGTATATGGTGGGCAAAATAAAAACAGTCCAATAATCCATGCGTTAATCTTCTGTTTAAGTGTTCATGCATCCCCAAATATTGATGAAATATTATTGACGTTCTAAGTAAGAAGACACTCATTCCTACTTGTGACAAGACATACGGTAGATTGCAAAACGAACTCCGAAGAGTTAGCTTTATTCTAAGACCAGAATAAAACTGAACTATAAAAATTTTGGGTCTGTTCGTTCATTAGACAAAGATAGAAGACCACATGATTTTTTAAAAATAGAGTTATTTTTCAATAAAGTGGAGGATATAAAAAATTTAAAACGAATACTTATTAAAAAAAAAAAAAAAGGAATGAAGATTGAAAACGTACAGTGCCGTATTGTCATCAAGAATAAACTTGTCCATATAATTACAAAGGTTGAAAGATTACTAACTTTCCCGATAAAAACTAAAATAATTTCCAAAACCGATCTTAATCCTGAAATCTGGACTTCTGTATTAAAACCAAATAAATCACATACAATGATTATCATTGCACGCCCTTCGGGGAATAATCTGAAAATGCTAAGAAAAATGATGTCAATGAATTACTTATGAAACAGTTTGGTGGAAATTGGACCGCGTTGCCAGAATTGGAATGTTACAGGTCAACGTTAGAAACTTTTGATGTTTATAATTGAAATAACAACGAAAAAAATGAAGTAAATTGTAAATAATCTAAATGATGTAAAAGACGATGAAGACTGTGATTGTCACGAAAATAGCGATTTTAATGATTTAAGTTACACAATGATGGTAAAAGTATTGTGAGATATTAAAATGTATAAATAAGTTTGAAAACTGTAAAAGCGAATACTAAATTGATTATTTTTAACTTTAAATAAATTGTCGTATGTAATGTGTAATGTAATGTGTCGAAGTAAGTACTAAAATTAAATTCATTTAACGCTAAAAATATCATATCCTAACTGTCATTTAAAATTTTAGGTTTATAAATATTTCATCATATCATTTTATTAACTATTAAACTTATCATTAAATGTAGATTTATTGTGAGTTACGTTGCTTTTGTCAAAGGCCGAATTTTCCTTTCAGACTTCAAAACCAAATAAATGCCTGATCTCTTAAATCATTACCGGATAAATCCACAACACTGGACATCTTAACTAGTTAAATGCGACGTTGTAAATAAAAATCGGTTTGGCTGTTATTTAATAATTTATTTTCATAACTTAATTTTATAATAGTGATTTATGTTTTTACCAGGTCTTACAATATTATTGCCCCTATAATTTGCTATATTTCAGCTTGAGTAAAATACACCTTGACTTAGATTTCTACATTTTCGCTTTTACTGTAAAATTTAACAAAATGGATTTTCCAGCTTTTGTTTCGTTACTTCTCATATGTTAACTAAGTATTTCTTTAGTTTTTCCAATAATTATGGCTTATTGGTGTCATATTTCTGTAAAGTAAATGAAAAATATCCTAATTTTATCGCCCAACCTATAATCTTCAGTGGAAATGAGCTATTCAACTAATAATATTTTTGAGTTTTATTGCCTCTCAGTATCATCTTTTATATGCACACATAGCTTTTTGAACTCAAGAATTTAAAAGACGGTCGACTCTGCAAGCCATTCATGATATTTCTTGCTACTTTCGAGCTCAAAGCGTTTATATAAATAGCAGTATATTATAGTACTTTTCCAAGTTCTCCGTCTTCAAAAATATATTTATACTACTTTGATGAACTGGAAACCAGTTCAAAAACCTAACTTTATTAAAAAAAAAAACACTATTTTTATTTTTCAACATCGACATCTTTCGAACGCGTTGTTCGATTTCGATCTGTTTTACGTCATTCGACTTAATTTTTTGAATGTAGATCGCTTTCGAATGTTACAAACTGTTATTTGATCAGTTAATTCGTTTAAAAGTAACAAAAATCCGGTACACGCGCTCATGCACATGTACTCACTCACGTACTCACGCATGCGCACACGCGTATACTCACGCACTCAGCATTCACACGCACGCTCGCACACACACGCGTGCACGCACACGCGCTAACACGCATGCACGCACACGCGTGCACGCACACACATGCATGCACATGCACGCGCTTGCCCGCACTTACGCACGTACGCACTTACGCAGTCATACATGGATGCAAACGTCATTCGAAAATAATTCAAAGTAGATTTGTAGAACCCTAAAACGTCAACACTAGACGAAAACTCGTTTTTTTTAAAAATCGAACTGAAAACGGTATTTCTATCAATTTTCGTAACAGGAAGTTAAAAATGTTATTTTTTTCATATTTTTCGATGTCGGGAAGCAATAGTTACACGATTATTATGTTTTAGGAAGCAATGGGTTAAAAAAATTAAAAAACCGCTTCTTTGTTGTCATTTAAAAAATATTTAATCTAAAAACTAATTATATTACTGGATGCTCTTAATACAATATAATCTTTAATAACGTCATTGACTTCCATTTTGATTTCATGTTCAGTACTAAATAATAATAAATGTGTTAATCTACTTTGCAACAATATTGATCTACAGTAGTTTTTAATTATTTCTTAGTTTATAAAATGATCTTTATAAACTAAGAAGTGTGTTACAATGACTGGCAATGTGAGAGAAATTCTAAGTGCTGTAGACAGATTTTAGAACAGTGAGATTAATTAAAAACATCGGTAATAATTCGATTTGGTTAAAGATCTCGAACTTTTCCACATCTAAAGAACCAGTATAGCACAGTTTATTTTCTAAAATAGAAAAATGTACTTTAGGGTTCCGTACCCTCAAATGAAAAAAACTGAACCCGTATACGATCACTCGCATGTCTGTCTGTCCGTCCTTCTGTCACAACCAATTTTTTCCGAAACTACTGGACCGATTGAGTTGATGTTTGTTACATATTTAATATGTATGTAATCGAAATACGGACATGTAACGTAAATAAATGAAATTTAAATATGAGGGTCATTTTTGGGGGGTAAATCAAATAATAAAAAAAAAAGTTTTGTGAACTATACCGCTATCGAATATATATATATTATGTAATTGTAAAGTACATAGTTTAAGGTAATTTAAGAAAATTGGCAAAAATTGATAATTTTCCCTTTATCTCTGAAACTACTGGGCCTAAAATATTGAAAAAATCCAGAAAATAGTTCTTTACTTATAGATTACAGGAAAATCTATATAAAGTTTATAGTTTGCTCCGTTTCAGATTATTTCAATGTTCGGTATAAGTTCACACTCGCTAAATACGTGAGTGCTTACTTAGTGTGTATCAGTTCGTTTTTCTGACTTTTACTCTATTGTAAAAGCAGTATCATATAAAAGCGTCAAACTTAGCGTGACCATAATGCAGACTTAAAAAAAACAATAAATGAAAATTGGCCAAACGTGTATAGGGCTCGTGCTAAACATCCGCAAACGAATGAATTGAAATGATATATTTTATGTATTCGACATAAATATATTGTGTTGTAGCACGTAACCCTAGGTGCGCGAGTTTGACTCGCACTTGGCCTTTTTTTCTATTTAAGTCCAAATCCTTCCGGAGTTTTAGTTTTTGAAGAAATCAAAATTTAGCATTATTTTGATTCAAAAGTTTGAACCGATTGTCAAACTAAGTATTTGCGATATCTAATAAGTAATAAAAATTTACTTTAAAATGGGCTTTTGTGAGGCGAGAGCAGGCAGCTGTGGAAATTTAATATTTCGTAGTTATTTTTTATGAGCTTTAACCTCGGCGAAAACCGCAATATTCGTGGCAGCTAATAATCAATTTTACCTTTACATCATTTTAATACACTTATATTATTATTATTTATTTAATTACTTTCAAACGCTTACATTAATTTCATTGTTATTAGGTAATCATGTAATATATTTACATATAGCGAAAGGAATTTCGTTCCAAAGCCACAACATAAATTTTTGTATATAATAAATGTGGTGCTATATAGAGCTAGTGGGGCGCCTTGTTTTGCTACCGCGCCCAGCATCGGCCATAACATGAGCAATGGGTTTTTTGCCGGCACCGCGAGTGACGCATGCTCTTTGGAGCCGCTGTGGGCGGAGCTTGCCGCCCCTTATGACCATGCGCTCGTGTGCGCTGCACACCCTGGACCATAGGTAAAGCCGACCCTGCAAACAAATTCAAGCTCGGAGAGGGTTACCGATAATCGTCGAAGACACACATCGCCAAGTTGAAATTATCATAATGTTCCATTGTTACAATAACTAAATGTGTGTGCAAAGTTTCATAAGAACCGGTTTAGTAGTAGTTGAAAAAGTTATCAAGAAAATTCTCGAAGAAGATACAGAAACTGAAGACAATTTCATATACTAAGTGCAGGCAATGACCACTGACGCGGAGACTAAATTGCTAGTAGAAAGTTATCCAATCACTGGAGAAAATTATTCAAAATGCATGAAATATTTAAAACCCAGATACGGGCGTGAAGATTTGCGAACTCAAGTTTATATTAGGGCTTTTAGTTTTTTTGCTACAAAAATCGTGTAGTAATAGAGTAATTAAATTGGCCATGTTATATGAAAAATTAAGTGCATATTTAAGGGCACTGGAGTCACTGAGAGTTACGAAAAACCATGATGATTATCTAGTGGAATCGTTTCTTCCTCAAGAAACATTAAAAACTTATCAAAAACCAAAGAACAACTTCAATATTGACAAAAAAATGACCAATCTACTAATATTTTTACAGAAAGAAGTTGAAAATGAACAAGGGTTAAAAATGACAACCACCTTTTCACAAAACCATGTTACAATTGGTACTAACAAGACATGCAATTTGTTTTGCTTCGACAGTAAGCGTAATTAAAAACTTATTTGCTTGTGGTGTGACAAAAAAAGTCATTGCAGTATCGAGTGTTACAGATTACAAAAGCTACCTATAGATCATCGCAGGGGGAGGATGATAACGAAGAAAAGAGCTTGTAAAATCTGCTTGAAAAAAGGAAATTTGTGGAAAAGCTGCAGAGATTCAGTCAAGCGCTGATATGTAATTACAGACACTCAACAGCATTATTTACTGTAAATAAATCAGCACCGAGAATATCAGCAATAGGTCAACCCCATCTCGAAAGAAAACAACGATAATATCTGCGGCTTGGTGTGGTAGCTGTTGGGAACGGACGATAAGGATCATTAAATATTTCCTATGGCGTAATAGAGACAAAGACGGAATCGAGACAGCGTTCGTGCAGTCCAGGGGGAACAGCATAAACTGGAAGATTCCAGTATTATAGGTGATTATGTTCCATTGATATACAAAGCAAGTCAAGCGTCAATTGGCTCAAATTTAGATAAAGACAAAACAATAATTTCACAACAGATGTTGTCTGAACTCCTTTAGAGACTTCAACAATGTACAAAGGTAATGCAGATCTAATGTGCTAGACTCGTAAAAAAGTCTACCGAATATGCATTTATAATCGTTTTCGTTTTTTCTTACTGTATAAAACATCTTTTAATAATTCATATGTTTATTTTTATTATGGGTTAAAAACATTACATTTCTTTAGAAAATCTTTTAAGATTTGTTCTCTATAATATTGATTTTATTGTTATTTATTTCGTATATAATTGAGTGGAAATTAGTATGCTTGTTTCACTAATATCTTTTAATAAAATGTGAACGTGTGAAACATTCTCTATCAGTACTAGAGATATTTTGGAGACATTTTGATTTAATAAACTTATTGTTAATTTTTTTGGCGCTGGAGGATATTAGTCGGTACCATTACTATGAAAATGTATACGACTATATAGTTTTAACTTTTTGTACAATGAAAACAAAAGGAAAAAAACTAATGTCAATGAAAAAAATAGAAAAATGAAACAGTAAAACAATTGTATCATTATATTCTGTACGCAGTCTAAAATGAAGAATATCCATCTTAAACCTGCAAAGAAACCCCCTTAAATGAAATAACAGTAGTCAAATTAAATAACACCCCGACAATATTTTAATTGTGGATATACTTAATTTAGTTCTCCGACAAATTATTGAAAATGGAAATGGAAAAGCCCATAAAGTTATTGTTAAATTATCTTGGTGAAGCAAATCCAAAAGGCGGACAAAGCGGTAATTATATGTATTCGTTTTACACCAAAACTATCTCCCTTCAGTCAAAGTATTTGTCATTCATTTTCATAGAATAGCTGTTCTTGTAGTTCTAATGATATATAATCTATTAATAAAGCATTAATATGCAGAATGGAACGTGTACTAGGAAACCACTGATTTAATAACTATAGTTTCGTAGCGATCTTTCTATACTTATATGCACTTAGGCGCCATTCACTTATTACGTAAGACGTTTTTTTGATGTTTAATATTTATTACGTAAGAATCTAAAGTAAAAAATGAATACACATTTGGTTTGTTTTAATTTTTATTTTTCAAAGAAATACTTTTTAGGAATGTTTGTTTCGTAGGTGCTAATTATTATTTTTTTTTTGTTGTTACAAAATTGGCTTTATTTTAAAATTTTTAGTAATCATTCATCTTTACACATAATTATAAGATTTTGATCAAACAAGAGGCTCAAAACATACTCGAAAAATGGATTTGACATTGTAACATCTCTGATTATAGGTGTTGCTTCTGGTTCGTTATTAAGGATTGTGTTATCATCAACCCCGATGCGGCACAAAAATTATTTGCCTCGACTTGAATTGTTTTTTTTCAATATTATAAATGCAGCCATGTAGTTTATTGTGATGTTGCTCTACCTTTTTCGAAGCAAAATTTTTAAAGAATTCTATACATGTTTTGTGCGTATTGTTGTGATCTACAATACGCACAAAGAGATTACGTAAGAACTATAAAGACTTCCTACCACCCCCCTATAAGAATAAATAAGACAAATGAATGGCGCCTTATATTAATATCAAATCATACATTTTTAAATTTCCTACTATTATTATTTTCTTAAAATATTTTACAAATTTATAACAAAATTTTAATATTATGTAACATTAATATAACATGTAGATAAATAAATTTGTGTCATAAACTTGATGTGTTTTAAAAGTAACTTTTTTATACAGTTTACAGTTTGCTTATAAAAAAAACGTTGTCGGTCTCATTAGCGTCAAATGGCAATTCTCAATAAAATAAAATATGCCATTAACCTTGGGAATTCCTTTCGCTTCATTACACTTGTGCAATATTTAAGTTTATAGAGACTGTGCCAACGAACAAAAGCCATAAATAGTATTCAAAGTCAAGAGGCTGCAAAAATTACAAAAAATATGAAGATTTTTTTCCGGGAGAATAGATTTTTCGTTATATACTAACTTTCCGCTGCAGCTTCTCCCGCGTGGACATATAACGTGAACGTTTTTTGTATTGAACGATCATGTTATGAATTCCAATCTCTATGCCGTTTTCAATTCTGGTTTCGGTACGAGTGTAGATATTTTTTCTTTTTGTTTGTTCGTATTGTAACGTCTATAAGTCTTCGATATTGGTTAAATGTCTTTTGCCTTGAACTTCTCAAACTAGATGAGCAGGACAGTTATTTCCCGGATATTTGATGTAAAGGAAGCTAATATTGTGCGCGAAGCCAAATTTCATCTACTCGTGATTTTGTCAATAATTTCGAAGATGTGCTCGAACAGACAGATAAACAAAAGAACAGATAAAAAATTAATGCATCGCTCTGTTCTCTTATATTACCTTTCTCTTATTATCCCCTTTCAGTTTTTCATGCATACAGACACATCGGGTTCTACTGTTTTATTATTTGCATAATTTCTACAAGTTATAAATAACAAAGTTTCGTACGTATATTTTATTATTTAATAAACGCATTCGTTACAAAAGTTATTATACGTATGCGATTTAATAATATTTGCTGCATAACAATAAATTTATGGTATGCCTCGAAAGGATATAAGCTATTATTACATAAAATTAGAAAATATAACGAGTAACAGCACGGAATATAAAAAACAAATCAATTTACAATTATAGCTAGAATGATATTGTTGCAATTATATATTTTATATTGAAATACTAATAAAATTACAATAAAATTTCTTCCCGGTAGAAATATTTCTCTGAAAACAGTTTACAAAATTTTTCCTAAACTCAGAATGACACTTACTAAAAGTTTTATTCTACTCAACGAAAAAGTATTAGTAAATTCATAAAAAATTATAAATTTTTCTCTCCTTCAAAAAAAATACTACTCGGGGCGGGCCGCCCCCTATCGCCCCTAAGCCTTGGCTTGCTAAGCCTTGATGTAAACTGTATAATCAGACCGTAAGTAACTTTCTTAATGCATTCGGTGAAAGTTGAAACGAACTTATCCTATCTTGATGAATATACCTTGTGCATTAATTCAGTATACAACAGACTTGCGATCATATTTATTAAACCATCTTCTGAACAGATATTATATGACCAAATTTTAAATTTGAAACATATGTTCAATTACTTTTTTCTAGCTATAATTTTAATAAATTAAGTTGCAGCGATCGTTATAATTTAATACTTTTAACATTAATATTACCACCCATTCCTAATACTGATTTAACCGGAGAAAAATGGGCAAGTTACTCAAAATTTTCTCTTCTTTATTCACCATTTTAAAAATACTCAATTTTTCATAAAACTAACACTTAAAAAGAATATGAAACAATCTGATAGTTGAGCAGTTCAATGCCATGGATTTTTTAATGAATGAATTATAATTGCCATATTTTATATATAAAGACAATTTTAAATTCTTTATAATGATAAGTTTTTAATTTTAATTGAGATTTTATTATAAAAGCGCACACACTCTACTCGTATGGTTTGCTAACATCATTTAGTAGTGAGATTTTTTTATGAATTTTCAATTATAATTCTTTACTATGGAGGCCTATTTCGATGATTCTTATTAAAAAGGGGGGTATCTTAAGGCTGGTCGTACATAATTTGGTCAATTTCTGATAATGATGCATGAGAAAATTACCAAATTCTTCAGTTTCTACAACCACGTGCATGACAAATGGGCGAATAAAACTCTACCACATCAACAGATTTCTTCGATCCATGACTTTTGAAAAAACACTCTACACGGGTCAGTATCACGTTAGGTCATGATTTAGATGATCATGATCTGGAACTAAATAACGGAACTATTCAATAATTCTTATGAGCTCATAAATTATACAAGGCAAATATCATAATATGATATCAGAATATTTTAGGTGCCATCTTGTTGTTATTGTGAAGTACAATTCATAGTGGAACTTGGAATGATTGGGATGTACGGAACTACTCAACGGCTTACAATAAGGGCATGTTCTATGGCAAGACTTCTAAGCGATTGTGATCAAATTGCAATGCGCTTTTGTTCATTGCGACACGGAGTAAAGAATATGTATTGAAGTTGTATCATCAGCATCATTTATGTATTATGATTACATAATTAATTATATAAATAAGTATATAAATAAACACGCAAGAAACCGCAGTGACGTTCGCTGTGTTGGGAAATCCGAGTCGAAAAAAAGTTCACACACTACTAGTTCGCATGATGCGACACGCACAAAATTAGTACGACACGACACGTGCATCACATGCAAACGCAGTACTGTTAATAGTTTTAAAACTGTAACTTAGATTGATAGGGTGTCTCGTTCATTTGACGTGAATTTGGATGAAGCAAAATCACACAAAATTTTTTTTGTTATGTCGTTTGTGAGACAAATTATAATATATATATTTATATTTTCGACTCACAAAATACCCAGTGTTTTTTTTTGTGTATTTTATTGTAGATCATGCAAATTAAACTTAAGTTTCAGAAGACAGTTTTTAATATAATGAAAAATTATTACAAAATAATCGTAATTAACCTAAAATAACATAAAACTAGTAATGTATGTAGAAATCACTTCTACTGATATCAAACATTTCATATTCTTAAGTTAATTAAAATTGAATTGCTTATATAATTTAATTTTTAAAAAGTATATTTTAAACCTGTACTTTAGAGTTTTAACTAAGTAAATAGTGATTTTTTCCGAGTTTTTAGATGCATATTTTATTATATTTGTACGCAACAATATTAAACTCGTCAATGCACATCGAGTGACTCTAAATTACAGAAAATTATTATTAAACATTAAAAAATACCTCTTTACAGCTTCCGAGTTCATACCGTCGCTACCAAGTAACATGCACTCGTCAAAATCAGTTCAAATTCGAGAGGTTTACAAGTAACCAATGGAGAGCTTCCCTTTGTATCCTTTACCTCATCATCATATCAGCTTTATGGTTATGAAACTATTGTGTCACCATAAAAAATTAATTGCAAAATTTTAATAAATTCGTAGACAGATAGGTAACAGTTAGAGTTGATATGATGTATGTCAAAAAATAATGTGCGAAATCGGACTCGATTTCCTGATTTGAAGTTGAGACTGTCATTTAAAAATGTTATGTTGCATCATGTGTTGCGTTGCGTACTGAGCGGCAGCCGAATGGCTTTTTTGTTGACCGCCAATCCGCCGCCCCCGGCGGTCGAATCTTTCGTGCGCACGAGTCGCGTACTGAGCCACGAAGCGGTATCAGTCGGACGCGGCGGCGAAAGTAAAGCGCACTTTTCCTCTGCTCGTTTAAATATCCGCAGTATACGTTTGTGCGATAATAAGAATAACATAACTGCAAATAACGATATTAAATCCTGGATTAAATCAAAAATCTTTGTCGAATCAATAGTGATTTATCTGTGTATCACTGTGATAAAAAGATTGAATAAACTTTTTTTGAGGTAAGTGATAGATAACTAAATTAAAAAATGTCAAATACTATGTAAGTACTTAAAAAAAAAAAAAACTAAATAAAAGATATATGTTAATTTCGAATTAAAAAACTAAAAATTGGAAATAAATCATTAAATAATTTCGTGAAAAAAGAAATGGATACTAAAAATATTTTTCGATAGATATTAACAATATCTTTTGCTTCAGTTAACATAATATATTTTTAATTTATTTGTCTTTTCTCGTATTATTATTTTTTCAATTTATCTAGTTTCCAATATTACTTGCATACTTCATTGTATAAACATACCGTGTGATTCTATATTTAGTTGATCGATTTTTGCGAAATATATAATATAACGAGTGTTAATCAACATAACGAAATTTTATAGTCACGGTTGGGTAATACGCTGCCAAGGTAAAACGTACTATGTCGTTGACTTTATGATAAAATTCATGGTTACACAAGCAATTCGTGACGACCTCGTTTTAAAACGCGTTGAAAGCCGGGACTGGGTACAATCAAAATTTTAGGTCTGTTTGCAGGTAATTAATTTCTATCAATAACAAACAATTGCTTAAAATAAACTCGATTTTTTTTTCCGATTAAGCGCTATCTTTCAGCGGCTCACTGAATTTGGTGGCGTTACAATTCCTTCGTTATGAGATCGAAACTTTTTCGCTCACCTCATCGTCTATTGGACGAAATAATTCATAATCAGGCAGAGGTACATTATAATGTGATGAAATCAACATTTCATTCAAATTAATTTCCATATTTTATCTACTCAAATACTATATATTTCAATCTAATAACGTATATTATTTTACTTATCTGTCAACTTTATTTTGTTTTGATAACACATAATTTGTTTTCAAGAGATGTTGACATTTACAACTCATAATTTTATTAAACAATTCACTCTGTATCATTCCTAAAAATTTTTCGTCACTTTTTTACAACTCCCGTCTCGACTGATCTATGATTGATTATGCTTGGTTCATTATATATTTTTTTTATTACCATAAACGAAGTTTTGTATAAAGTACAACATTGGTATCAAAAAAAAGAAGGATTTCACGGTCAAATCGATGCGGTTTTTATTCTATTGCTTGGACATATTTTAATTCAGGGCTTCCCAAACTGTGCGTTGCGACGCCCTGGGGCGTCGCATGTCGATGCGACCGGTCGAGTGAGCCACAGAGTACTTCAGTGAGCGCCGTGCGCATTCTGACAAACATCCCTAGGCTAGTACTAAAATTAATAAATATTTTTAAGGGCTGAGTTGAGAGGCGTCGTAAAAAATAACAAAGTGCCAAAGGCGTCACAGCGAAAATAAGTTTGGGAAACCCTGTTTTAGTTTTTAGTTTGGAGGAAATTTTGATTTCCAAATTAAAATGACCCGCGTTTTAACTGTAATGTTTTTTAAAGAACATGATGTTCTTGTTGATTTGCCACTACTCTAGTTGAATGTATTTATGTTTGAAAATCACTTTTTATTAATATCATTAAATTTTCACCTTTTTCTTAGTGATGTTGGAAAAATAGAAATGAAATCGAATTGCTAAAACTTAGAAGATTTATAGTTACAACGCGATTTCTCCATATTAAACGTTGACAAAAACGGTATTAAGCAGCAGAAATAAATAAAATATATTTTATATTAAAATATTACAATAAAAAATATAAACACTTTCTGAAAAATAAATGACTCTAACAAGCTTATTTTGATATAACAATGAAAAAGGGACGTACATCTCTGAAATTTCAGTATCGAGCTTTTATTTTGATTAAAGCTTTCTACCGGTTTGAAGCCGATATTGTTTATACTGCATAAATTGAGAACCTTAATTATTATTAAAGTATGCTTTAAATAGAACCTCTTAGAATTTATTTCATTTATTTATTAATAAATGAAATAAATTTTCATTAATAAATGAAAAAAATGAAACAAACTAATTTTAAGAAAACATTTATCTTAAAATTAGTTTGTTAATTTTTTGAATTAGATTATGTTAGATGGAGTAGACAAATAATTAATAATTAAAAAAAATAATTGATTACCTTGAAAAGATTTTTTGCATAAAAAAGTACTAACGGAAAATGTGTTAATAGAGTTTTCAATAAAACATGTCCACAGAATTAGATGACATAGTTCTATAACGAATGGCAGCTAAGTAGTACTTACTTCTTGTTGTACAGTTTTTATTTAATTAATTATAGTTTAAAAAGTAAAAATTTATGCTCATTAAATATAAACAACTTAATGCTGTTCGATGATTTTATTTTCCCTTTTTATATGTGTTCATAATTATTTCAAATTTCCTCAATTATGCTTTCGGAATAATCACAAAGGCAACTATATACAGCTTTTTTTTTCAATAAAATATTAATAAAAATCTTGGGTTTATTTTTAATTTTTAGTAACATACATGGCACATGTTTTGAAATCGTTCTTTAAACAGCCTGTCATATGAAATACAAGCTATAAAGACATCGAAACGAAGTCATAAATAAGTACATCAATTTTGCAATTTGAGTACGATACACTGACAATTTCTTCAGTAAGAAGTAATCATTACACTTATGTTATTACAAAAATTTAAAGTTTCAATTCACCACAAAAAGTTTGGTTTTGAAATCTAAGTAGAAAAAGTGAGCTTCGAGATTCGAAACTTTAAAGCTTCTCCTTAAACAAGGCTCTATCCAGCCGGCACTGTTGAGCGACGTGGACGAAGTACATTTATATTGTTTTTAGTGTTTTTTTTCATTATTTAAGAAAAAAAAATTAACCAGTAACATCTATTTTAAATATAAGATTTCATTATTTTGTTATTCATCCACATTATTTTCAAGGCGAAGATTTACTAAACCAGATCTCCCATATATAGACAGCCAGATCTCCCATATATAGACAGCTTACAGACCAGATTCATAGACAAATCTTTAAAGACACGGAAATTCATTTAAATATTAAGCAGACATGTAGTCTAAGAAGCTTCTTAGACAGTCATAATGATTTTGTCGGCCTTGCCTTGTAAGACGTCTCAAATTCAATTTAGATTCGGTGTCATGTGTTTGTGACTGTTCACTAACGTCGTGTCCCATCAGCATGTACCGAACATGTAGTCCAATGACAAATTCCAAAGTAACATTTCTAAAATATTGAACATGTGTTAAAACTAAAAGCCGTAGTCGAAGGGCTTTTGGCTTGTATCCATGTAATTACTATGACATACACAATATTGACATACATAAAGAATAGCATGAAAAATGTGTGTAGTTAAAATTCACCTATCAGTTATTGTTGAATAGTTCTAACATTGAATATCATGACATGGCAGTGGTGGTTTAGTGGTAAAACTCGATTTTCTCCCCAAAGGTCGTGGGTTCTATACGAATCAGTTTTCTAGACTTAAGTTCATTTGTTTATTTGATAATATCACTCGCTATTTGCGAAGAAAAACATCGTGAAGATGCCTATGCACAACTATGGGCTCGCAACCTATTAATTTGTATTAAAAATGCGATACGTCGATGCTTATCTGTGCCGTCTCTGATAACACGATATTAGGAATAATGCCATGAGTGTATAACAGTAACAATGTAACATCAATCTTGAATTCCTTATATAAAATGTAGATAGCAACACTGGTAGCGTTCAAACGCGATATTGTTATATCAACAGATACTAGGGCAAGAAATTAAACGTTTTGGATGTAATGAGCCAGGATTAGAGACTTGGCTGGAAAATACTGATCCCAACTTCTTGAGACAGCTTCTTGAAATTCAAGAAGCCGATTTACTATAACGCTCCTGTGGGTGATAAAAAACTGCGCTTTCATGAAAAGACTTTCCGGTTGCAAACGTTCTAAAATCGCGTGTACAACATTCGTTGGTGATGACGGCGTACGTTTAACGAAAAAAGTTAATATCTTCGTAATTAACTTTGATTGACATAGATAACACGAATTGATCATTGAAAATAGACATTATTTTAATGATCAATCCATGTTGTTAAAAATTTGCTGAAAGCGTGCGCGCATTTTGTGACATTGTAAAATTTCGGACTCACTGTTTGTTCCTCTAACGCGCCTTAAGAAGAATGACTGTTATGATTGTAACGAAGTTAGTCCACTACGATGCTCGCCACACGCTATGAGCTGCTCGAATAAGCTATACAGCCGTGCGTGACGTGAATGGGTACGGCATCTTTTACATTGCAATACAAAGCAAAGCTAAATACGTAGATGTAGCGTGTGATGATGCTCATGGCCGATTGCACCGTGGCCTTAAAATATCGTCTACTAGTTTTGTTATCCACACACGTACAACGGTGTTTTATTCAAATTTAAATAGTCAGCGTTCTGATAATCTATTATTGGAGTTTACTTCGTGAAAATCGATTTTCATATATGGCCCGCGATTCGTAGATAAGATGTAGTGTGAAATCGAGTGTTAACCAACGACTTCCATAAGTGAAGCCGTTGTTATGTCGCCCCTCCGCGCACTTTATCTACTGAGCGAGTTTATTTCTTTTCAATTGCTGATTTATAGATGGTGTATTTTGTTACCGATTGTTTAATGTGGAGTTTCGACGTTTCGAAAATTTGCTATATATGTTTATTTAACTCCTTTGGCTATTATACATTGGGTGCACTGAACATTTCTGGAATGAATGAGAAAAAAAATATTATGAATGGTCAAAAATTAATTTATTGTTTCTCAAAATATTCTCCGTTGGCATAAATTCACTTTTTCATAAGAATGAACCCATTTTGAAAACATTAATACCACTCCTCTCTGGTGACCTCGCCAACATATTTTGTCATCCCCTTCGACAGCCTCTTCTGGTGATGAAAATCGTTGTCGAAAAAAAAAACTACTTAATCGCTAAGCTATCATTGATTACAACTTTATTAAAATATGACTTTATTCATACGACTGCATACAAAAAAAAATCATAAATCGCTCGGTAAGAGCTAAGAGTGTGCCACTTACAACACATAACTCCATGTAGTTTGATGTACTTAACGGTATTACAGTATACACTTAACAAACGATGTGCATTATGCTCTCAGATGTACTAAAATTTTACTGACTTGAAACACTTGCTCACCGGACAGCGTTACGTAAACAAGCGCATTAAAAACATTTTTTTTATACTCTAATAATTACGGAGAAAAACCTCAGTTACGTATAATAGTGCCATAGCCTATCGCTCTGGTTGCCATTCATCGTTGATTGTTACGAAGGGTCCAAGCACGAGTTCGCTACAAAGTACCAAATTCACTTTCTGACCACGGCCGAACTGACCGGTAAGTTTTTAACTCAAATGCGAATTGCAAAACTGGGTACGTGCCGCGGAAAATGCGTTAAGTTTCTCAATCTCTGAATCTGAAAAGATTGCGAGACGATTGCTTCAGCTGTGAGAGTGGTGAACATCTAACACAACAACGTGAACAGCGAACTTCACAATTGTTGTGAATAAGCTGATAAACCTGTGTTACATCACAGATGTAACGATCAAGTGCACAGGCGTAATGCAATGGCGATAGCGAGGAACGGAATCAGATAAATAATTTATTAGTATGCGCGCTAGTAACTTTCGCACTAGTAACGTAACCTAACCTAATATTGCACGACTCATAATGCGAAGCATTAAGAAGTGCTCTACGAACGAATAATTTTTTTTCCTCAATTTCGTAACTTTTTTCATCAATAACACGATTAATAATTCATGTAATTTTATTAACCTGTGCACTATTTGATAGATAATTTAATGAAGATTAATTCTATCACTGGTTCAAATCGATTTAACATAATACAATTAGAAAAAACTATCAAAATAGTGAAAAGAAATTTCCTGTCAATCAACACTTTTTTCGTTCCGGACACGATAGCGAGCGTAAAAATTCACTAATTTGATCCATTTTTTTTTAATAGCTTGAGATCCACTGTCCGGAGATTGGTATTGAAAATGGTTAACTTGATTTGTGTCGTTTAATAGTTATTAACAAAAAACGAATGAACATAATGAGTCGTGCACTTTTGGATTTTCCAAATATTATTATTCTACATAGGGAAAGATATTTATAACTAGCGTTTTGGTCAATATCCATGATTATGTATTTACAACCTCTTATTTTTTGACTTAGGCCGTGCGTATGTATAAATATCCTAGAGAATCAGTATTAATATAGTTAATTTCTTATAAGCCATTTTTGTACGTTGAAAAATGTTTTGTTTTTTTTTTTATTTGTTTCGCTTTTAAGTTTTCAAAGTTTGTGCCTTGGTCAGACATCGATAGCATTTTTCAGATTTCAAATGCGTTTTACGTAACCGCAAATGAACGTGATACGAATGTATAATAAAAAATTTAAATTCTCAAGTAACCATTTGCCTGTTTACCGTGAACTAAAAATGTCCGGCAACCACATTTTTAACTCATTATGAATGAAAAGTTGCATACATGCGGCATTGAATTCATAATTACACCAAAATCATTTTGCAACGACTTATGTACTTGTAATGTAGTCGTTGACGCTGCAATCAAGCGTTCGCCATCTCCACCTGTGGCCGAAATTTTAATGCATAATAAAAAGAAGGTATAAAAAGAAAAACGTCAAAAGAATCTGTGGCCTATATAAAAAGAGAGTCAACTCCCACTTTACCTGTTGTATTTTTGACTAGGGTTTTGAACGATTGTTGGACGTCCGTGGTTGAAATGAATGTTTTCTCTTTGCTACTCGACAGCAAATATTAGTCATTTGACGTGCTGCCAGCAGAGGTGCTAACTTTATGTAGGTAGCACTGTGTTTATGTACAGACAAACTTTTTTTTTTATTATATTTGACAAATATGAATGTCGCATTTCATTCACATATGAATGTTATGCAAATCATTATGATTGAATAAAAACATAAAGAAATTTGAATTTGGTTATGTTTTCTTCAATCATAGTGATTTGCATGATCATTTCATAACATACTGCCCTGATTAGATTTTGTTTTAGTGTAATAATATGGTCACAAATCACACTAGAGCACACTGTAGAGTGAGTGCCTATGCATTTATCTGTTAGTGCAATTTTAACAATAAATCTTCTAACTTAATCAAAACATGAAAAAATATACTCATTAAAAAAAAATAGACGGGAAAAACTTCAATTATTCCGTGGCGATGTGGCTACGCGAGCAGGTTTTTCGCGAACAGATTGACCTTCGATTTTGTTTTATAATTAAAAACACTTCGACATCGTAGTGGTAGTTGATAATTGTTAATATGTTGTTGTCATCTAAACTGCAAGATATCTGACATAGGAGTAGCTGGGTATATTTAAGATGTCTAAAACTGTTTATCCATTGATTAATTTGAATTGATTCCTTAGTTGAGAGAATATCCTCTAAATTAAAATTTCAATTTGTGTTACTTAAAAAATTGACAAGAATACGCCATACGATTTTCTACACTTAGTTTGAACTAGGGTACAATTTTCAATAACCTTGAAAAGAGTAGGTTTTAATTTTTGATCAGAAGGATAATTATAACACAAAACTTTAGAAACCTAATAAGTAAAATTACAGAAATCCATACTTGATGTTATCTTACATACACTATTTTTGGTTTTGCCTTGACGAGTCAATCAGCTAGGCAATCGATCTGAACTTCTTTCCTTATGTTATCATTATATATATACACACACACACACACACATATATATATATATATATATATATATATGTGTATATATATATACATATATATATATATATATATATATATATATATATATATATATATATATATATATATATATGTATATATATATGTATACACATACGTTGTAGGTATCCACTTATCCACACGCAAATGTATATTACAAATCAAATATTCGCTCTCAGTGTTGTAATGAATTACACACCATTTAACTCTTCATAAATAATAACATCATGCAATTTCTTACAAGTTTTTTTATTGTGGAAATGTAATTACGTTTATCATGCAAATACGTACGAACTTAGGAATTTTGATGAGAAGTGAGGTGTTTTTTTAGAATTATCGGGTAACTTACTTCCGCCAGCGTGAATAAAGAATGTTTTTTTTTTAATTTTGTACATTAACTGATAACGTTCTCAATCATAATACCGATATTCGGTCCATCATTCCGCAGTCCCACTTTTGATTCTGAACCCGACCTTGGTTTAAGTAGATTCCGATTCAATTCCCGCTCTCGCATCTAATTTCGGTATCTACTGTTTCTCATTCCGATTCCAGTCACGCTATTAATTTTAACTTTAGGCCACACTCGATTTGGACTTTGGTCCCGTTTTAGATTTCGATCTCTCCTGGTCTCGAATCTCGATTCTGCTCCCCTTGTCCTTATGATTTAGATTCTGCTACCCGTCACGGTTTCGATATGGATGAAACTAGGACAGAATCAAAACAAAATTTAGGCTATTTTATAGTTAGTTACCCATAAGTAAGACTAAAGTTAGTTCTTTAAAAAAAAAGAAAGATTTTAATCTAACACAATGAAACGAACGAAATTTATATATAAAGTTCTTTTTGGTATCTAATTTATACATCTTATAATAATAATAATATATTTACAAACAAAATTAAAAAATAAAAACTACTGCCAATTTAATAACACCCTACTTATTATAACTACTTTCGTGTAAAAATAAAGTAATTATTTTAAACATAGAATTTTGCTCATACACAATAAAACCCACGAAAGTTACCTGTAAATTTTTTTTTCTAACTATAATAATTTAAATTGCCAAAGAAGGGTATTTACATGTATACGTACAGAATAATCTTCATAAATTATTTTGTTTATGCGAATACCGTAGATAATTCAAGAGATCGATGTATGGACATATGTATTGATTAACATAACATTTAGTTTTGTAAATCGATCTAAATAAAATTAACAGTGTTACCAGAAGCTTGCACGTTGCATGTTACACAGTATATCAATGAAAACTACATTCAAATTGATTGAGCAGTATCGATTAGCTTACACACATGCACAGACAAACAGACAAGCTGACAAACAGACAAAAATTCTTAAAACTATTTTTTAGCCTCAGCATCATATGCACAACGCGTATAATTTTTTTTAAAATACATAATATACAGACACGGTTCGTTTACGCTTTGACTGTATGTACAGATTTTACTAAGCGGAAGAAATATTGGTTGTGTACGTTTGTGTCAAAATTTGACTACTCACACACTTAGATGTCTTCTCATGAATATCGAGAAATACCTTTTCCCTATGTGCACGACACTACCGCCGTCTAGCGTCCACGACTTTTCGGGATTTATTCAATATTTGTGATTTAATGGAATAATAAAAAAATTATAGAATTACATATTGAATATCATTATTAATGAATAATTCTGTTTCTATAATACAACTATAAGTAAATGTCAACAGTATCTTCTTATTTCTTTCCTTTCACTGTTCACTGTCACCAATTTCCTGTCACCAATAGTTTAATTATTTTATTTTGATATACAATTATTTTCATTTCGTAAAACAATAACAATTATTTGCCTACATCTCTGACAATCAAATAATCATCTAATCCGGATTTTACAGTCGATCGGGTGACATTATTTCTTCCATTAGGTGCATAAACTTAAAAGAAATAGATTATTTCTGAATAAAAACGACAGGAATGATTGTAATGAATTTCTTTATAGAAGCGAAGAATTTTTTTTTAACAATATATATTGTTGTTGAAACAATTATAAAAAATAACAGTTATAAATACAATACATTGCCTTAAACTGAACGAAAAATTTAAGCACCATGGTTTACGTAATGCATAACATAGCACAAAAAAATGATTCGTTATGGCACATATTAAAGTTTTATAAAACTCCTGAAAATGTCCATGAAAAGGTGTGATTCCGTGAAGACCGAGCCGTTCCTGTGTAACCTAACATTTGTCTTTATGTCTCGAATGACTAAATTTTTATTTAAAAGTTTATTTGTACATTATATTTAAATTTCCAGTACTAAATACTATTTTTAATTCCGATAATATTGATAATTATACTGAAGTGTCAGACAAAATGTATACAAATAATTACTACATTTCCAGATAATCTTTCCATATCTTCCAAAGCATGCGCTGCGATTGAATGTATTTTCCCCGCAATAAATTTAGCACGTAACAACTGTTTAAAGTTGTTTGAGACCTTTTTATTTTTATTTCTTAAAGTCTAAGCTATGCTAAAAATCTAGTTTAAATATTTGTTTGTTTTAAAGGCTAGTTAGGTATATCTTAATTTTATTTTTTAGTTTTGCTAAGAATGACTTATACACTAAAATGAATACTTGAATGTCTGCCGTCGTAATACACAAAAAATATTACCTACAGATTTTGCATTGTTATTCAAATTTGACGTAGAAGTTGACGTTGACACATAGAGGCAACTTTTTTTCGCCTTAGTCAATTTTGGCTGTATGTCATTTGGCATAACAAGACAGTTGATTTTCACTTTTTTTAATTTTTGGTGACCACAAATAACAAGTAATATAATGTTTTTAAAAATGGAATGAAAATCAATCAAAATTACTATATATTGGTATTAAACGTATACTATAGTTTTTAGAGCTAGTAACAGAAAATGCAGATAAAAATTTTGAAATGGTTTCACAAATCTGTTTTACATATACATATTTTAATATACATCCTGATTGTTATGGTCAAAATAAAAATAAAATAGTAATGTCATGACAATGCCAAATGTGATCTAACATTAATACAAAAAAAAAAATGAAATCTCAAATAAAAAATGCCTAGTAACTTTTTGTCTGAGTGCCTTGCGGCAAAAGCATTGAACTTAACTTCCTACAATACGGCCTCACCTTTAATGAAAGTTTAAAATATAATTAAAAATATCTTTTGCACATTTGTGCAAATGAAACGTTTTTTATTTTAAAAAAACATTGAAACGTGTTCTTTAATGTTTTTTTAGTCATTTTTCAGTAACCCAATTACTGGCAAATAACTTAAAAAATACTTATACTTATATTGGATTACTGCATATCGTAATAGATATTAAATTATAAGATGCGGTACAGCACAACGCACAAAACTCTCCCCTTTGAATTACCTGTGAATACTTATGTATCTGATAAGTTACTCCTTTTATTATATATTAATTTTGAGTCTTTGCGACGCTTTCGTCGCTAACTTCACAACAGCATAGTTTCGTGCATTGTACTGATTATCTTGTTTTCACTGTAATTGAATAATTGATAAGGTTAATTTTATTATAATGACTATATATACAGCAAATACTAAATGACCTGACAATGATCAACAAGGTAAAAACCGGCAGTCATCTCCGCATAATCTAAAGGAGATTGAATTTAAATGCAAAGCTAAGAAGGTTTTATCGATGAAGTGTCCTCTCACCTCACCAACCGCAAACGTTCAAAAGTTTGAAAATTTTCAGCTCGAATTTCAGAATCGCTTTTAATGCCTAGACGAATTCAAAGTTGTAGACGATACAAGAATTAAGCCTGTGTAAATCGTTCATGCAGTTTGGTCTAAGTTCTTTAAAAGCTATCTTCATATAATACAAGATGAGACAAAAACGGAAACCTATCCTATGATACCCTAAAATTAGTCGGGCAAAAACCAGGTATGAGATAGCACTCTTTAGCTAACATCTACTATCAACACAGTAGTGATCCTCTAATGAATTTGATCATGCATTACACAGAGGAAATTCAGAAATCAGCAAGTATGAAATTAAGATAGCCCTCAAAAGATACGATACCAAGTGAGAACGTAATTATGACTAAATGTAAAAGTGTGGGTGTAAAACAAGCACTCTCCAATCATTATTTAATTCCATCATATTTGAAAGTAAGTCCCTTGAACTCTAGAGCGAGGATGTGGTACCTAATGTTATTAAAGAAAAAAAGTAGTGAATTTCTCGCTGAAAATTTATTACGGAACCATCACGCTTTTAAATCACATGCTTATACGGTTGGTGAGGGTTGCCACAAGCTGTCTTACCAGCAAGTTTGACGATTTCCGGCCATCTGAATATTTCGTTTCTGAAAAGCTTCAGAAAGGTAGACCACATTCACACGCATAGATAAATTATACAAAACATGGTCGATTGCTATGCTTAGTGAAGGGAGTTTACGATGAAATTACTTTATATTTAAATCTGGATAATGATATAATATCTTCAGCTATACGACTTCGACTACATCGAAGTGCATAGACACTTACTTTGACGAAAGCTGTAGTAGATAGTCGTTGATAGTAATAGTTCGAATACAAAACGAGAGAGATACTGGGACAGGGAGGTGTCATACATACAAAACTATGATACACTATCAGAAGGCTGGAAAGTCACCATGAAAATGTTGGCTTTTAGAGACTCGTCCAAACCAAGAGCAATAGAATGAATGTAGGATATATAAATATACCGGTTGATTTTATGCAGTCAGGTTTTTTAGTTAACTTTATTAACGTAGGTACGAATCATAATTTATATCCGTACCAACACGTCCATAGTCATCGTTATAAAAACAATTTCCTTAATTTAAATCAAGTCTTATGATGATACGATGTGGTTTTTTATTACCATAATCATTTTTGATAAACACTGAAATGAATAGAATCGAACTATAGAACTTAATATTCAATAATTTTTAGTTGTAATTAATCGTAATTAATAGGGGATGCCTATAGTGACTTAAGAGAGTGCAGATTTAGTTTTTGTTTTCTTAAAAAATTTAATGTTTTAATGAAATTACTGACAACCACTTCGTTTACAGAAAATGCCCGATTTCGATTCAGAATACGACAAGGACTTGGTGGTGATTAAAGACTGGCTCTGGAAACAACCTCATCTTCCACACGACGTCGGTAAGTGTATACAATCGATATTACTGTTTATCTTCTATTTCTCAAAATATTTTCATAATATCTCATACGCGACACATCCTAATCGACATTTCCATAATATGTCCATTACGATGAGTATATAAAATTTAAAAAAAAAAACCAAACGTATGTACAAGAAAAGTACGTTTTGTTTTATAATATCTGAGAGTACTTAAATTACTAAATTATTTATAAAGTTTATAACTGTAAAATACTTGAATATATTGCGGACCCACGATTTTTAAAGCTTAAAATGGAAATAGGAAATTCGTGGGCGTTATAAATAATCCAATATTAAAATCTGTATACATACATGCGTAATATTATAATTCAGTCTTTTTATCTGAATATATATGCATAACTATACGGCGTTATTCCCACATAAAGTACACGTGCTGCAAATTCACGTTTCGCAGTCGTTCAAAGCGAACGTGATAAGATACAATAGTACTTTCACTGGTTTGTGTGGGATGTTCTTGCGATAAATATAAATCCAATAATGCAGAGATTTTTCATAATTATCTGTTGTTGAACATTAACGCAAAAATAAAACCTTCTGCTACAAATACGACGTCTACATTTCGTAACTTATTGCGTCAAAAGTAAAAGTGGCCGACTGAACAGCGTTTTAAGATGTGGGGTCGACGAACTCTTAGGTTTCGTGACATACATTGCTGCCTGTGATTTCTTCTTAATTCTTAACATTGTTATGAAGAAATAACGAATAACGCTTTTAGATTTTACCATCAGCAGCACTTACAAATCGCAAGTTGCCTAAGTAAGCAATTATCACAACGCAATGAATGTGGAACTATAATATTCGTAAGCAATGGAAAGCGTGTTACACTATTCACGTACTTATATTTTATAAAAAAAAGTTTTGTTTTTAAATGTAAATGTATTATGAAAATTCTGCTTGTCACTGTCGTGTAAAGCGAACCCTAGTATTTGTCTCTATGGCCAATATTATTATTATTATAAAAGAGACGCATAACATTCAATTGTTAAATAGTTGCAACAATCGCTTATAATTATATACTTAATTATACAAGGTCATTTAGATTTTAAGGCTTTTAAATCTTAAAATCTAAGCGACCTTTGGTTGAAATAATAACATTTTTCATTTATAAATTACGTCATTATTTGAATGATCAATGTACATTACAACGCACGAAACTCTGCCGCTCTGAATTTCCTGCGAATGATGCAATGCGAAGGTTCAACGCTTCCCAAGTCCTTCTTCTCCCCTGCTTGCTTTCTTATTTAACGCAATAACAATGCTTTCGTGATTAACTTCACAGCGGCGAAGTTTCATGTACTGTAATAAATTGAAATTTATTACAAAGTATAAAGTCTGATTGCAAAATAAAAAAAAAAAATATTGACAAGAAACGTAAATTATTTTATTTTACTGATTAAAATTTCAATTTATTGACATTACTAACCATACATAACTGAGAACATATTGCTAAAAAGACAGTAGTTTTAAACGTAGAAAATAATGGTTTCGCGACCAAAGGACGTTTGGCATATGTCAAACAAAATAAAGTTGATTCGATAAATAACCTTCATAAATAACTTGCAAATATTCCATAATATAGAGGAAAGACCACTCATGGCAATGTTTTCAACTAACAAAGAAAATGTACGAATAACAAGACAAAACATGCATATGTAATAACACGTTTGGGGAAAACCCATAGTCATTATGAACGTAAAAAAATCTATGATTACAATTAACGCTCGACAACGTTCCCATAAAACTAGCTGTATAGCTAGCTTTATGGGGACGTTGGCGAAATAAAACACACAGTATTAAATTATTGATATCAAAAATGCCATAATGTGCAAAGATGAAGATTTATACTCAAATTACAATGCGAAAACAGCAGATCTCAAGACACTTTAATCTGTAAAAGTACAGGTTAAAGTATCTTTAACCTGTACTTTTAGCTATGTACCTATTCTATTTCTTTCTTCATTTATCCATTATATTTGAGAATGTTCGTTTAAATATCTGAAGGAGCGTCTGTGTTGTTTGGGCTCTTAACGTTATAACATGTCTACCCGGTCAAGACATAGACAATCGTAGCTACAAATGGGTGGACAAAGCATTACTAAGAAATGGCCGAAATATTATTACACGGCGGCGAACCACGTATGCATGAGTGGACAGAGAACGTTTATGTAAAGAAAATCCTTACCCTAATCTCTTCTCAAAATAAATTGCTATTGCTTTAATAACATTTTCGATAGCTGTCATAGCTTTCTAAAATTAGGGTCATTTGGTAAAACGTTGACACGAGTCGCACAAAATTGGCAGTGTAATAAAACAATATTACAGTGTCAATATGGCTTTAAGACAGATCATTGAATGACATGAACTCAAAGTAGAGGTAATAACTTTTGTAAAATCTTACCGAATTCCATTTAGAAGAAGTTAGGTCAATGTGAACTCTCACGTGAACTTTGAAATTATAGTGTTACAACATTTTGCCGTGTTATTGTCTATAACAAAAATATATTCTGTAATACGGGCATGCTGATCAATTTTAATTATCTATGAAGTATGGGGAAATTCCACGTGATTGAGAGGGAGGAGGTCCATCCACATCTAGCCAAATCTCACCAACACCTATTTTCACGCTCCCTTATATTTCGTACGTCCATATCGTGAAATGACTTGCTTTGGGGGCGTGTCAATCATTGCTTTACAAAAATCCTTATATTTTCTTATTGCCCTGACAGTCGTAATATTTAAAATTAATTGCCGAATGTATATCTTTTTCCTAACCAATGTCACATATATGGTAACAATAGCGGCAAGGTCTATAGTTACGGTCAACCTTTCTATCCATTTCGGAAGATTGTCGGTAATTGTGCTTTTTACTTATTCATTACCTTTAGCGTCCACAATTCCTATTTCTTTAACAGCTACTTAGTTTTTCGAAATTAATTCAAAGATCAAATTCACTCGCTATTACAGTAGTTACTTGTAGTTATTTTATTTTTGAGTTTAATGTGCACAATATTCACTATTTGTTCAATGCTATCGTGTCCAAGAGTTAAAAAGGTAGATAGAAAAACCTACATTTACTAGGATCAACTCTTAATGAAATGGCTTTTTTTAAAAAAATCTTTAAGCACTTCCGATAATTGATGAATGTCAAGTCTTAAAGCCACGCCTCGATTTATTTTCTTTAAGAAAATGTCTATAAATTTTAATTTCTTATTTATGTTATTTGTATTTATTATTACTTTAGTTCAAAAGTCGCTTACCTGTGAAATCATTTGATGGAGACTTAAAAGCTTAAAGGCATTTAACCTTAATGCTGAGAACTGGGAGCAATATTGTACCTGAGTGTGTCCGTTTACCTGGATCCGTTCGTCTTATAGCTCTTATAGTTTTGTTAGCTCCATTATTGATTCAACTCCAAACATTGCCTGACTGCGCTTTAAACGAGGCTAGAATATTATGAGACATTGCTTGTATCAGTATTCCCTCAGAATTTAAATATACAAATTCGACGACACAGTGAGAAAAACGCGAGTAAAATTTTTTGCTACCATAATTTAAACAATATCATAGAACAGTCAAAATTGCTCAATTACTCGGAACTATCAGAATGAGCTCGTTGGGCAGCATTAAAATCAAATTCGAAGGTTTAATTCTATCAATGGAGTCTAGCAAACGGTTGAAATAGCGAGTGTTGATTCAACATTGTAGTGATTGGAGTGTAAACTAAGGTTGTATGAAAAAGATTTCTTTCTCAAAATCAAAACGCAGTTCTTTGTAGTATATTTCGAAGCCAGTATTATAGCTTCGTTAAACGATATATTACGAAATTATGCAGAAATAATGCAATTGTTTTAAGGGCTACCATAAGGAACGTCTTCCTCTTAATTTTTTTTAATTTTCTGTATTTAATTTACTTTGTCATAATTAGGTAACTATTATCTGGGATAGTAGCTTTAATGTATAACTTGGAATAAATACATAACATTTTCTTAGTTTTATAAAAGTATAATAAAACTATAATCTCGTTATAAACAATTTCACTTTCGACAAAACCATAAATAAATGCGAATTCAACTTGCACAAGCACATGCCGTGCGCATCGAAACTATGAAACAAGTTTCGAAAGTTCATGGGCGGCGGGTATCGCATATTATAAGGTGACCTACATACTCGTTGTTGGCCCTCTCTACTATAAAAAAAAGTTGCCAGCACGCAATAAAACGGCACGGCATAGAGAAAGCAGACCGATCTAATGTTGAGACGATCTGTGCTTCAACGATACTATCACAATCACAAATACAACGATGTTATTCATACGTTTCACGACATTCACTCGCGTGTGTCGGTCACAACGTTTCGGTCCGCGAACGCATCGCGTTCCACTTTGCATTGAAGGGAAAAACCGACAATGCGTTCCTTGTACTACGGATTGTCCGTTATGCGATAAAGCACTTTTCGGTGTATGAAAATAGTTTGAACGCTAAAATAGTGTATACGTACTTGTGGACACTGTTTATCGCAATGCATGATTACACGGAGAAGAGATGAGTATGAAAGATAAGCCCCATTCCAACTTTTGTGGAAGAAATTTCAAGTAATCTATTTAAATTGTACAAAAGCAATAACTTACATAAATAATTTGTGTTTCTGTCTGTTTGACTATCTGGGCTAATTTCGACGCGGTTATTCCACGTATTGCAGGAGATACGTGATACCATACTTTTATCCAATAAAAATATTGTATATATCGTATATTACAAGAATAGCAGCAATGTTGAAAGGAGGACCAAGATCGTCAACGATATAGGCACTGAAATAGAGAGCGAGAATAGGATCGAAATGAAAAATGGGACAGAAATCGGAAAAAGTCGTTCGCAAATTTTAGTTTACGCAAAACGAAACAAGCTTGAAAAGGTTCATATAGATAGGACTACAAAATTGACATCAAGTTAAATACCATACGACTGACGCCACGCGCATGTATTTTAACGCGTATGGAAATTCAAACAACAATGTCATTCATAATTTGCATTAATGGCGAAAGAGAAATGAGAGGTAAAATTCTTATCGCAAAGAGTTGAGGCTGCGCCGCAATTATTGTTAATACTGAATGCATAAAAAGAAGAATGCTTTTCCTTTGAGTTGTGAGATGAGCGATCGATGATAGAAACACCAGGGATCACGACTAACATAAATATGTACTAATAGGTTACCAAATACCATTTCAGAGACGCAAGAATCTGGGAATGCTACCTATTTTTTTTCAATAATAAACACCTATTTCAGATGATGTCCTGTTGCGGCGCTTCGTGCTCAGCTGCGGCAAGAGCTTGGAGCGAGCCAAGCGATCCATCGATCTCTTCTTCACTATAAGATCAAATTCTCCGGAGATTTTCAGCAAACGAGACCCGTTTTCACCAGAGATTAGGCGCGTGTTCGAAGTCACGTGAGTGATTAACTTCTTTGTGAATATAACACCGGCTTTAATTTATTAATATTATAAAATTTAAAATATAACATTGCTTTAACAGTATTGGGCTATGGTTTTTATAATTTAATTTGGTATCATCGCAAAGGTTTTCATTTGAATTTGTGTCTTTTTATGGTTTTATATGTTTTTCTGTGATATAATCAATTGATCACGTTAAATTTTCGGAGTTATTCTATTTAATAACACAGGTAATTTGTTTCTTATTTGTTTATTTTATTTTATTGTAATCAATACTCAAATACCGATTATTGTTATTACATTAAGTAAAAAAAAATTATATACAAATAAAATCAACACAATAAAATAAAAAAATCGTAAGTTACACGAATAAAATAAAAAGGTTCCTTTAATTTTCATTTTAGTTCTCGACGATCACATTATGACAGTTGGTTACTAGTTGCTATCATTCAAAGTGATATGACGCGAATGCAGCAGACGTCATAATACCTATAACATGTTCTTCAAATATTGCTTTCATAGTTACAATCTAGTCGTGAGAAGAATTTTTAAGCCATAAGAGTCAAAAGTAATATTAGATGTGACCAATATTTGATATTTCAATAATCTTTATAGCATTGTGTGTGTGTGCATAGAGTAGGTATATACAGCTGTAGTAAAAAATATTGGAATGCTTAAGCGATTTTTACATGAAGATCAAGATCTATAACATTATCAGGGTACAAATATAAACCGCTTATATGTAGTTTTTTTTTTTTTGTAATAATGAAATTAAAACAAAAAATTAATAAGCTAGTAGTGAATGTTCTCATATATATTACAGCGGCTAAGCTGTCTCGTAATACAATTATCCTTTCACTTATTGACATCTCTAACTTAGTGACTGTATTATACCATTTAGTTTGGAATGTTTTTAATAGCTGAAGTTATTGTTATTACCATGGAATATATTTATATTAATAATAGTTTTAAGCGGCCTATACATTTGGCCAAATTCAGTGCACAAAGTAAGAGAATAAACTTTGTATTCAGCCAAGAGCGATGTCAGTTGGATTAGTTAGCATACTAATTAGGGAGACAGAGAGTCCTCTGCATCTTTCTTGCTTATTAGACCAACAGTTAGCCAAGCGGAAAGCAATTCAGATACTCGGTGTTAGCCGTCGCTCGCCATTCGACGATTCAACGTAATAAACATGAATTGTACAATGCTTATGTAAGCATAATAAAAATTAAGATTTGTAACATAAAAAAATAGATACCTTATGAGCAAAATACAAAACCTTATAACAAATTGTGCCTAAAGATTAAAAAGAAGTGTTCATAAGCATATTCTTCTGCTATGCGTTGCGTACTGAACTTGGCCAAATGCCAAGGTCGCATTTATGTTGATAGAAAGTTTTTGATTTTAAGACTTATAGGCTTTGGATTGGAATTGGAACTATTAGTCTCGCTCTACCCTGCTTCAACTTTTTCTTGAAGATATAATTTGGAGAAAAATCCAAACCATTAACTCTAAATGAAACAGAATCTTAAATATCGCAGTGTCTATGAAAATCAGCAATAATTAATATCTATAAATGTTATTTTTTTTTTATTACTCAATTTTATTACAAATTCCAAAGCGGAAACTTATGAATCAAAATGTGATGAATTGTGAATTAAAAATAGAATGATAGCACTATCATTTCCTACTTTTAATTGGTCAATTCTTTTTCTCTATCTTCTTCAGTGATATGTTACCGTTGCCGAACAAAACCAAGGAGAACTATAAGCTTTTCATCTACCGCCTGAACAACCCGAACTTGGATCTCTTCAATTTCACCGATGCAGTCAAGACATTCTTCATGCTGGCAGACACGAGGTTGACCGGGGATATGGAAATGTCTGCTGGTGAGATACCCATCTTCGACGCCGGGAAGGTTTCCCTGAAGTTCATCAGTAAAGTCAACTTGTCAGTGCTGCGAAAATACATGCTGTACACACAGGTCTGGAACAATGATAACTTTTATATTATACACATGCTAAATTTCACACACCTTCACAGAAATGTAATATTTACTACCGATTTCCTTAATGAAATCACAATGGTTAACATATGCATCTAAAAAAGTCAGATTTAAATTGTATTATTATGCTAGAACCACAGATGTACAAAAATCAATGGCTAGAGCGGACAATGCAGATAAAATTTTAATCCACAACTTGTCACCAGGTATCAAATGTAATACGTCTAAGCATAACTAACGTCGCGCAAAATCAAAATTTTTGCATAGAAATATTGCCAATGTTTAATCTATAATTGTATTATTTAAGTCTTTGGTTTACCGATATCATTATAGTACGCAAACGCTAAAAATCGTTTGGTACTTTTGTCTCAGTATTAATTCGCCAAACTCTACAATTATAAATTTTACTTTCTTAAGACATAACCCTAATTAATGAAACTATTTTATTTTTTTCACAAAAATGTAATAAATTGTAATTGTAGTTAATATATATGTATACACAATCACGCTAGTATATGCTAGCTTCACCGGTTCACTCCTGTTCCATCTCCTCCTCAACTTTTTTTTTTCTATAAGTCAAGGGTGTCGTGATCTGGAAATAACTGTTCTTCTGACATGCAATTTAAATGAAATAAAGCTTACATTGTGTTTTAAGTCATCTCAATCTATCCGGGAAAATGGTATTAAAATTGGATCGGTAATTTCAGATTTACGCGAATAGACAGGAAACTGACAGATAGACAAAAAAAATTAAAGATCGTTGTTTTCGCTATTATCAATCAATTTTTTTTTAAAAAAAAAAGGTAAAAAAAAATTATTTTGTCGTCTCCTCTTCATTTTTCATACGTGCCTTCAATGTACAGACACAGCGGTTTTTACTGTTTTATTATATGTGTAGATACAGTTACTAATTAAATTTTCAGGCTCATGAAAAATAATAGAACTTCATCTTGCATATAAATTAGTAAGCGATTGCCACCTTAACCGTGCATAGTTTTTATGGTTAACGACTTAGCTAAAGTGCAAAAACTTGAATTAATTCATCTATGACTTCCTGTTTTTGAGTTGGTTATAGATATAATTTATTACATATTTAATTGCCGTCTCTGACTACTTTGAAAAGCGGTTGACCCTACAGGCCAATTTTTGTTTTCGAACTCAAAACGCTTGAAAATATACTCAATTGTAAATTTTGGAGCTCTTCAAGCTTAAAATATACTTGTTTTAGACAAGTTCTTCGAGTTTGAAATGTATTTATTTGTTTTTACGATCTTTAATTTTCAAACGTTATTTAGAAATTTACTATTTGATTGACTTGCTAGCAACCCTTGAATTTCTTGTTACGTATGGAGCGGGTACTGATAAATGAATTTTTCAGTTTTTCAAGGTCAAAATATAATTTTCTTTGTGTTTCAGATTTTTCAAATTTCGAGTGTTCTCTTTTTTAAGTCTTTAAAAGATATAACTTTCGAAATGTAAAACCTATAATTTGGTTAATTTGTAAGTACCTTTAAAACTTTCTTTAATGAATGAAATAAGGTCGAAAAATGAATTTTGAGGTTTTTGAATATACTGAATAGATGTATAAAAATAATAATAATTTATTGTTTACTACCAAATGTCTGAGTATGTACAAGGATAATTCTGAAAATTGAGCCGAATTTTCTATTTGAATTATTTATTATACAGATTGTTAGGTAAAAAAATAGTGAATATAAGTGTTATTGGAATATTAATATCAAAATATTCTTGAACGATATAATAATAAAGAACAGTCATAAAACAATTATTAAATTTAATATTAAGCATATAGAGAAGAAATACTTGAGTAACAATTTCATATTTTGATTTTATAATAATATTTAATAAATTTTCATTTATATTTTATAATTATTTTTAAGTGCATTTTATTAACATTGAATTAATTTTTTATTTCTTTTTATTCTATCATTGTGTTGCTTGCTCATTTTTAATTTTATTAATGTATATGTATAACTGCATTAGGGAACTATTGATAGTTTTTCAAAACTTTCCAATATTGATGAAATTTTATGGAATTAATTAGTTTACGTTGAAGAAATTGTTGAAGAAAAAAATATATTCCCCTATTTTTAACTTATAAATTTAACTTACAAAGCGGTAAGTTAAAAAAAACATGTAATACGCATCGATAGTCATAATTTGATATCAGCAAGGTGATAATAAATTCTTTTCACACCTTCATAGAAAGTTTGCTCTCTGTGCCCATAAAAAATCATTTTCGCTCGTGCGATTATGCCACTCACATCTTCGACTCGCGTGACAACAATCTACGAGCAAGAATGATATCGCGGACTAAAACTTTCATTAAACTGTAAGACTGGACGTAATATAGCATTTTTCTCCCCGACATCAATAACTTTCCATTCTGGTCTAAAAAAAGGAGCTGTGTACTTTGAATGATCTTTTTCATATTATTATCATTCCTACATCGTTTCTGATTAGTTTTTGGTATTCAATTAGGGTAACAATTAATATATACACACGCTGGTTGTCTGTTTTTATTAATATCTATAAATAAAAGTCGTTACATAAATAAATTCTGAATCTTTGAAGACATAGACTCTCCGTGCAATATTTTTTGATTATCACACAAAATATCTTATATATGAGTAATTTTAAAGAACTTGAAAATCGAGTTTAATGCAATCTCTTTCGTGATTGTCCTGTGCAAGTATATGTAAAGGTGACATCAATTTTTTATATACCTAGATTTACATTATTTATGTTGTTAAAATCCATGTTATTGTTATGTTGAATCGTTCAAGTCGAACACATTCTAAAACTGGAAATATGTACCTTTAAAATCTTTTATTTTGTGAACGTCCTCAACATAAGTATTAACCTATGTATAGGACTATTTCAAATAAGGAAGATATATTAAAGTTTTCCTCAATCTCCAATACGGTGAATTAACAAACAAAAAAATAAATTAACATAAATTTATTGCCGTCGAGACGTTTGTTGCATCGCTATATTGCAATCTAAAACACTTTTAGCGTTCCACAGACAGCAAAGAATCCTCACAGTTATATCCGTCCGTCCGTCTGTCTATCTGACCGCGGCTTAGCTCAGAGACTCTTACAACTAAAAAGCTGTAATTTGGTGTGGGTATAAATATTAATCACGCCGATAGAGTATAGAATGAAATCGTAAAAAAAGAACGTTTTAAAGGGCATCTCCTAATTTTCTTTTCTCGTTTATCTCGTGATTTGGGGTATCTTTGCATAACTTCTTAAGATATAATACGTAATAATACGTATCCGTGATCATTTTACGACTCGGTAATCCGTTTACGTAATATAAGCTTCGAAATGTCAATTTTTGTAAAAGTTAAATACCCACTCTCCCAAGCCAGGCCAATAGTTATTTTTGGGTGTGTGAAAAATTCACGGCGATGGTATGAATTACGAGCGAAAAAAACTGTCACGACTAAGTGGACTTTACGAATTAACGAGTAATATTCGACCAACCTATAAGATATACTTAAAGTAGTCAAATCCGAAATATCGTACAAATTTGATTTGAGAATTACATAGATAACGAAGCTGATGGTGTAAAATAGGCAGCAAATGTAAGTTTATGAATGATGTAAAATTATGAGAACATAAATTCATAATATCAAACGAAAAGTCGCTCTCTAAGTCCGTTTATTGTGATGGTCAATTACGAAACCCTACACTGCGCGAGCCCCGACTTGCATTTGGTCTTTTTTTTTTATGTATTCAAACAACGTAGCAGTTGACTGATATCGTGTCATATATGGAAGTGCGTCCTTTGTTATCCTTGGATGTGTCAGTCTGTTACAATAATGCAACCACGTACATCGCATACCGTACGCGTATGCGACACAATACCTTGTATCAAACGATGACCAGTGAGTGTAGTGCAAAACACTCTTTTGACTTTAACTAAACTTCTTTCATTGATATATTTACATGCGATATAATAATGTTACGAAAGATCATATCAAATACTGAGGAAAATTGAATTGAATTGTGAACTAGCACTGAATTTTAAATACGAAATTAAGCTGGTGTCCTATTAGTTTAAGTAAGCAATAGGGAATATAATGCACATATTTTATTTACATTTATAGACGATAACTCTAGCAATAGCAGGAAAAAATCAAATTCAATGAGAATTTTTTTTTTTGAAAATATCAAAGAAATTTAGGAGTTTGAAACGCACCCCATTTGCTATGCATCTTGACGTGGCATCAAGTCTGTGACAACAAACAACTAACCTACAAACAAATTGTTGGAGTAGTGTGCAGTCGATTTTGTATTTTACGATTATCATGGAACAAGCCAAAAAACCGACTTATAAGTATTGTATTGTGTGTATGTGTAAGAATGCAATGAGCAATGCACCCGAGAAAGTGTTTTTTTCTTGTACCGAGAGATGCGGCCATAAGGAGAAAGTGGTGTGGAATTATTAAAAGAGACATGATATATCCTTCGACTTGTTTATATTCTTATCGTCTTCATATAACCGTTATTAGCCATTTGCAATTCTTTTTCACGTAACAATTAACTGATAATATTAAATTACAATAATTTTCACAAAGCAAATTTAGCGTTTTGTTGATATAGACTTTGATGTCACATCGCTATTGGTCAGATCGTTTGACCAACGACATTGCGTTTCAACTACCTTGAATTTCCCACATTTTTTTTTTACACCTTTTAATAATTATATCCTTAACGCAAAATAAATAACACTAAAAAAATATTAATAGAGAAATAATTCTGAACCAAAAAAGTTTAGAAAAAAAATATTTAACTTCAAGTGCATATTCCCTATTCTCTCTTTTGAAAATACACGCGTCAATCTCGGAAACAGCCCTAACGATCTCGATATTAATTTTTATTTTTATAAAACGTTCCCTTCAAGGTTATCTATATATGAGCCATGTTTTTGTCGAAACACACTTAAGTACGTTATTCGTTATAAAGGTTTACTATGCATAATCAGTGCCATAAACTTTTAAAATGTACATATATTTTACATTTTCAAAAGATCTATATTTACATCCGGCCCTAGAACTTATATACCTATATACTCCTATTCGCTCCGTGTGCGCTACAAAATATATAAACTAGACGAATGTGTATAAGGTATTTTTACTACGAATATGCATGTTCAAAACAAGCGACAATTGGTATTTGTCCCTGATTTTATTTGTATAAATGTAGCCAAAAAATTTCAATGAGAAAACAGTTAAGACAATGAACATTAAGTTCCTTTAATCAAGAAACTCCAGTGCCTCTAGTCGTTAGTTTTAAATCGATCCAAAGTTATATTTATCTGTGCAGACGCAAACCCACATTACGTATATAATATCACATTATATTTAACTGGATTTTAGAAATAGGTACAATAGATTCCCGAACTTTTAGAAAATCTTCACCCTTCTTAGAGACAAACTGAAACTGCTTGGCCAACTACAAGTTCAATTAGAATATCGTTGCCTTCATAATAAGATTATCACTCACGTACAAATGCATCCATCGCATTTAAGGTTAATCTGAGTCATCATTAAGTATGATTTTTACCATATTTGCGTATACTCATTACATCCTTTAGAAATAGCAATTTCTATACTGGGTAATTTCTATATTAGGTTATACAAATTTAATTTTCATTTTATTTGAAATAATGTTGTATCCAGGAAGCTATCCCGATCCGCCTGAAGCAGGTGCACGTGATAAACATACCGGCGTACATAGGCAAGCTGTTCGCTGTTGTCAAACCGTTCCTGAAGTCTGAAGTTGCGAAACTGGTAAGACTTAATAACATTTCACAATATGATTTTTACAGGACAAGATGACTTGATTTCTCGTTACTGGTAAACTTATTTCTGTAGACGACTTGCATTGTAGATAGCGAGAATTAATAGACCTACTTTGATAGTCGGTCTTTCGGCGATCGAAATTAAAAAAAGAAAAGGAGAATAACGGCCATTATTCTATTTAAAAGATTGTGAAACATTCAGCTATATGAAATTACTAAAGATTCTTAATGAAGAAGATTTTCTTACCTACTAGCATTTTCGAATGACCTAATAGACGTTCAACGACTTATTTCAGAATTATATAATAATTCTTCTGTAATAATTACTATCTCGCTTACGCTATCGGGACATCTGTTACTTTTACTTTTGATACAGTGTGGGGGCAGCGATCACGAGTTCTAATTTCACAAGTACACAAGTGAAAAAAAAACGTCGTTTTCGTGAATTTTTAATGTATTCACAAGAGGACTTCGATGAGTTAATGATTTTTAATATTATCATCTAATCAAGAATTGGAGTCAATTGCGTATCTGTATGCATTGGTTTCAAATTATGTTATTTTACAATTATTGCCACATTATACCACCACTTGTGGTACTGACCATACTGAATTTCCGTCACGTATATTATCTTTTTCACACTTAAAAGCTAATAAATTCAAAATTAACATCACCAATCCAAAACAAATTTTGTCATCAATAACGACGAGCAATTTCCGCAAACAGATCCAATTCCACGAACCGGATTCGGAGACGTTGTATGACAGCGTCCCCCAAGAGCTGCTGCCGGGAGAATACGGAGGGAAGGCTGGCTCTTTGCAGGAGATCAAACAGTACTGGATAAAACAGATCGAAAATAAAAGGTTAGTCAGAGTTAGTTTGCTAAAACGTGTAGTTGGGCATGTATTTACGATAGTATGACTTAAAGATATGTATTTTTTGGAAAATTGTTTTAAAATTAATGCCCAACTTCGAAATCATTATTTGCCGAGACTTTTGGAATAAAAAATGATACGTGTCAACTCTTGAGCACAAGTTTATCCCTTAAGAACGATTTTCTTGGAATATATAAAGTAGACAAAAGGGGGTCAATAAATGCATCTCTTATAATATTTATTATTTACATTAATTTAATAAAATTTATTACGTAAATCGTGTTGTATAAGAAAATTTTCAAACTACAAAACTCCACGTTTACACGTTTAAATGGTTGATACATTTAAGTTACAAAAATGAACACGCGCTCATGCAGACAGTGTATAACAACTCCGAGCAAACAAAGACTGCCTGTATAATTTAGTTTATGAGTCAACCTGTAACACCATGTATAACAAAAGCTTAATTTGTCTATTTTAAAAATAAGCCCTCTATAAATCAGCAATGAAAGAATTATTCGTATTCAGTATAAGATGCATGAATATGTCGCACGGAAGAGCTACACAAGGCCTTCTTTTTTTGTTAACGCTCGATTTTGCACCCGACCTATTCTGCGGATCGTGAGCTGTATATGAAAATCGATTTTTAAGGAGTAATTTCTAAAAAAATCCAGTCATTCGGTTTCCTTTCTCCATTTTGAAATTGGTCTTCCAGGGACTGGTTCTTGGACGACTCGCGTTGGTTGGTGGACGAGGGCAGTCGGCCGACGAGCAGCGGGGACGACCGCATCGACGCCGTCAAAGATCTACCGGGGTCGTTTCGAACTTTGGAGCTTGACTGAACACCTTGCTAGCTGTTGAAGCTCAGTCGCCTTCTATCGTGACCTTCACTGAGTACAACAACATAAATTACTTAAGGCGCTACAGTTTCCAATAGTTTGCTTGGGATTTTTAAAAAGATTAAATTTCTATAAGGTTCCTTTGATCAGTTTTGGATATATCCGATTTTTATTTTGGCTTTTGACAAATAAATATCTGAAAGCATGTAAATCCAATTTTCTAAGTACGAGAAAATCTTTTTCTGATCTATTTAAACCGTACCTGTACAATCGAAAGTGTCGCGGTAAAGCGAAAGCTGGTTCAAGCTGGAAACCGGTATGGAATAACATATTAGAAAAAGAATTCATTCTAAGAACGTACATAGGCCTTAAAGGAAAGCTACAACTATTATTGTAACGAACCTTTTATGATAAAATTATGAGAAAACAGATAGCTTTCGCAATATTGAGCAGAAAATGTAAAATACTATACCACCTTCTTTACTAATCTAACAAACTGTGTTTTCCCAAAGGTTCACTAATTAAAAACAGGGCACTAGGTACGACACTTCGAAAATAGTCTGACGTTTTTGATTCTCCAGTACAAATTATTCAGCGGTATAGTTATATTATTATATTGGTAAATAATATAATATCTGTAAACTTAAGCAGCCAGAAGTTACTATTTTAGCGCGGTAAATGAATATTTTATTAATAGATTAATGTGGTATCTATGGCGTAAAGGATTTTATGGTTATTTTTTATTTTAGACGATTGTACCTGTAATTTTGTAGATCTTTAGCGGATACGTTATGTATTATTGCCCTATTATTGAAAACGGTTCTATTTATATTTTAGATGGAAATAAATGTTTAAATATTAAGGGCTATTTTTAATTCAAAATATTTTTATGACATGAGCAAAAAAATTATAATGTTGGTATAAATTATGAAAGTTGTCTGAACTTAAGTAGTTATGCCATCAATATAACAATTGAATAGTTGAATAATACTGAAAATATTATCGACAATGGTTTATTTTAATGGATCTGTATGGCGAAATCCTCAACAGTATGAGATATGAGCAAACTTCCTTCTCGAACTTTTCCATAATAAATTCGCATAATAACTTTATTACTCAAGTCCGATACTTGTCTAAAAATATTCATTAAAAATATCATCAACAATACCGATGCGATACGGGCTTCAAAAGGTGTAAATATCATCTGTTTAAAAACAGATGATATTACTTACTGATTTAATATTTATTTTTGTAATCGTATAAAATATTAGTTAATTTCTGAAAATGGACATTAAAATAAAGATCAATTTAATAATTAAAATTCAAATTATGAGATTTTTATTCAGGAATCACAAATTTCTTAAATCATAGATATTAACAACTGAACGTCAATATTGTAAGTCTGTTCGGAAGGGCCTGTCGTTGAGAATAGCTTTTCAGAAGAGATAGAACTCATTTGAAAACTGAATTATTTTTGTGCCACTTTTTCAAACTGGGATATAATGAATAAACTAAGGGCTGGGATGGTGCATTTACACGACGGATGGTTCTAACGCGGAATTCAAAACGTATCGGTGTTTCGGCGAACCAATATTACCAAACCAACGATAGCGCCGATATATCGGTATGGGTTACAAAACAATAAATCAATGTGTGAGTAAAAAAAAAATTGATGGCTAAAAATTAGTAGAATTTTGAAAGTGATGTTATTCAATTTCTAATAAACAGAATTTGGCAACTAATTTTCCATAAATTAAATCTGAATAGGAACAAAAATTAGATTAGTGAATTATTTTTTTTTGTTAATAGTTTATTATTAACATGAGCGAACACAGCCTTACTGTGTTCGCTGTTGATTTAAACTGTGAGAAAGTTTAAATCAACTTTCTTACCGTTAGATAACAGTATTTTTTTCTTTTATATTTATTTTATCATTTGCCGTATTTTAAAGCTTTCCAAGAAGACTCTACAAATACAATACAGGAGTGCTAAGTTCAAACGGAAATTAACTCACCGTTTTATAGGCGCCTAATGGAAAATGAAAGAAAAGTTTAAATCTGTGAAGAGAATGTTTGTTAGTAACACAATTCCTGTGTTCGTGCAATTACTCTTCTAATGTTGCACTGGTCGACGGGCCCTACCAAGGTGAACACAACGACGCATCGGGCTGCCCTTTACGTCAACAACTGACGAAGATACACCAAAAATACTGATTCGGAGGGTCTTTTGAGATTTTCTTCGGGGGTCGCCTCGCTGTTGAAATTGGCGGCGCTCACTTCGCTGAACAGAAAATAAGGTTGCAACGGCGCAAAGGCGGGTGGCACCCCTCTTTTCAGATTTTAGACATATTTTATTTGTTTTTACAAAAAAATTAAAAAATTTAAATCCAATATAGACATGAACTAGTCTTACGGAATCTCTGCATCTGCGGCGCTGGACTGAAGTTGTTATGGGTAAATTGAATTTGAGTTAATTACTGTTTGTTTTGTATATTGCCTCGGTTCCCCTGGTGGTACCCGGAGGGGGAGGGCTCGAGGGGCGGCAGCTGTCCTGGAAATTGTATGTTCGACAATATTCTAAACGCCACGTTTACACGATCTGACCTATAAAATCTGAATTGCCCATCCCTAGGTGTCAGAAGCTGAGTACGCCTCTGTCGGTTCCAAATTGCCATTGACTATTAATTACTATTTGATTACTTATTGTTATTATTACTATAATTTATTTCTTTGATATTAGCTTATTATTACTTATCGACTATTAATGTTGTTTTTAAAATTTTTACTTTGAATTGTTGTTGCCGTTTGATTGTTGTTTTGATCGATTGGTTACCATTATCACTATTATTTAAAAATTTCCTTTTGTCATTTATTTTTATTATTTTAGTTTGTTATTTCCTTGACATTTAATGATAACTCTTCTTTTAAAATTAATTGACATAATTTAGTTGTAAATAATATGGAAAATAATTTTAAAATCTGAGAAATCTCCTGTCTCTTTCACACCTTTGCGGAAATAATAAGGATAGAAAAATAAAAAGGCAAAATAAGCAAAACGATTGCGGAGGCGATGGCCCAGCGGGAGGAGATGCCCGCCAAACGGGGTGTAAAGGGAGCCATAGCAAGGTTGGAGTTGAGCGTCCTACCTTCAACGGCGAGACAGAAAATGGGAGCGATGAGAAACGTTGCTGCTGTGAAATGACCACGACCCGGATTTCACCTGAAGACGGAGGGATGTCCCACGCGGTGGGCGGATAAGAGGCGACGCAAAAGAAACAACCCGTCTCGACGTCAAATGCGCTACCTAGACTCACGCTGATTGCCAGGGTGGACACCACTGAGACGCCAAAATAGACGGAAACGCTTAAAGGCGCCTTCGTCGCTGTCGAAGCCGTAGAGGAATTTGCGGGGCGGCTAAACCTTCTAAATTAAATCGATCGCCCGTTACCATCCGTCTCAACAAGCTTTCGACGGCCCAAGCCGTCGATCGGGACACCGAAACCGGGTTCTCGTGAGTGCTCTACGAAAACAGAGAAACCCTGTGCCGTTATCCACGTAGCAATAAAAACCCTTGCTAGGGACGCAAGAGACGAACTGGGAGTACTGAGAAACATTAGTGAGGAGGTTAAGACCTTCGTTTGTAGAAAAATAACAGTGCATCATCGAGTTCGTTTTTCGTCTAAAAGAATCCTGCTTTCGAACCATTCTAGAGGTGGAGCGGGAAAAAATGAGGAGAGCACATGACGTGGAAGTGGCTGAAAGACGGTTAAGGAAAACGACGTAGCTCCACCTGGACAGATGTCTCATAGTGGAGACAAAAGTTGATATGGCGGCCGAGACAAAGAGGACTCAGGACGCTATACAAAAAACGGACATGACCGGAAACAAGAGAAGAATGCAAGGTACCTTAGAAGAGACCATAAACCTATGCAGCGGCGGTAGCAAAGCCGAAGATGCCAAAGCCGCGAGCCGCAGTTCCTGGCATAATGGCCGCTACCGCCCATACCCTCATCGTCTCATCCTGATGCGCCAACCACACGAGTGACAAGATGGTCAAAGTCATCAGGGATGTGGTTGACGTTAAGGAGATCAGAGTCGGGATGGACAGAGGGAAAAAGGCCAGGAACCAAAAGGTCGTCCCTCATTACGCATCTCAAGAAGCAATAAAGCATATCGAGACGCACATCAAGATCAGAAGTAAAGACTTGCAGGTGTCGAAGCCAGAGCCTGCTCTCCCACTGATCCTAACCCGGAATATCCTTAAAATAAATTCAGACCAGGACATCGTAGACACGTTAATGAGGCGAAACGGTCACAGAAAAAGGTCGAGACGCGCATCCGCTACTGAAAACGCGCGAAAAAACCTCTAGAGTGGTATCCGGTGCTACAAGTGTCGCCCGATACACTCGCATCATAAAAGCCGGTAACGTTTATGTAGGGCTGCAGCGGAAACCGTTGCGAGACCAATCCCCCCTAGTGCAGTGCTTGCGCTGCCTAGGTTTCGGCCACAGTAAAAAATATTGTCAAGAAAAGGCTGATAAATGGGCGCACTGTGGGAGTGACCATACTGGTTCCTTGTGCCAAGCACGCAAAACGCTTAGCTCCCAAAATTCATAAATTGCACACATACCGGCTGCAAGACGTCGTACACTCGGCGTTCAGCTCGTAGTGCGGCGTCCGAGCAAAGTGAGATAGTATAGCACGGACAAAAGTCGCGTACCGGGCGCCTCAGATACCCGAAACCACATTCACATGGACCACAGTTTGTCGACGGGGAATAGCACTAGCTACACATCTTTGCAATTCATCCAATCCAACCTGCATTGAAGAAAGCTTGCTACTTTGGAACTACTAATTGAGGCAGACAGGCGAAAGATCGCAGGAGCACTAATCCAGAAGCCCTATGTGGGCAATATTGGTGGGCTGAGACAATATTGTGGATGGAGAGTCATCCAGAGGGTGGCTCCACGAACCCGTCAAACCGTCAGACCCATCAAAACCGCCATAATCATCCTGGGCAGTGATGTCGACGATGAGGAGGACCAAACACTCATCGACAAAAACGTCACAGCTACTCTGATCACAGCCGGGAACTGCAGAACTAACGTCGTGTGGGTGTACCTCGAAAGCGCCAAGTCTATCGGCCCACGTTTCGACCGCGTTAAAAGCGTCGACTCAAGACAAACAAAATCATCCTGAGGGGTGATGTCATAGCGTGGAGCGTGTGGTGGGGCAGCGAACGCGACGACGCGCGGGGTGCATAGCTCCGTGACTTCTTCGATGTTTAAAATGTTTCACTTTTTCAAAGGGTGGTGAGAAAAATCTGTAGAATGAACGGTTCGACGGCAAAACATAATCAGTGATGTTGGTAAAGACGGCAGCATGGGGAGTAACCGACATTTTGGCACTATGTAAAACACCGCAACTCTTTTACTTTTTCAGGTTACATTACTTTAAGAAAATAAATATAAATAGCAATTATAAGCGAAAATTATAAACGTGTAATTATTTTAGCTTAAGATGACAAAATGTAAATAGTATTCAATTAGTGAATAAGCATACAATAGAAATAAAAAATTAAACGTGTGGCACTCGGGGACTGCCGCGGTAAAGCTGTTGCATAGCATTTTTTATCAACTTATGCAATTATAGTTATTTATTTATTTACGCAGTATTTTTTTTTCTGTGATATTAATTCAAGTTTTACATCACTTTCTTCATTAATAAATGCACTTTGTTTATTCATATTTAAAATACTTTATACACAAATTTTACGCGTATATCTATCCACCAGCAACTGCTTTTCACTGTTGTACATAGGTACACCTATGTATACATATATACCTACATGTATACTTACGGGGCACATGCGGTGAGTGTGGCATTATAAAGATATGATAGATACCTATACACCTATATACTTTCTCGCAAACAGCTGCTTACGTATTCGTCCGATTTCGGAGCAACTTGTCTCGATATGTGCGAGCTTCGTACAGTCGTACCATATACATACACGTTAAGCGAACGCTCGGCCGTGCTACATGGTAGGCGGAGTGAGGGGTGTTAGGTTTTATTTTCGTTACGGAATTTCTTGAGTCGGTCGCCGCGCTCAAAGCCCGCGATAAAAGCTATGCAATAGCTTAAAAATAAAAACAAAAAAGAATATGTGAATAACGAAATGCATGAAAGGATGTGCGAATGACGATGAATAAATCTGAGAACAAGTATACAAGGGCTGTCATGTAATGTGCGACAGGAGAGGATGTTTAATAAAACATACAAGATTACTGAAATTGGAAATAAAAAGAATACTTAAAAAACATTATGTTACAATGAAGGTCGACTAATACAAATGCCACATCCCAGTAACGAAAATAGAAGATTACAGTTCCAACGTTGGATAAGCCGCAGAAAAAAAAATCTGAACAGTGATTGACTATGAGGTCTAGCCCCGAAATTTATTTTCAGGCAAATATATTTTTTAAAATTTCGACAACTTAATCTTTTAATCTATATAAACGATTTCAACCAGACTCGCATTGATCAAAATATCTCAACACACCAAAAATTTTTTACACTCTTTAGTAGCAATTTTGATTTTCTTGATGAACCTTGTCATGTTTTTTTTTTATATTGCTCTCAGTTTAATGTGATGTATAATTTTATAATTGGATTCCTTAATGATCAAGTAGTAAATTCTAAAATCATTATTCATTAAACATTCACTCGTTATGTTCCATTAATTCCCCCAAAACGAAGTTTATGCAACAAATAACTTTTCTGGGTCATACTCGTGTATGTACTTTTAAATTCACTCGGCACTCGTATAACTCGTTTACCAACACCGCTCTGTCGACATCTGACCGAGAAAATTTTCGTAATCATGAATTATTCATCTTTAGGAGTCTGTATATATATTTCAATTAAAGTTAATTTTTCATTATTTTAATGTAATGTATGATTTATTTAGAGCAGGGTATACGGGCGCATTCATTCGGAAATTTATTCGCTATTCCAATTTTTTTTTTTATAATGTCGTGGAAGTTCTCCTGTGTACAAAATTGTAAGAGGACATGCGATATCTATTGACGTTATTGTTTAAACAAGGAAAAATTAAACAAATGACCAAAAAAATTTTTTTTTCAATAAATTAATTTTTTCGCAATCTTTAGGCTCTTTTGATTCGAAAAAATCCTTACACCCAGTACCCTATCGTTACTGTTATAATATTTATGATTTTTTTTTTAAATTTAAAATATCTTATATAAAATAAATTTATTTTAATACTTTAAATATTGGATTCAAGAACGTGACAATAATGGAAAAAATTATGTTAGTAATACTTTGGGTAGATATGTACGTTTATAAATCAATATTCCTCTTTATGCTGTAAAATAAAAAAATAAACTTTTATGCTAGAAAATAATTTTGATTTTACGTTGAAAATATATATTTGCGTGAGCATTTTAGAAAGTATCGAAAAAATAGATTAGGATATATAAGTACAAATACGGGCATTTCAAACGACTCCCACAACCTCTAACTCATCGAAATTTCATTATTTATTTCTTTGTGCTAATTAAATACTAGCTTTGCGCTCGCGACTTGTAGAAGTGACAGTGTAGGTTTCCTTTCATTCCTTATGAACATATTTGTTCGTTTGTATTTTGACGACTCTATAGGTCTTCAACGCTAGCAAATATTATTTGGCCTTAACTTCTTAGGCTAGATCTTTAAATGATGACATGTTTTCCGGACATCCGATTTAAATGAAATAAAGCCTGTATTCTGAGCCACACCAAGCTCTATCTGGCTGTGGAATCGGCATTAAAGTACGTTCAGACATTTCAGAGATATGCGCTAATAGATAGGCAGACTGACAGAGGCAGATTTAAAAGTTGTTGTTTTCTCTTATATTACCTTTTTCTAATCGTTCCCTCTTCATTTTCCATACATACTTTCAATGTATAGACACACCATGTTCTACTTTTTAATTATATATATAAAGGATTAACTTTTCGAAAAGGGTTCAATTGAAATAATAGTTAAAACATACAATGTTTATTATTTTTGAACTAATAGATTCATTTATTTTAATGAAAAACAAAATAATACTTCTTCCAGTTTCTTACCGATACATTAAATTAAAAATACCACAATACGGAAATCCTAAATATATTTTTACCTAAAAAAATATACTTTTCCTAAGTATGTATCGATATAGATGTGGATTAATCTATAGCGAGAGTTCTGAAAGATCCGCTCATGTAGGTGTCTTCAACAGAATTCTTAGGCTTTTTCTTCAGGTCCGCTTTCCATATGTTATCGTTCAGGAACCATTCTCTGGAACAAGAATTAGTTGACCACAAGTTAATTAGATTGAAAAATATCTATAGCAATTAATAAACAGTAATCTTATTCTAATAAGATACTTCAACATTCACATGTTAGTTATGGCTATTTTTCCGGCTAGGTAAATACAGCTATTGATTTTAGCATCTGGCTCATGAGCATTAAGGGCAGGTTCGCCAATATGATAATCAGATTCAACTCCAGGAAGAAGTTAAAATTACTGTTAAAAGAGTACAGCATAGGCAGGACTTCAGTTCAAGCAAATAAACTAGGCACACCTTGTAGTCCCATACATGCATGCCCCTAAATCATAAATAAGTTTATCACGTAATAAACTATGCTATAAAACTATTTTTCATTTTATCACGCCATCGATTAGTGGTTTTACAAACGCGACAGTTTACAAGATACACCACATGAGAACGCGGGCGGCATTAGCGCCGCCAACGGCCGAAAAGACAACTAGTCTATGTTACACAACATCAAGTAAAAACCAGAGTTGTCAACAAACAGAGAAAAAGTGTGTATGGTGCGTGAAGATTTTTATGAAATTGGAAGCAGTGCTTTTTTTTTAGCAGAACTTTTGTTTTAAATATTGAATATGAATACTAATATTAGTCTATATGCCTTGCAACATATCTTAAAATATCTAAGCTTGAGTAAGATTGAAAAATATACAATAATATTAGACTTTCATAATTAAACTAATTGTCCCGTTGACTTGCAACATCATGTTGTTTCAACTCAGACGTCAGTTGTGTTCCGTTCCGTTGTATCGTAATTACGAGTTTTTTTACCATTTTGTTATAGTTGTTTTTCTTAGGGCAAGAGATTCAGTAAATTTCTTGAAAAAAAAAATTAAAAATATGTCTGTACTGACGAAATGTTTTTAAATAAGTAAATTAAAATCTGCCGTTTTTTCGACTTTATTTTTTGTGAAATTATTAAATTGATTGAGAAAGGAAAAAAATTTGAATTTTATTTTCTAAATAAGTTTCAACAATCTTTTCTGATACTGATATTTCGTATGAAATATTACAGAAAAAGACTAGTGAATATTGTTTACTGTGTCCTGAATATTAAGGGATTTCTTTCGTAGAACTGTACAGAACTAAATTTGATATCAATTATAATTGTTTTGAAATTAAATTGCGACCACCCTAAAAGGAAACGCGGTAACAATAATAATATCTTTCGACGCGTACACAGCACCATCTAATCTCAAACTAAGCAACGAGATTTGTAATCGATCCCACGCCCCTATTGTAGCGACTGAGGTTTCTACCAACTGGACCAATCGGGCAGACAGGAGGTGATAATGTTCAACAGTTTTACAACAGTGTGTTTTGCGACAATGTTTTGAACGAATGTTCTAGTCGCTACAAAAAATTAAAAGACTTAAAGCTTCTTAACCTACTTACTTGTGAAAACTTTTCTTCCTATTGTATGAATTGTCCAGAAGAATATGTCATACAGTGAAAGTCGAGTAGGGTAGGTAGTGGCTACCTACTAGTGTGGCGACTCTGTACCTATTTACTGGTGGATTATAGGTTATAGAGTGGGTGATAAGTCACCTACCAAAACTGAAAGGTTCTTTTAGCCATGTTTACTATGTCTGAAATCTTACTGTACGCCCCTGGAATACAGACTGAGTTCTAGCACAAAATTAATCAAGTGCATGATCAACTTGACGATCCAAAGGCCACATAGTTGAGAAATTCAAAGTACCGCCATAACGAGATTCCATAAATTAAAGGTAACATTTAAAGAGGTTTCGTGACGGTCGGTATACAAACTGCAGTAGTGGAGGAAAATAACTGGAGTAAAGAACACGCTCAGACTTCGATTGCTTTGGAGTTTTGTGACGTTGTGTTTATGGTCCCGGAAGTGCTAGTAGAGTCGGTACCGTACAAACGAGTAATGTGAACATTAAAAACTCGCCTTCACGTTAGAGATTCGTTGTGGCGCCGGCGTCTGCTTTTTAAGCTTAAACAGATGCCAGTGCCACACGGCCCGAAACCACCACCCATGTTCGTACAGAACAAGGATCGGTGGACCGAGCTGCGCAAAAGATGTGCAGAGAAAAAGATCCAATTCTCGCAAGCGCGTAATTCCGTTCAGGGATTAAAGCTGCAAGCGAAGACCGTCGCAGATTTTAAAAATCTGCAAAATCTGCTAGTTTCATGCAGCTTCAAATTCCACACCTACTCCCTTAAAGAGGAGCGGGAAATTAGGGTAGTTCTGAGGGGAGTCCCTAAGGAAATACCCGTGGACGAGGTCAAAGAAGACCTCCTAGCCCAAAACCTTCCGGTTCAGTCGGTACGCCGCATTCTGAACCGTTCTCGCGAACCCCTCGATCTAGTTTTGGTCTCCGGCACAGCCGAGGCCAACGATAAGGCGACTAAAGCCGCCTTCTTCAAAATCAGGAGCGTATGCTCCCTATCCGGCGTCAAAGCGGAGCAGCCCCGCAAACGCGCCTTACCCGGGCAGTGCCACAACTGCCAGTCCTACGGGCATTCGTCCCGTCATTGCTTCCATTCTGCGCGCTGCGTCAAATGCCTGGGTGACCACGGCACGGCGCAATGTACGCGCAATAAGGACACAGACGGTCCACCCGCCTGTGTTCTATGCAAACAGAAGGGCCACACGGCCAACTATCTTGGATGCCCGCGTGCTCCTAAAAGACCCCCTCCACCCGAGAAGGCCGTGCCGCGCCGAGCGCCCGCGCGTCCTGTCTCGTCCACATTTAGTTACGCCCGAGCAGCAGCCGGACCGCGTAACGCCCCGCCCGCCGCAAAAAACATTCCAACACCCGCAGACGATCTGAGTCAGCTGGTGTCAATAATAACTGTTATTGACACGGGCGAGCTCGCGATCCTTGCAAAAAAAATTCCGTACCGCCGCGAACCCGACGGAAAAACTAATTTGCCTAATTGAGCACGCCTCACTCGTGGAGGCGATCAAAAATAAACTGTAACCCGATGAATTAAAAAATCTATCTCCCTCTCATCCCATACTGGGCCGGTACGCCTGGTTAATAATCAATAATTCTTTCCCACGCGACGCGGGTCCCCAAACCTGTGTTTGTTGTTCGCATCATCCGCCCGTCAACGCATATTGACGCCGAGTCGGTAATATACGCGTTACAGTAGAGTCACCCCAAGGGAGTGCTTTTTTAGTGGGTAAAAATCCCACATACCCCGGTCTCTAGGTCGCGTGGCCGGGTATCTTTCGTCGTGAAGATTTTTACACTTCCTCAAACCAAAAAAAAAAAAAAAAAAAAACCAGTGCCACAACGGGTTCTGCAGTAACTGGGTACTAATCGCACGAAATTAGTACGACTGTGTTATATTTGTTTAGGAGTATACGTATAAGAATGTAAATTATATTATTAAAATAAAATTATATCAATAAAAACAAAAATTAAAATATGTTTTATATTTAATCCCTTTAATGCTTTCCACTGAGATTTCTGAAAATTTGTTTTACCCAGTAACTGTACCCTTTGCTTCCTTTATCTTGTTTTATTTATTATGTTTATCCGCATCAGTTTGTATTTATATATTACAATTACACATTAAATTAATCTTTCAGTAATATCAGTTGGAATTATTAAAAAGATTAATACGTTTTTACAGTCGTCTTTAATGCTACGTCAATGGGAATACAAATATAAACAAAATTCCTTTTTATGTACAGTAGGCCTAATGTACAGGCGCTCTGTCTATCATGAAAAAAACGGTTGACTCTGTAAGCTATCTCTAAAATTTCTTGCTATTGTAATAAATATAAACTGCAATAAATTATAGTGCATTTTCGAGCTATTCAGTCTCAAAAATATAGTTATAATAGGTTTTAAGCTCTTCGTGATCAGAAATTTATTTAAAAAAAGACGCTATTTTTATTTTTCAGCTAAGGCATCTATCGAACACATTGTTAGATTTTGATCTAGTTTACAACATTCGTCGCAATTTTTTAAACAGAAATTTCTTTTTTCTATTAACCATATCTCCCGAAAGAAGGAACCAATTATTATGTAGTTTGCAACGATTGACGTTGTTTTTTAAGGAAAAGATTTTAAAAGGTTAGATTTGTTACCTTTTAAAATATTTTCTTTAAAGATTCGATTGCGATTTATTAGTGTCCTAGTTTATAAAAATATTGTAAAAGAAACACTTTTTTATTTTTTTTTCTTGACTATATCTATCAAACAAATCAACCAATTTTTTACAACTTACTGCAATCGATGTAATGATTTGGGAAAAAACCTGATTAAAATTAGGTATTGATAGATAGAGTAGTTAAAATTTATTTCCAAAAAACTTTTTTTTGAAATTTATCAAAATCTACCAAAAAGAATTAATTCAAATTTACACGAAGTCTAAGTTGATTGAACCACTTTCAAACGCCACTGCGTTTTGATCGGCTAAGAGAGAGAAATAGACATACACATTCATGCAGACATCACTCGGATAATGATCAAAATAGATTCGTAGGATATTAACACGTCAAGATCCGATAAAAATTCGATTTTTGAAAAACTAACTGAAAACAGTATTTTTCCAATTTATGAATTTATCAATTTTTACAGCGGAAAGTTAAAGATGTACACGTCAAACCTATAATATCCTCCTCTTTTGAAATTAATTAGTAATAAACTTATCTTTATAAACCATGAGTATAAGAGAATGATAAAAAGTGTATTTTTTTATTATCAGATAATAAATCAATTTAAACCCAAATACGTAAGTAAAAATCTTAGATTTATTTCGTGAAATAGTAGAACATACTTTGATCTTAAACGTAGTTATTCGATTATTTAAGTGAAAAAAACTAGGCATTAGCAGTGTGCTTTATTTTTTCCTGAAATTATCAAAATTCTGTACAAATTATTTGATCTTGAAGGTCTCGTTAATTTGTACAAATATATATCGCCGAACTGTAAAATTTGTCAGAAATACGCCAATTTTTTTTTCAATCATTATTAACTTACATTAAATTCACATTTATCATAAAAAATAACTTAACCAATTTAAGAGTATTTAATTTTTTTGCAATACAAGCAGTTTTTTTATTTCGTTTTGTTTTACTATAATTTATATGATGTCGACAAAATTTATGAATTTATATACGAAATAGACAACAAAAAAATTCTTAATATAGAGATGCAACTTTATTTATCAAATGTACTTTGAACTGTCATTCTGTAAGAACATACATGGGGTGTATTAATAATCATAGAATAAATAAAGCTTCACCACAGAAATATAAAATAACGATAGTATTATTTATAGAAACAAAGAAGAATTCTTCGGAATTCTTGTCGAAAGGTTTTTGAAAACCAAATTAATTATTTTAATACAGATTACGATTTCTATTAGTTAATTGTAATTACAACTATTGTTCTATTCTTCTATAAAAGGTATTAATCACAAATCTAGGAACTCTGTGAACTATCCAAATCTACAATCTGCTCAAAGACCTATCCCACACAGTGATAATTTACCTGTTCCTCAACGTCCAGTAAACATGGATGACGTGACCGAAGAAAGTGTATCCGAAAAAAAAATTCCCAAACATCAGTGATGCCAAAATAAAAGAAGGAATCTTTGTAGGGCCACAAATAAGAAACCTACTGGCTGATGAAGAGTTTGAACAAAAACTTAATCCGATTGAAAAATCCGCATAGACATGTTTTCGAAATGTTGTTCGTAATTTTCTTGGAAGCCACAGGGCCGAAAACTATGAAGAGTTAATTAACAACCTCTTAGTGGCTTACAAGGACATGGGATGCAATATGTCGTTCAAAATTCACTTTTTACACTCGCATTTGGATTTTTTTCCTCAAAACTTGGGAGCCGTTAGCGATGAACACGGTGAGCGGTTCCATCAGGACATATCCAACATGGAAAAAGGTATCAAGGCAAGTGGAGTCCGAACATGTTAGCTGACTACTGTTGGACACTCAAAAGGGATGTACCTGACGCTAAATATTCCCGAAAATCCTAAATAAAATAAAATACAAGTTATTTTTTCTTCATTTGAGACATTTTTTTACCGTTTTTACTTAAAAAAAGATTAATTGCTGTTGCAAAAAAATTGAGGGTGATCGAAATTTTCTAAAAATGCAGATTAGTTACAGATTAGTTGTAGATACAAAATTACCCATTCAATTCCATTTAACTTTCATTAAGGTCACTTTTGTATATCAATGTATAATTAATAATTAAAACCTTGATTATAAGCCTGAATACGAATTGCTGAAAAACTGCGCTTCTCGAGAAAAGGACGCAAGTGCCATGAAGATATACTCTTTTACTGATGCACTTTAGTTAACACTATTTTAAGAGTAATAGTCGACATACGTACTTGTGTCTCTAGTTGTAGGTGAGTAAAGTGCTATTACTATTATGTTATATGCGACAAATAATAATAATAGACTATTATTATTATATATTGCACTATTATATGCGGGAAACATGGAAAAAAGTGGGACAACGTAGTTTTATCATCTGTAGCGCATTTCTTTGAAGTAACGGCTTCGGAACTCTACATTCAGTATGATCTGACATGCTCTTGACCGGTTTTTTAATAGTATAGATATATAGTACTAATAGTAAATCAATTAATTCGTTCAAAAGTTATCGTCATTCATGAATTTCCAAAAACATATTTTTCTAATTATTTTTTTTGTACAATTTTTTTCAGAAAAATTTCATTTTACATCGAAAAACTGGACTGAATGGCGCACAGCAGATAAAAATCGGTTATTTGTTTCAATATATGTTGTCATAATTTTTTTAAGAAAGTGCCTTCCGTATCTAAAATATGCCTATTGCTAAGTCTCCGCAGTCTGCCTGTGTGTCACAGAGCCTTTATCTTTTTAACCGTCATAAGTAGAGATTTTAAAGTTGCGCAGAGTATATGTTAATATGGTCGTTATAACAACAAATAATAAAAATAAAATATAGTTAGTTGTGAAAGGGACCCCCTTTCAAAAAATATACATACAAGAAATGTGGTTATTTAGACATTTTTTGCTCGAACGGTTGAATGGTTAACATTTGAAATGTTCATAGAGTATGTATTACTATGATCGCTATAACAATAAATGATAAAAGATGAATAAAGTTAAAAATGAAAAATGTCTCAATTATACAAGAAACGGCTTTTTCTCAGTTTTTTTTTTATCTTACTAAACTATTTTTTTTTAATGTGTATAATTAAATATTATATAATTGTACAGAATCTTTCGTGTGCGATTCCGATTCACACTTAGGCGTTTTTTTAAACATACCTATCTTTTAAATTCCTTGATGGAACCATATTTTTGAAGTGTTAATTTCTTGTAATTAAAAATGGCATTGAATGCCAAAATTCAGTTAATCGTTCGGTAAATATTGTTTTCTAAACAATAGAAAAATCCGATTATTATGTAAAATGGCAGACATATTTTTGAGCTCAATAATTTGACCAGAAATATTTCTGAATGGTTTGAACTCGAAAATACCGAAAAGTTTCAGGGATGATCCCAGGGTCAATCGTTTCAACGATTACATTAGAAGGTATCAACGGAACCTTGTAACTACGCCTCTGTTGCCCTTCTGTCTGTCCATCTGTCTGTCAAAAAGGCTGCTTCTCATGAACCATAATAGGTGGACAGTTGAAATTTTCACAGACTATATATTCTATTACCACTATAACAACAAACAATAGAAATGAAATCAAATTAAAAATTAAAGGAGGCCCCCATACATAAAAATTGAATATTTTTGGGGTTATTGTTCGATTTTAATAATGGCAATAGAAAGACACTTAAAATATTTATACAGTATGTATTAGTATAGTTGCTATAAAAACAAATAATACAAATAAAATTAAATTAAAAATGAAAGGGAGCTCCCACCATACAAGAAACCTGGTTTGTTTTTTGACGTTTATTGCTTGCTTTATTTTAACAATGACAATGTGTAAACGCTGGAAATATTCACCAGTTTGTATTATTATACTCACTATAAAAAATAATTAATATAAAGTAAAAATTTAAAAAAAAGTCCCCATACAAGAAACGTGTTTTTATTACGTTTTTTGTTCAATGTTAATACTTTGTTTCTTTTTCATTAACAATTTTTAAAGTATATAGTGTTCAATATAATGCAGTAGTACGGAACCCTTCGTGTGCGAGTCTGACTCGCACTTGGCCGGTTATTTTTTATTACTCTGTTTCATTTCTCCCTAAGTATGAAAGAACTATTTTACATGTAATGGGCTCGCGCAGTCTAGGGCCCAGCTGGCAGACGCCACCTCGACGTATGACAATAGTCCATCGCTGAGTAAGTAGGACAGATGACATGCCACAGACGTCCTTTCGAGATGATGTACTTAAATCGTTACTGCTCATGTTTACCTTCGATTGCCAATAGTGACCAAATGTGCCACATCTACTCAAAATTTACAATTTCGGATGCAACGATACGAACCTCATTTCTTCTGCACGTTTGATCCAAGCCTGCATTCTGGGCTTTATTCTTTCAGCCTCGCCGCCGTAATCTTCAGGTAGATATTTCTTATCTATAAATTGGTGCAAGGTCTCAGAAGTCGGATGGAAATGAATCTGTAAAGATATTTATAGTTTGTATATGTTTTAGTAGTACAAGTCTAATCTTTACTCATTACTTAATAACCAAATTAGAGACTTTATATAAATTATAAACAAAGTTTATTGTAGTTGTAGACTACGAGTAATAAATTTTATTTTATTCAACATAATATATCTAAAACTACTGAATGTTGTGTCATACGTAAAAATGTTATTTTTTTAAGCAAATATTTTTAATTAAAATTTAAAACGGCTTTATAGTGATTTCTCTTCAGTTTTTTTTTCTATTTAACGTGTAATGATGCCACTGCATAGAGCCAAAGATGAACTTTATTATGTAATCACAAAACAAAAACGGCTTAAACGCTTATGGGAAACATAGCTGTAGAACTTCCGAATAATTCCAAATCACTACCAAAACGGATAAATGCTCACCAAAATGCGTTCATATATTTTCTCATAACTGTAGCTATTTTATCTTTTATTTTGTGGTCTAAATTACTTAAGCCCCGGAGAAAATATTGTCTATCATTTTTTTTTATTATCACTAAACAGATATTACCAATAATTTATATTATAATCGTCAATGTAATAATTTTAACGGAGTCAAAACAAATTTATTATAGACTTTACAACTTTCTTTGTACCAAATGTGTTATACTTCTTTTCCATAAGAAAGAACGCTAAGACCGAATGGTTAAAAGGTTCTATAACAATCAGTGGTTCCCAGAATGAGTACAGAAAAACTCTTCCACATTAATTTATATGTGGCATCAGCATGTATAATTTTATAAGTGCAAGCCAGGCTTTTCAGATATTTTGCTGACAACATAAAGCAAAAGTTAGGGTTATTATGATGACCGGAAATATCAAACGAAACCACAAAGATTATATTATATTATTATTATAGATTCTAGAATCTACCTTGTTTGCGTCTTCGTTTTGGTTGCAATTTTTTGCTTCGCATCAGAATCCGAATGAAGTAATTCCACATTACTTAGACCGGCTAAGGCTTCTCGGACATTGTTCCGGTGGGAGCCTTGCGGGTTGCGGGGTAAAGGGAAACGAATGTCTTATTTGTTTGTTGAACGTTTTAATTAAACATAAGTCAATAAGAACTACAGACGTTGGTGTTATTGTGTATTATTTTAGTAAAACAAAAATTGGTGAGCATTTATTCGTTTCGGGACGCAAAATGATAAAAAGTCTAATAAAAACGCGTAATTATTCCGATTTACTCATATTTACTTTGGGATTCGGTGACTTATTTTATGGGAGCTTGATTTTGCTATCGATTTAATTTATTTGGAGTCTATTTATTTCATTAGACACCTACCATAAGGGTCTAAAAATTATATTGGTGAGTGCTTAAATTTTAAAGGAAGGAAACTAGTTTTAGCCGAAGATACTCTATATAGAGTACCTTGATTGATATTTTTACGTTTTTAAAAACCTCGTCTCGATTACGTTAACAAGCTCTATTCGTAAATTCAATCTCTCTCAATATGCTTAACGATATCTTTGTCGCTTACACTTTTTCTTGTTTCCTTCCTCACCCTCTCACTCCATATATACCTGTTACCTCTTCTTCTTTTTTTTTCTCCGACTTGAACAAAATTGTCTACAATGGTTCCTATCAATTACCAAATTTCATTGAAATCTGTTAAGTAATTATAAGATGACATAAGAAAAGCAGACGTATAAGTAGTAGCTTATATTTTAAGTGAAAATGTGTTCTATCAATATACTAAACCTCATTAAAATCGGTTTAACTATTATTAAGTTACAAGAAGCGTAGGTACAATTATATGATTGTCTATATGACTGAAAAACAAGAAGTAACAAGTAGTATTTCCTTTTCAGGGTCCAAGATATTTTTATACCAAATTTTAACTGAAACCAATTCAGTCGTTTAGTTGCGAAAACGCACTACGCTGAATTATTTTCGGATTATTAATTTAAAACATTATAACACAATTCATAAGCGAAACATTTGAGATTGCTTTATGACCGAAAAATTTTTTTTACCTCTTGTCAACAAATATTTATATCACTGTATTCCCGGTAGTATATAAACATGATAAAATTTGTATATCATTACACAGATAATTTAATGAAGATTACTTCTATCAGCTTCAAAAAATTATTTAATGTAATGAACGAAAAAAAATATAAAAATAATTTAGGAAACCGTTTCCGTCTATCACCTATGAAACTTGTTAAAATAACTATTAATTAAGCTTTTTTCGTTTTAGAAATTTAATTTAATAAAATACAATTAAAATTTAGCCTCGGAAATCACATAAAATAGTTTCCTACTGAAAATGTTTATCCCATTCTTTGTCGTTACAATATAATTAATAAAAAATATAATTTTAGAAACGGAGTTACGGTTTGCAATAGATAATATATTTGTGACTACCTTTTTAGGAGTAAGTAAATTTATCTCTTCATTTCGAAGACATTGGAATAATAATTGTAATGATATACTCTAGATGACACTTATCAATATTTTTGTGTCAAAATTTAAATGAACATTATTTTTTTTACTAAAATTTAAATTAACATTATATATAAGATGTGCATTTTTGGATTTTTCAATTTTCCTTAAGTTACAAGTTTTTTTTTTAAATATTACGTAATTTTTTTATAACTTAATCCTAAGAATTACTTATGAACACCTTTCGTAAGATGCATAACATGAATTTAAGAAACAATCGATTTCATTATAAATTTCCGAAACTGGAATGTTTTATGTGTTTTATTTGTGAACCATGACTAAGATTATGTGAACATCATAGACTGCCTAAACGTTATAAACTATCTGAACGATTGAAGCAGTACTTCAAGTCGCTCGACTTTCAATCCAAAGGATGGAGATTGAGTCCGAGCATGTACCGATGAGTATTTTCAAACTTAGATGCATTTGTTTATCTGGACAATGAATATCACTCGTTAAAGGGACCAGATACGATAATCAACATAATAGCGCAGTCTCTTTTTTTGGAATTTACTTCTTAAGAATCGATTTCATATTTAGGCCCGGGGGTATGGAATTTTATGGGAGTAAAATCAAGTGTTAGATAAATGACGTTACGCTATCGTCATGGTTACTGAAATAAATAAATCGTCATGGTTACTGTTTACATTTCAATCAATCAGAATGTGACAAATACCACTTATACTTGGTGGAGATTTTAATATTGATTTTAATAAAGAAGATGGTTTCCGTTTAGTACAATTTCTGAAAGATGAACTGAACTTAGATTTAATTTCTGACAGAACACTAGGGACAACTAGATATGGTACAACTATTGATGCGATGTTTTCACGATTTATCACATGTATCTTCCGATATTCATGTATCATATTTTAGTTACCATAAACCAATTGTTTCAGTGTTTAATGATACCGCTATTGTTCCTGTGATAAACATTACGCAAGATAACGTCAATGATAGAGAAAATCAATCTTACTAAAAATTTTATTGTATAACATAATTATTTTCAATATTTTCTTAAATGACGAATTAATTGTTTTACTATTAACATAAATAAATGAATTGTGTATTATGCTTTGAATAATATAATAGATGCTTTCATTTACCATTATACTAATCTATATGTACGATATTATCTTAAAGCAGTAAACTCCATTCGTGCGTCGAAGCTGATACACTTTTTTTTTTTGAAACTTTTTTGTTCACGACATCTCCCGAAAAACTGAAGAGATTTCGACCATGTTGACTGGCCGCATACATTCGTTTTTCGCATTCGGGTTCTCGACTACTCCAAATCTATACAAAATACATTGCCCACTGTAAATGTTTGTTTTCTTCCCAACGGAAAAGTATTCGGTACGTACGTTTTCAATGCCAAATTCCCGCCAAAATTGAAATAGCAAATTTAGTATGCCCGCGCGTTTCGAGAAACCATTCGGAGAAAAACCTATTGACATCATACGCTATTTATCTGGGCGTGCTCACAACTTTGCTCTGTTCAGATAAAATGGACTCGCGTACATTCTCTCAGTATTTAAGAGACGTTTCTTTCTCTTCTCCTTTGATAATAAAAGTGCAATTGCATTTCACTCATTTTTAGTCCGCACTCATACAGACAACTATCCACGAACAGGCTGAACTAGGTAACTACAGTAAAGCTAAATATCAGTGCAGCTTCCTAGGATCTTAAAACTTCGACCTCTGATGAAATATCTATGTTCAAAAAATCGGACTTTAAATGATAACTTCTCCAATGTTAGGAAGGTTTCCAATTTTCTTAGCGGGAAATTAAGATAGTACCAACCAGTTCGCATATTTCACTGGGCAACACAGGCTTCACTAGAGCGAACAGCTTATCCACGTAGGGGGGGTGGTTGATCACGTGGATCTGCTTCAGCCTCACAGGCATGGCTTCCTGAAATACAAAGTGAAAGAAAAATGTTTAATATAATTATCAGATAGTTAGCCAGCATTTATTAACATAGAAACAAATTATATAACATTGAATATCTGTTAGAATTGGACATTTAAAATAATAATAAATTAATATTTATTTTATTTTTCGTCGAATGAACCTTTAGGGTAGTTGACAGATACAGAAAATATTTATTTGTTTATTACACAGGCCTTTAACCTATGACAATATGTTACAATATAAAATTAGTTCAAAAGATTTGATGAGATATGAGATATTTGGTTTCGGAGTAATTAAAAAATTGTATTATGGTCAAAACGCTCAGATAAATTATTCTACGCATACGCATTACGTAGCATTTGAATATTTGTTCACTGTGAGTAGAAAATTCAATGAACAATAAAATATTAAACGAATTTGGCGTATTTCTAAAGAGGACTCGCACGTCATAACAAAATAAGTACAAAACTCCTTATTTAAGTTCTTTGAATTTAAATTTAAGTAATAGTTTTGTTCGAGAAAATCATAACTACTATTTAAAAAATTTAAAACATTTTTGTCAGTATAAACAAAAAAAAAGTTTTATGGTGACGAAGAATTTTCTATTTTAATAAAATATTTCAAGTAAGAGACGTTATACTTATATATTGAGTCGAGTATTTATGATTTTTTTAACTATTCCAATTTCGTTTGTGTTTGCTACCGTTTATTTAAAAATTTGTCCAGCACCTCTAAAAGTTGTTTTGTCTATTTTTTTTTCGTAAAATATACAACATACATTTTTTATGTTTTCTGAAAGCACCACTGAAGCATGACGTCATTGTTTTTTTAATAAAATTTTTATCTAGCGCGCCACAGACATTTAAAAAACTAACTGAATTTCACTGGTCCTCGAGTAAAAGAGATTTAATTTAAGGAATAAAAAAATAACCTTTTACATTTAAAAAAATTGGTTCATAGAAAAACCTTAAAATGGTTGTAAGGTACTTAATATAAAAAATAATATTTAGCACTTCAAACAAACAGTAGGTGACCGGAAACATAAATATTTTTTAATTAATTTTATTAATAATCATTATTTGAATTGGCCCAACATCAGATACCTAACGACGTCATCGAAGCGATTCATTGGCGCGGAACGATGAAAATGTGCACCAAGTAAGGCGCATGGTTAGAATCGGCCGTCACTTTTATAGTGCATTGTGAACTCGGGCACGCACAGTAGCGACACATTAACGCCGTTTTATGACGAAATCTAAACTATTGTGTTCTAAGTGGAATCATATTTATTATTTTTTAATAATAGTAATAATATGTGTTTGCTAATGCATAGGCCTCTCAGGGTTACAACATTAGTTTCATATTAATAGGCAAGTCAAATTTTCATACTTGCTGACCATACTTTTTTACTATAGGTACGTGCTGTAGGTACTGGGTTCTCTTTTAGGTTGCATAAAATACTTTGTGAGTAAATATAAGGGGGGGGGGGCAAATGACTAAATCTACTAAATACCGAGATATAAACAATAAAAAATTGTAAAAAGGAAAAAAGATTGAAATTTTTCGTTGAAATAATGTAAGAGAGTGCGCGAGGATATAATTATGTGGATAGGTTTGTGTGCACGGATTTTTTTGATAAGCGAATTTTGTCTATTTTAATAGATGCAGCAGCTTTTTTCTGTGTCATAATCGCAAAGGTTCTACAGCCATTTGTAAGTCCTTTTGTAACATTACTTACAAAATTAATAGACGTTGAGTAACATATGGTGACTCCAATTATACATCTTTATATTCTATCACCTATATTCTTTTGTTGTTAAAAATATTTTAATTTAGACCTTTTTTTTTGCATTTCGTGAATCTTTCCTTAGACGAAAATTATTGCAAATCATATTTAAAATAAGTAATTCACTTTCTCACTCACCAACAGGAAAACTAGGAAATCCCTAAAGAACATGATGTTCACTTTGGGAAGAATTTTCAAGGTGTAATCCTTGATGTCCATTATGACCACGTGTCCCTCGGCTAACTTCGGATGCTCCTTCAGCCATACGTCTCCAACGATGGTGAAGGATTTTAAGATGTCGTAGAACGAAAAGTTTTCTAGAGACGGAACATCGAGCTGGTGGATCAAGAGATCGTGGTTGTCCTGAATCGCATATTCGCCTATATTCCTGAAAAACAAGAAAAAAATACATTATTAATAATAATGTTAAGAAAATCGAAATATGGAACATTTTAACTAGATCACCTCGATGTTTGCCGGGCGCCGGTTAGTTACAACCAAATCGGAACAAATACTAAATATCAAAATAAACTATTATAATTATATTACTCGGAGATGGAGTAGTTTTCTATTAGTGGAAAAAAAAATTAGAATCAATGCATTATTACAAATGAACAGATAAAGCCAAAGGGAAATGCTATTAGTATATTTTACTCAGGGAAAATGTAGCTTATTATTTTAGTTTGTAAAAATAGCTTATTCATTTTTCAGGGATAATTGTTAATTTGGAAAGACGTATGTGGATGGCGATTGAAAATGTAACTTTCCATCCAAATAGTTTAAATTTCTTCCAAATGTGAGGTGCTTAGGAGATATGACAATTAATAACTTTTTATAAGTCAATATGTGAACCACTATTTTTTTTTATTAATGATTCCTTTGGAAAATTTAGAACACAGTTTAATTAAATCAATCAGTTAACATTCTAACGTATTAATAAAAATACCGATTTAATTACTAAAAAATATACATGATTATAATACTTAAGTAAGGACATGTAGATGAACATAAATACTATAGAATAGTTATACGACAGTTTTTAATTTTATAATAACATCGAAAACATATTAAAATATGATTATCGGCCTTGCTGGATTATATTTTATCTTTAAAGCACGTGATATGATTACGCACTTAAACATATTTAAAAGATCCCTTTAATAGAGATTAAAATACACATGTTCACAATTTTCAATAGCGAATGACATGACAAATTGACTTTTTTTTTTGTGGGCAATTATGGTACACGACGTGAATCAGTTAAGACTCAACGGTGTTTAGTCGCTTTTAGAACTTTAGGCAGCCATAATGACACTTAAAAATATAGTTTTTTTTGTAAAGCTCTGTCTATTTTCGCGTTATCATTCAATCTTAATTCATACACTATTTTTAGTTTATGTATCGCTGAAAATAATTCTTTCATTAGGCATTGCGCGCAGATAGGTTATGTGTTATGCCTATAAATTTTGATTCGTAATTTTGATACCAGTCATAATTATATTTCATCAAGATATATAATAATTTCATACACTCAGCTCGACAACTTGAAATTGTTAAGCCATTTCTATTTTTATTATTGTGCATTTATTCGCTTGAAAATCGTGTTTAGAAGAGATTAAGTACACATGTCAACAATAAAGAAATTTTGTTGAGAGAAAGAAAATGTAAAGGCAAAGTGAACTATAAATAATCCTAAGATTTATTCATTTACAATAAAATACCGGTTTATGACAATTATTCACGAAAAAGCGCATTCAAATCGCCATATATGCAGTACATATTAATTTTTAACGGGTATAAAATATGGTGTTTTTGCGTGCAATGCCTGAGAACAGTCCGATCAGCCCGCACGCTTACGCCGTCTCGGTTCTTTGCGAGTGAATAGAATGGATTTGGGGACTTAACACGCCCGGTGAATATTCTGCAATCGGATTGTTTTTATATTCGAGGCCGCAAAGCGCCGCGTGGCGCAACGCCTCCTCTAGCGCGCCGCGGCCCTGCGCGCTGTGATTTCGTTAAGCCCCCGCGAACGCCCTCGGCAGGCACGCACTCGACGCAACAATTCCATTCTCATTGTGCCAACGTTGGCCGGAGACCGAGGCGCAATTTCACTAGACGATATTAGCAATTAACGGTCCGTCAATTGAAAATTATTATCTTTCTCTTATACAAAACAGATCTTAATGTGGTTTCGACGACCTATCAATTTTTAAAATGGGTCGGTGAAATGAGATCTGAAATGAAGTCGTCACTTAATTTAGGACTCTATTGAACGGATTTAGAAATAGACAGAATCATCTATTACGTACAATTCTATTGACGCGTATTCTACTATTAAAAGTCGCTTTTCTCTCTTACTCTCCTGTGTCATGTTCGATAATTATATCACCCCATTGCGGATATGTAACCAAACCCTTTTACTATCTGTTTATTTCATGATGAGAGACATGGGTGTACCCAATCAACTGCCCCCTGCGGAAATAAATTGTTCTATAATATATTAAGCCCCGTTTACACGATCTGACCTAAAAAAAATCTGATTTGCCCCAAGGCCAGAAGCTGGGTACGCCCATGTTGAGAGACATGGAACCTCGAGCCCCCATCGCCTCCGCGCTATCCCTGTGTGAATTGGAGGCTCAGATCGGGCAAACCGCTTTCATGATCTAAAATTAGTAAGGTACCAATCACCATCGGCGCCCATGCAATGACAACTTCCAGAACAGACTGCTTAGCTGTACAGCGAGTGTACCATTTCTCGTAATACATAAGCCCACAATATAAAAGTCTCAAAGCTCGAAAACCATTTCGATCGCTCATGACAATATTTGCCATTCGAGTGGACGCGTGCGTGCACTGTGGATGTCAAGCGTTTACTTGAGAATCGTAGGTCACGCGTAGTTGCTCAACCCGATGTCCACGAGAGCTGGTCAAGGTCGCCAATCATCACGTCTTTAGGCGCCGTTCAGCGACCGTTCGCCTTCTTAAGAGATTTCTTTTTTGACTCCTCTACATCGATTTGTTAGAAGAAAGTTGAGATTATCTATAAAACATAATTTCCGATATGCCTATTCAACTTGGGTGAAGTCAGAGTAATATACCGAAGACTGGTTATAGATGTAGTTTTGAAATTTATGTAGTCAAATGCATTATATTAACGCAACTCCGAGAGGTGTGCAGAGCAAAACCGGTCGGAAAATTGGGTTTCTCTATTTTTAAAAAAAGTTTTAAGCGTTCGAGTCCAAAATCTAAAAAGTATGTTACTGAAATTGTTCCCTGACCCTCGTGTCTGAGACCTCTTCCGATATTAGAAAATATAAAATATTTTTTGTCTCAGACTGAAATAACTCAATAAGGATCTGTTACGTCATCGAGAGGAGTACAATTGGAGAATTCGATGTATTAGTTTATTTATTTTTCCTGCTAATTTATTTTTCTTTTGTACAAAAAAAAAATATATATTGGCGCCTTAAATTAGAACGTCCATAAAAGGAAATTTTTTCTTTACCGAGAAAGTAATAAACACAAAATCGATTGAACAATTTCTGACTCCTTGTTTTTACAGACCTCGATTGTCATTTGTTACACGAAGGGCAATAAATTTAGATTTAACTCAATTTAATAAAATTATTTATTGGATAAGAACAGTACAATAAAATATCTAACAATAATAACAATAAATTACAACAAGTACATTGTGTCTTATTTACGGTCGACAAGGAGATTTTAGAGACATGAATTAAATTCACGTTTACTATTTTTTTATTTATTTTAAATATTAAATTATTCCATAGGCGCAATAAAATTTAACAATACATCATCGGGGCTAAAATAAATCAAGTCATCTATATCTACATCAAGCACGCGTCGTTACGCCATTAGAATAACAAGGACGTTATTTGGCAAGCGTCGTTATTTAACATACCTACCACTCAAAAAGGTTGCACTGCCCATAATCAGTACCGAAAGCCGTGTCATTTCTTGTCATAGCCTATTTATTACTGTGCACTATATTTTCTATTACTTTAAGTCGGCAATTTTAATATTTAAGGTTATAGGTACGTGGCTCTCTTGAAAAAGACTCTAGCGATTACGATGAAGACATCTGTACTGACAAAAGTCTGCTTTTCAAGTTTCAATATATAGGTGTTATATATGAAAAGAGGTAATTAGAACGAAATCGTAAACGTTTGTTTTGTCTTGCGATTCGTTCATTCGTAGAATTTTGAATACACGATATTCGTATACACAAAAATGTTTTTCGCATAACTGTGAATTCATACATACTATCAATATGAGCAGGTCTGTAACGCGAACTCATAACATTTTATCCATACGAAAATCGCTACAGGAGTACTCACTTCAAAAGGCTGTTCCGATAATACGATATTTATTTATGTTATTATCCAAATGGTTGTTGTACTGTAAATCACAAACACGTAAAATAAATAAATAAATATATATATACTATAGATCTCTGACATGTCCTGTGAAACTTCTCAATGATAATTAGCGCATGCATTAGTGGATCATCTTACTCAAAGAGATATTCAAAAAATATATTTCTTATGAGAGATAATGTTTTAGTCTGTGTAAAAATTTTAGTAAACATTTTAGTCTGTGATTCAGTGTTTTAAAAGAATATTTCACGCTAAGATAATTTTTTTCAATACAATAATTTTCGAGATTAAAAAGAAAATATCGTATATAGTTCCTTCATTTTCTTAATTTGAATTTTTAATTTTTGCAGAAGCACAATTTAAATTACAGTCTCGATTATAAAAAGATATCTTAAATCATATCGGAACGGAGCAATTTTTTTCCGTTTTACACTTACGTTACTTTGCTATGAGGAGGTGCGACGTGATACGTACTATTATTTTCTCGTTATATCACACGCAACAACTTGGGAGCCATTCATTTACTACTCGAAGTTACAAATCTAAAGATCCTTTTCCTGTATGAAATTTGGCGAAAAGTGGATGTACTTACGAGCAAAATGAAAAATGGACGACACTAATTTTTGCAAAGTACCGGAAATACCGGATACAAAAATACCGGAAGGAACATTTTGTCTATTTCCTATTGCACGGGTATTTTAAGCATCTGTCGCTCAAAAATAGACAATATAGTTCACTTCATATATTAGTATAAATATTTTATAAATAAAACATAACGACAGCTAAAGATGGAGAAAATGTCCGACGAACTCCAATCAACTGTTCGTAGATTTGTAATATAATTAAAAAAACAACGATAGAAAAAATGTTTTAAATAATTTTCAGGAACGTAAGATTACTAATATTAACAAAAACGAAAGATTCGGAGTAATTATTAAAGTTATATATAATAGTCGTTAATTAAATATACATCTTTGACTTTCATCAACTTTTCAATTTGTAATGGACAAAAACAGTTCCTTTATTACATTTTTTTTAAGATTACACTTTCAGTCGTGGGACGATAGAATGTAACAGAAAGGGTACATAATAAATATTATTTCTATTCGATTCCTTTTCTAATGCGATACGTAGTCTGTTAAGACCTTTTTTTTCTCAGGAACAAGAACAGTACAATCATATAGTACGACTATTTTTGCTGCATATTTTGAAACCAGCAAATAAATCAAAATCTATAGAGTGATTCGCGTTGATATAAAACCATGAGGTTTGGTAAGGAGGTAAGAAGCAAGGTATCATAGCACAAATAAAAGAAAAATCTGAAAATCGTTCATATGTGGTTATATCGCATAAATAACCGGCCAAGTGCATGTCGTGCCAAGCGCTGTGTAAGGTTCCGTGTCGCTCGTCACAATACGCGGATTTAGAAACGAGCTTTTTGTTTGCTACTAAGAACTTGTTAAACGAGTTCACACGGTTTAATGGCTAATAACGTATAAATACGGGCCAACAATGGACGGGGTGCTTAGGACGTTATGATTTTACATTTCCATAACTTTACATGGTTCATCAACTCATATTCACTACCTGTTTTACACAACCAACAACATCATTTAATTAATTTTTAATGGAATATATACCAAATTTTACTTTTTACTTCTCTAAGTAAGTACATTTTATAAGTTGGTCGACCATTACCTAACTCTTCCTTTCAACTTCACTGTATATACTTCTGACATGAATTTTTTTCACTTATCCGACAATAACCATTTAGCCCTCAGGGGAACACGATTATAATAAAAATTAGCAATTTATAGCTTAATATTTCGCAAACAGATCCCTAAATCGAGAAATGGTTTCTACAGACCCGCAATGTTTTGTAATATGCTATAGAATTATATCCTACACCATGGGATAGACGACAAAAAATCTATTCTTATTTGATGTGTAGGGAAGATACCTAAATATTTTTTTTGTCAAGATTTTATTCTACCACCTTGTTGACGTGATTAATTTGTACACTCATACCAAATTACAACTTTTTGGTACTAAAGGTCTCTTGAGTTTAGCCACGGACAGACAGACAGACAGATGAACGAACATGGCGAAACTATAGCGGTTCCTTTTTAACTACGCAGTTAGAGTATGGCCCGTGATGTAGACGGATGGCTGAATATTTTTTTCGTGTAGTAGAGAAAATTTTAGTTGTGTAATATTAGTTTCAGTCAAATAAGGAATATGGGCTCATTTTATAATTTATTTAGGTGTATTTTTATAAGATAGCTCTAGCAATAGCACGGAAAAACGAAAATACAAATAGAAAAAAAATTTTGAAAATATCAAAGAGTTAGGAATTTTAAACCTTCGCCATTTTTTTTTTGCGCTTCTTGACGTGACGTCAGAGTCGATAACAACAAACAAGTAACCTACAAACAAATTGTTGAAGTACTGTGCATTCGAATAAATTATCATGGAACAAGCCAAATAACCAACTTATAAATATTGCATTGTGCCTATGTGCAAAAATACAATAACGCAATGCACCCGATAAAGTGTTTTTTTCTTATACTGAGAGGTGCGGCCATAAGCGACACCACTCTCTGTGTGAAATTATTAAAAGAGACATGACATATCCTTCAACTTGTTTATGCTTATTGTTGTCGCCTTCATATAACCGCTATCAGTCATTTTCAATTCTTTTTCACAAAACAATGCAAACATGTTAACTGTTAATGTTAAATTACAATAAATTTCACAAAGCCGATATAGCACTTTGTTGACATAGACTTTGACGTTACACACGGCTACCGCTATTGGTGAGATCATCTGATCAATGACGTTGCATTTCAACTACTTTGAATTTGCCACATTTTTTTGGACTTTTTAATAATTATTTTGTTAACGAAAAATAAATAACAGTAAAAAATAATAATAGAGATATAATGCTGAACCAAAAAAGTTTACAAAAAAAAAATATTTAACATTTATCTACTTCAGGTGCATTTTCCCTGTTGATTCAAGCAGTTGAATCTCTACTTTATCACTTTATACTTTGTTAATTTATCACGATAATTTGTCCTATACAGTTAGCTGTATTGTATTGTCGTGTTACGTTCTTAGGAACGTAACACGACTCCATTGTTTTATACGGATTCAACAATTTTTTTTGTGAGTACCTATGTAAATGAACAATTCTTTATAATAATTTATTTTCTGAGCACATTTAAATATTAATTTTTTTTTTTTATTTTCAAGTGTACATGTGAATGATAAAGTCTTAAAATTAACTGTCACTATAAGTACAAGGCCAAACGCTCGCCTCAAGTATAATTCTCGCATATTAATGTTATTTTTCTTGACAGCAATAGATATGTAACTTAATTTAGGAGAACTTTATTTTATATTTTATACAGAGTTGATTATATTATGATACTAAATTAAATCAGCAAGTTAACCGAGTATGTGTTTCACACAAGCATATTTTATATTAATATTTATATTCTTTAATTTATAAATTATAAATGAAACAGATCACTATTTTTCTCAGCATTTTCACTAAGACATACATCTGTATCACCTAAAGGGTGTAACACTTGTTGTATTTGTATACCAGAAAGTGACCAATAGGGAAAAAGGAAGTGTTAATATTTATAACAAAAAGTGACTGAGCGGTTGTTAGCTAAATATCCGGTCAGAACTCGATGGACAAAACGATCATACAAAAAACTGTTACTAAGATCTAGCATCGGCAGTATCAAGAAATAGAATTCTGCTACTGTAGCAGAATTCTATTATATTTGAGAATATACATATAATACAATAGAATTCTATTCTATTATATTATATGTATATTCTCAAGCTGAACATACAGTTACCCCTCCCAAGCAATGCGGTTTAAAATCAATGCTTCCAGATTTTCCTAGGCCTATTAGGTGAAAAATGAAACTATAAATATGTGAATATTTTATACGTGAAACATTTTCTTGCGTGACATTTGATAATGTTTTTTATTCGGGCAGACGATGCCGGACCCGAGAGATTGTAATTTTTAACAGTTGTATAGTAATTGTCCACAATAATTAGAAGCAAAAACTATGCGTAATTAGCAATATCCTGTATATTTGAAATCACAACAGCTGAGGAACTGAACCGTGATGTAATACACGACTAATTATTATTATTATATATAAAAAAAAGTGTGTCAGCTCCGACGCACGAATGGAGTTTACTGCTTTAAGATGATATCGTACATATAGATTAGTATAATGGTAAATGAAAGCATCTATTATATTATTCAAAGCATAATACACAATTCATTTATTTATGTTAATACTAAAACAATTATTTCGTCATTTAAGAAAATATTGAAAATAATTATGTTATATAATAAAATTTTTAGTAAGATTGATTTTCTCTATCATTGACGTTATCTTGCGTAATGTTTATCACAGGAACAATAGCGGTATCATTAAACACCGAAACAATTGGTTTATGGTAACTAAAATATGATACATGAATGTCGGAAGATACATGTGTGATAAATCGTGAAAACATCGCATCAATAGTTGTACCATATCTAGTTGTCCCTAGAGTTCTGTCAGAAATTAAATCTAAGTTCAGTTCATCTTTCAGAAATTGTACTAAGCGGAAACCATCTTCTTTATTAAAATCAATATTAAAATCTCCACCAAGTATAAGTGGTATTTGTCACATTCTGATTGATTGAAATGTAAACAGTAACCATGACGATTTATTTATTTCAGTAACCATGACGATAGCGTAACGTCATTTATCTAACACTTGATTTTACTCCCATAAAATTCCATACCCCGAGCCTAAATATGGAATCGATTCTTAAGGAGTACACTCCAATAGTTTATTAATAGAATATATAGAATTACAGTAATTGTTAGTTTCAGTTCATTCAGTAGATTCATCCATATCAATAATATAAACGTAAAAGTCACTCTGTTTGTCAATTTGTGTTTATTATATTTTCCTGGATAACATCTCTCAACTCATCGCTGCATAAAATACATGTTAGAATTTTTCTGTCTGTTTATCTATATATCTCCCTATACGTACACGATGAGTGATTTTATTAAAATTTGCTCTAGATAGAACAGAGCGTCGCATTAACTATGTCAAAGCTACTGGTTCTTTGTAATTTTGACAACATAAAAAATGGTTAACATGCGAATCATAATTAAACAAATATGTCAATAAATTTGCAATAACTCTTTATGACAATCCTTATACTTTTGCGTGCTAAGCGATGACGCAACAATTACCTAGACCATTGTAGGTTTAGACACTGTCGGTTTGTCGCTGCACATCAAAAGAGGCCAATAATATTCAATCGATGTTCCTGACTCTAATATGAAATCACCTCAAATTGTCTGAACAGCGCAATTTGATATCAAAACTAACAAATAGACAAGTAAGTTTTTAAAAAGTAATCAAGGTGAATAATATTTTTTTTTATGAAAAATAAATGTTAGCTTCTTCAGAAACATCAACAGAAAATGAGAGAATAATGAGAAAAAAAAAATCGTATTTACGGTGTATACACGCATGCGCGATTCATTTAAGGTCACTTGGTACCTAATGAGATAAATCAACAATTTATTTTAATCATCTATGATTATTTCAGAGATGTTTGGTACTAACTTGGCGGCTTTTTTTTTTTGTATACTGACACAACACAAATTTCCTGTTTGGCACGACGTTTATTGCCGATTAAATATTTATATTACAGTTTGCAGGTAAATCTTTAAAAATTCTCTGAAGTTCTTACATCAATGAAATTTCATAGTAGATTAGACACATACGCAATTTCAGAAAATGAACAGTAAATAAAATTGATGCACTAATAAACAAAGTTTTTATATTATCAATGTGAAAAATTAAAAGATAATAAAAGTCATTAACTTTTACTCATATATCCATGAAATGAAATAACGACAAAGATATATTGTTTGATATCAATGCGATATTGTTTAACATCAAAATGAAAGCAGTTAAAAATAAAATAAAATAAAATTCTCCAGATTCCTACAGTAAAGGATCAATAATTATTGTGTGCAAATTCATCACATCAGATAGTCTACTAATTAATCTTTGTCCTTCGGTTTCATTAGCTTTAATTCTAAAGCTAATGAAACCTTAGAACATTTGTGTGAGTGAGTGAAATCCTTTTTGATTTTGCTTATCCGATTCTGATGCTCTAAACGCATGAGCACATTCGAGCAAAGAAACAAGCGGTTACCAATTTTGCATATCGGATTTTGTTGCCCTTGCGTTACGAACATACGACAAGAAAACATCGCTCTCCCTGCTACAAATACAGCGAGTGTGCCGTTCATGTCGTTGATGTCGACATGTTATTTTTCCTGATGGACAGTCTAGGTATCTTTGTCTCTGACCGTGTTTGAAATTAGCTGTTTTCCATCTTAATTCATCCCTATTTTAATTAATAATTTATATAATCACGTTAAGACATGGGAGACCAAAAAAACCGAAATAAAAATTTCGTCTTTTATACTCGTATAAATTTAATATAAAAGCTTAGCTGTATAAATTATGAGTAAGCTTAATTATTAACTTCCTCTTTTTTAACGAACTGGCTTCAAAGGAGATCCGAACTGTTGAAAATAATAAACAAAGACATTACATAAAAAAGTACTTAATATGTAAGTAGGTACTTACAAGAAAACTACAAAAAACAATCGTACATTTGTAGTTGTGGTGTACCTACACACAAACTAAATACAATGCATAATAGGCGCTTATTATGTAAAAAAAAACAATAACAAATAACTAACCTACCTATATTTTTAAATTGAATAATTTTTTCAGTCATTGTTGAAGAACAATAGATATTTTTATATCCATAAAATATTGTCACTGTTTTGGATTTAAAAAAAATCACTTAGAATAAATATTTTATAATATAATTTATTTGTAATAAAATGATAATTAGAATAATCATTGTTAAGTAAAACAATAACATATATTTTGTAATAATTTTATTATTGCGATGTGATATTCTACCACAGAACTTTTAAATTATTTACATTCCCACAAGTTTTATGAAATCGTCATTACGTATTTATTATCTAAAATGAACCGTAAGCCACATGATTTTGGAATAGATTTATCATAAATGAAAAACCTTATTTAAAATTATTTAGAATCCGATCATTAGAAATCCTATTGAAATTTCTTATCCTTAAATGCAGAATAAAATATCATTCCGTAGAACGTATTTTTAGTTTTTTTAAATATTATTTAAATTGTCTTTTGAATATGGTTAATTTCACCCTTAGTGGAGGCCGATAGGAATGACAATGTCATTCGTATCGGTAAACGAGTCCGAGAGACGTTTGCCTGCAACATGCATTAACATACAACCCACAACCTTCAACATACAACCCACCGCTGAGCTTCGAATCGGGAACCTCCAATACGAATCCCTATCCAAAGAATTGAACATTGATTGGAAAGGATTGACAGATAACGAACACCTGAACAAGTGTTAATTTTTTAATATCTTATTCCGCTAATCGTTATATTGTTAATTTCTACGTTTGTTTCTTGTCAGCCAGGCATATCCTCAGGAAAATGCAGACAGTCACATCCATCAGGGCGAATGGAGTGTTAAAAATAACGTCATTGCGTCTTTTATGGATTTATGGATTTCCGCGTATTAACACCTCACACAATAGAATGTCTGCGAGAGTTTAGAAATCGCTCGATCTACAGATGAAATGACTGACAGTGAATAAACATCAACGTATATTAATAACACAATTTACACAAATAGTTTTACAGGGGATCTCAACAAAAACAGGCGCTCACGAAAACGAAAAACATGACTAGGGCAGTAACAGTTTATACGAAATCATTTAGTCAATCAAAATAAAAAAATCCTGTGGTAAAATGTTATTTATGAAATCGTAAATTATTATTCATTGTTGGTTCACGTCGTCATTTTTAGCGATTTCGTAAAAAGTTTTGGGCAATCCTCCGTTACAGTTTCAATAATTCGCCCTTGAAGTAACAACACCGTGAAAAGTAACACACAATACTAATTGAATTATTAACCTAGTTGAGTACCTAGGCGAAGCAGTTTTTTCCTACAAATATGGGGAAGGGAGCTCTCGGCTCGTTTCTCTTTGCTCAATTGTTTCCCAATTTTCCACAACACTTCCTACGCAAAGTTTGTTGAGTTCAAAAAGATATGTTTCATACTGACATAGCATATTGTTTTACGATAACAACCAAACTACGTTTGTACGAACTGTCCAACGTTCTGTTGACCCATAATCATACTAAATTTATTCGATTTTATGACTGTTTCGTTCTCATAACTATGATAATAACATAGATCTTTGTTGTTTTGCTACCAAATAAAACCTTACTTGATCAGAACAAAAACATTTTTAGTCGTTTTTAGATTAAAGTATTATGCCTTAACACTGAACTATTTCTAAGGTTTATTTCATAAAAGAGCCAGATTCAATTAGCATTTTCGCAAAAGCACTAGATTAGTTTCGTATTCGTAAGTGTCAGATGGCATAAAACGACTGCCATTATGTGATGATTAAATTTTTTACAAAACTTCTTGTATTTACGTGAAAACACGAATTACGGGATTCCACGTCGATATATTATACATTATGGGTAATCATAATATAGAAAAACACAACTCTTAATTTACCTGTTTAATTACTATTAAATAATCAAAACTTAAGAAATCGACTTGAGTTATGACGTTCTGAAATTGCAAGACGACATAGTAACGAAATAGTTTATAATAGCATATTATTTAATTGTCGACTGTACTAACGTAATGGAGAATGCTGTCTTTATTCGCGGAGACAGAGGGTCCCTTCCGGTGTAGAGCTCGGTCATGGCGCTGCGCGTAACGAAGAACTTTTCTATGCATTTTTTGGTCTGCTCGAGGCTGCCGTAACAGCTGTGCAGAAACTTCTTCAGCATCAGCTCCTCTGAAAATTATTTACAGTGTAGAACGTTATTTACACCTAAGTGTAAATCGCATGAATTAAGAAAGGATACGCCCCAAAACATAGAAACAAGAGACTCTTGTTCCTGTGTTCTATGGGATACGTTTTGCACAAGTCAATATCACAGAACGTTGTTGTTTTTTGTTACTGTTAAGATTTACGTCTATACTGAGTTCTATATAAGGCTGTATCGTTTACATTTACGAAATAGGATAGTTCAAAGTTCAATTGTAACCAATTATAGCTGTATAAAATATAAGTTCAAAGACCTCCAGGCCTGACGTGCAGTATATTGTAAATAATTTAAAATTTGACATGTCTAGGCAAAAACGATGAAGTGTTTTCGTTCTTATACGAAATCTGCATATTTTGCATTACCCGAACTCAGTGAATACCTTATGTCTGCTATTCTGATAAACACGTGTGTTCCCAATTAACAAACGATGAATGTTAACTGACGGTGTTGTAATTTTGTACCCGATGATATCATCAAATTTATGCATGTTATCGATGGGAAAATAAATCGGTCATAAATAAAATTGTTTTCAGTGTACGAAAAATGAAAGTTTTTAATAATAACTACTTTCAATCCATAGCTGATTATAGAACGATTAGTTCGTTATTATGGCTTATCGTTCGTTAAAACCTGAACCAATTACCGGCTTTTTGGTTGGATGTTTCGTGGATTTTCATATCAACGGAGTAAAATACACAGATTGAAAAAATACATCAAAAATATTGATGACGTCAAAATTAAATTAAAGGCACGTCTGTCGATTTAATTGTAGTATAATATATACATGAAATCAAGTTAAAGACACGAATGTAGTTCAATATAAGAGAACCTTCAAATAAAAATTATAAACACGTATTCAACTTTGTAAATGAGACACGTTACATATGCGCTGGCGATCGGCTCAACTTAGTGTCATTTATACTTCCGAATAAAGTTATTTCAATGGAAGAAACTTTTATTTCAATGGTTACTAACAAGTGGCTAATTCTAAGCACGAGCAAGGAATGCAAAATCTCGCCCTACACAGTAAGTAATATTTACATAAAATAAAAAATATAAATAAATATGAATTTTCCTAAAATGCAGCATAAAAGCGCCGTCTAAATACAAACAGTGCAACCACAAAAATTGCATATCTGATGACAACTCACAAAAGCCTAGAATTAGTCGCCGGGTAGTTAGTCCACTATTTTGTTCAACTATACATAATTATCCCGTACCAAGGTCATTGGGCAGGTAAGGCTCCTTGGCTAACCACTGCTTGATGGCGGCCACGTCTTGATTCAAATCTTTCGGCATCTGAAATTATTTAATTTTATTAAGTTGAATTCAAAATAAGCATCCTCTATATTTCCTTCATCATATTTGCGTTAGATGCATGTTAAAAATTAAAAATAATAATAACAGCTTTCAAAAACCTATACAAATATTTTTTTTTTTGGAATTAGTTCCAGCTAAAGCAAGCAAGCAAGGCAAAGAAAGGCAAATCAAGACAAAAGAACGTATAATACATAAACATGAATACGAAACATCAAAAAGAGATCTTTTTCTTCTTAAAAGGGACACAACTGTGTCTTATTTATCTTTAGTGCCGAAATAATCGACAAAATTATCGCTGAACATATATAAAAAAAATACATAAAGACGAACATAGAACCTCCTCCTTATTTGAAGACGGTTAAAAACCATAACACAACAAAATTGTAGAAGTGTTTTCTATAACAATACTACTGTTTAATTGAATTTTACAGTGTCACTATAAGTAGCTAGCTCATGATAGTCTAGTGATAACTCTCAAATTTGAACCGAAATGTCGAAATGAAGAAGCTACGCCGTAACATTCAGCAACATGTGAAGATTTCAACAAACATAAATATCTTCTTTTCTTTTATGAAATATTTTAATAAATAAATAGCTTATAACAAAAATAATCTAAAAATAAATTCAAAATATAGACACTTGCAATAGATATTAACACATAAATGTATCAATTAGTAATGTCAGAGAACGATATAGTTTGAAAATATGTGGAGACTAGAACTAGATATACATACATACATATATAAATAATAAACTAAAACTAGAAAAAGGATATTGCTTTGGTTTAACCACCTGAAAGCGACAACAAAGTAAGTTCACAAAAATAATGTATAGAACGAATATATGTGGTGGAAGTGACGACAAAAGGCAACCTAAAAAATATTATGCAGACTGAATTGGGATAAAAAATAGGATATTAGTAGAGGGTCAAGGTTTAGCACCTGAAACTGACGAGCTTGTATGAAACTATAGATGGGTATCAGTGAAGCAAGAGAGATATTAAAAAACCGCGCCATGTGGAAATATGCTACCTCTACCTACTTTTCCGAGCAAAAGGCATGGATTTGTCATAATAATAGATTTATCAACTCTTTTCATTCGGTCTCGCCACTTATACATAGTAATAAACGACACCTACGTAATTCTGGCCGGTTATGTGTTCAAGGGCTTCTCTGTTTACGTTTTAATGGGTTTAATGCTAAATTATCATACAGTTCTAGAAACAATATTGTTTGGTATTATTAATGGTGATGCTTTAAAATCAAAAACGCGTGTTATTAATATGTAGTGAGTCATTAATATATAGCTTTATGTAATAATTGGATCTTATAAAATTGACAATAAAGTATGTTAAATATGTTAACTATTAATAAATAATTATGTTAAAACGATATAATCGATGGCAAGCTCGACGACATATTTAGTACCTTAGGAAACAAAAACATTCATTATTTTCTATTAATTATAAAAAGTGTTTATTTTCTAAGTTGTGTTAAATTTAACAATAGCCTGAGTAGTCCAAGACTAAATAAGATGACTGTTCTAAGGATCGGCAAATTATACAAATAATATGTATCTATCGCAAAATAAAAGAGATGTATTCAGTCAGTATTTACTAATATTTTCGTATTATCGTATGTACAAATTAGTCAACTGTTTCTAAAATGAAGCTGTAAATATCAGCGTTAAATCTTTAGTATTCCATTATTAACATAGTTGGATTTAAAAAAACTAATATATAGGTAGGTTCATGTAGGTAAATATAATCGGATCATAGTTATGCATTAGTAATATTAAATATATAACAAGATTCTCATTGTTCTATATAATAAAAATAATATAGGGTTTCTAACTTGGATTGTTTGTTTTAATATCAAGCGAACATTATTCAAATACAAAACTTAGATAACATGTATATAAAAACAATTATTATTATTATTAATAAAAGGAAAAGATTTTTTTTATCGAGCCAAACAGTAAGTACATTATACATCTCCTATCAATAAATATTGCATATAAAAAAAATATGACAAAAGCTTTGACAGCATTAATACCTGTCTATAATGCAACAAAAATAAGAGATATAAATCATTTTATACACAAAGCAATCATGTTACATGGCCATGTTTTTTTTTTACCTTTGTAAATAACGCAATTAGCGACGAATCTCGTTATTCGGCTGCAATTCCACGTTCAACCACTTCGCGCGCGCTCTCAGCACGAACTGCGGCCGCCCTGAATTGCGGACTGACAAATCAAACTCCTCACCGACAAACGGTGACGTAAGAATACTGTTCATCTATAACGCCGGCCCCAGACGTGATATTTGGAAATATTTGTAAAATAAATCCTAAAGTTCCTACACGTGTAACCAAATGTTTCTCATTATATTTGTGGATTTGTATGCGCAAATATGGCGGATAAGATGGACGACTTTGAAACAAGCGATAGTATTATATTATTTATATTCTTTTAATTGTTTATTGTATTACAACCATCTCAGATTTAAAGCTTCAAGAAAAAGGCGGTCGTGGATGAGTACAATGCATCGTAATCGAATTCGGTCAGCTTGGAAAATTAAACGGATTAATTGATAACATTTCACACTTAATATTTTACTAAATGTTTTACTTTCAGAATTTCTACGGCGAAAATATTAACTAATATGTACCCTGGACCTGAGGGTGTCGGACACTTCTCTAATTTTTGTCGGATGTCTTCTACTGTTTTCGAACTATTGTTGCAAAAACTTGATCCATTCATTTAAAAAAAGAGATACAAAATGGAGAGTCGCCATTCCAACTAAGCTAGCAACTGTTATTGCTAAACATTCGTTTAGCAATAACATCAGGGCCGGATCTACCATATAGCTTTTTGGGCTTCAGCCCAGGGCCCCGTGGATTCAAGGGGCCCCCGGCTAAGTCAAGTCAGTCGGAAATAGATGATATGCGAAAAAATAGGTGGGCCCCTAAGAAGTATTAGCCCAGGGCCCCCTTAACTCACGGTCCGGCCTTGAATAACATTAAGATTTTTAGCATCAGGTGACAGCTATATGAGTCTCCAATGCCTATTCAAAATATCTAACAAAATATTTTTAAATTGTGACTGACGTCTGTGCAGCTGTGACGTCTGTTCGAGTTCTTAAGCAGGGGGTACAAGTGAGTAAATAAGTATACTATTATAATGGATCATATATATTTTTTAATTATTAACATCAACCGCGAGTTTCATAGCCGAGAGTTTCATAACAAAATATTTGCTGGAAAAGATATTGTCGATGATTAACTATGGTTTTTAAAATGTTTCGAAGTCAGACATTTCATTGTTGATAATGAGCATATTGAAAAGTTTGGATTTTTTTAACGACATTTATATGTATATTGAACGTGATCGTTGCGTAATAAATACTTGAGCTATTATTAGTGAAATAGATCGGAAAAAGAAATATTAACAACTAGCTTTTGCACGCGGCTTCGCCTGCGTGGACATTAAATGAAGTTTGTAACCTTTAATTTTACAGCGACTGATCACGTTGTTAATCTTAATATGTGTTCCTGCTACCGATTCCAATCTTGGCCCCACTTTTGATTCCGTTTCTGGTCTAGACTTCGATTATGTTCAAAATAATGTGTATTTAAAAATTGTAAAAAAAAAATAGCGACGAAAGGGATTAAAAATTATATACCCTATATGTTATTCTGAGGTATAAATTATTATTATACCACACTTCATCAATTCTGTCCAATAGTTTTTACGGAGTTCACTAATAAATCCACAAACAGACAGACAGACAAAATTTCTAAGAACCATTAAAATATGTTGCGTCAACGTTCCTAATACCCTCAGAGTAATTTTCTTCAAATATCCCTAATTTACAGACTTTTTTTCTCTACTTTTTTATTTTATGTATAGATTGCTACTTGACTAACTTAGGTGCATGATTTCATTTTGAGAATCAAATTATCTCTGTCGAAAATATTATTTTTGCTTGCGAAAATAACGCAGTAAAGGCTGCACACGATAATAAAGACGTCATGTTTCCGTGTCGCGAAACCTTCCAGAACAAACCTTTTGCCTACAACTTTGCGCTTTAAAAAAGAAACGTGGTGTACAAATAATACAATTTAAAGTTAAGGACTAACTTCCTCACCTTAAAAGTTTAACAAAAGGTTAAAGTTCAAAGTAATTTAAACGTGACACAGCGTGTTAGAGTGTAATGCATTAGAAACAACAATAGATGTCTGTTTAATGAAGAAAATCAATTAAGTAAAGGAACAACGATAGAGTGATTTCGGTTCAGTGTATTAATATACGAGTATACAGTAAGCAAACAACAATATCACCGCGGCTGAATATTTGAAGGATGATGTAAACAAAATTGACATGGATGAAATTGTGTATACAACGGTGAACGTAAAAGCGCATATATCATAGGATTTCGTCTGAAATGTTGCAGGACGGAATATAATAGCAAACCTGCTGTGCAAGATATGCGATAGGTGCTAGAAAAGCGGTGATGTACCTGACGGCCCGTACAAAACCATCATCGTGCCCTTGTGTAAGGAGAAAGGATCACGTCGGGCCTACAGTAAATGCTGAACCACAAACACTGAGCATTATCGGAATGTTTTACCCCAAAATTTTAATTAAGAGGCCCGCGAATGAGATCAGAAGTAACATTTAAGACGTACAAGAGGTATTTCGAAAAAGCATGGTCCGCATTTCCTTAATAGGGTCCCGGTTCCCACACTTAATGTGCGGCAATGAAAGTCGCTTGCGCGCGAATTTTATTGCCGCATACATAACCGCGACCCTGTCTAAATTTTGTTTCCGTGGGAATTAAATACTTTACGGCAATAAAAAGTAAGCTTCCAGGATGTGTAATACCTATCTCCATATGTTTGTAGCCAATTTCATCAAGATCGGGCTATTAGTTTCATGCCTACTAATGTTATAAATAGCTATGTATAATTGGATATACTTTGTTGGTTACCTCTTCGTAACTAAACCGTTGAATCGATCGTAATGATTTGATTTGGTTTGATCAACCTGAGACCTGGAGAAGGACGTAGATGGATTTTTGCTACAACGAAACTTTTCATCGCAATAATGAAATAAATGCACGTAAACAAAATCAAGGGCAATAGCTAATCAGAAAAATATCGAAATTTTAAAGAGTAAACTATCTGAAGAAGCAGTAGGAAAATATGAATATTATGATAATAAAAAAAAAAATTATTCAACGGCGTTCAACTCAGAAAACGTGAGACTACATCATTGACAATCTCTGTCCTTACATGTCTGCCCTTATTTCGGTCGTTCACTTACAGGCCTGGACATTTACATTTTGCCTTTGCTCGTACATTCGTTTCTCGGTCTCCACTACGCCCAATGTCTTGCCAATAGTTTCCAATTACTTACTGTTATTTTTTATATGAAAATGAGAATTCATAACATTTTAAAATATAATAATCGTTTTTTTAAACAATGTAAGAATTATCGAATGTTTTTATTTAAATTGCATGAATATTGAACTTCACAATTTATTAAATAATTAATAGTTTTAAATACTATTCCTTTTTTTTTATTAACGACAATCGAACAACAATGTAATAATCTTAAGTAATGTTTATTATAATATAATATTAGACACCTACATTTTATGTATAAAAACCCACGCACAAGCACGAGTTAAACTCGCGTGAAGTTCGCGCGATGATTTTTTTTCGATCTAATTTAAATTTCTCAATAGCAACTAAAACAACTTCAAAAATAAATTTTACTGAGAATATTGGGAAATTCGTCATTTTATATCTTACAGATTTTACTGTACCTAATTCACAGTAAATAATTTTATTTGATTTTTTTTTTTCAAAATTTTGGGCATAGTACTATAACAGATAAGAAAAATATTCAATTTTCATCTATTTTCTTGCATTACTATAAAACTATCTATTTTAAATTTATATAGAAAAAGTTTATTTCAGACTTCAGACCTTTTCAATTGATATATCATGGTAAACTTTGCAAAACTTTTTTTTCAATTTGTTAATTTGGCTTTCGAAAGTTAACCTCATATTCAAAGTTCTTCTACTTACGTAAATTAGCTGTGACAGACGGACAGAGCGACACACGAATGATCCTAGAGAGATTTCGTTTTATTTTGCATTCGAACGTACAGAAAGAATCTTTAAAGAAACACTGATGGAGTTCTTCATTTCATTATTCGCGCGATCACGTAGTATAAGATTTGAACTGAAGACACAAACAGGCAGACAAAAAGAAATATATTTATATAGTTTATCAATATATAAGGTTTTGGCTGTTGTTTAGATGTAACGAAGGCTCTTGACATAACCTGACACAAAGCCCTTCTCGTGAAATAAAAGCTCGTTATAAAAAATATGCTATATTTTACCACAATTAAAACATAGTAAATTTTATTTATATCCAGTAATATTGTTCTTAATTATAATTTTTTACATAAACCATATTTGACAACCTTGGTATTATGGCCGAATATGGCCGAAAGTGAAGTGCATCCATGAACTTAATTCTGTGCTCTATCCGTTTTGTTAGAAATTGGAAACCGCGATCATTTCGTGACGTGTGGTGTATCCTCGAAAGACTGGTATAGAAATAGTGATGTGGTAAAGATATGGTGAAAAAAGGCTTGTATCATCGGGGAAAAGATTAATGAAGATGAGTCAACGAAAGAAATCTATAGAGTGAATCTGTGTGACGGCCAGCAAAGGCCGTCTTAGTTAATCTTGTGACGATGAAAATAGTGCCATGTAAGGCAAAGGTAAGATTTTAAACATCCAGAATCGACGGGTTCAATGTCAGTAAATTCTTCCAAATTTAACACTATTATTTCAGACATATAACACTATTATTCAAAATCAAAGTGAGTTAATTGATGCACAATTTTTAAGTTAGTCCACGCTGAAAACCGTAATAAATCATCGCACGAAAATTTTCACGATGTAAATCCATGGTGATAAAACGACGAGTTAAGTCAAAAAATACATATGATTCAAAAGTAGATATATCGTATATATATATATGTATATATATTTACGATATAACGCGGGGCTTGTCAGCACGACAACGTCTATGATATTTTTTGAGATCATAATGAAACTTAATATACATGCTCTATGGACGATTACAAAGGTCGACTTCAAATTTGAGTCAAACCGGTCAACTAGTTTAGAAATAACAGCATTTTAAAATTTTGAAAATCTGAAAATTAGATATTTCATATGAATTACATGGAAAATAAAATTAAATCTACTTCCATTTCGGCTATCGCATGGCCTTTTTAAATGTTTTAATTACTTTTTAAATATCATTCTGTATTTGGGCAGTTTTAGACACATAAATAGCAGCCCTCGTATCCGGCAAACTCTGTAGCTTTGCAAAAAGATGTAGCATTTTATACATTCTCTATAGCATATACAGGGGAGTACCCTGAAGAGCTATTCAACATCATTCCTGCCGTTGATTTCCGTCATCGTTCCGCTTGCCAGAAATGCAACCAGCACCATTTGATGGTGGTTGTCTGCCACGTACAGTGGGTCTTTGAAATGATTTTCTGTCAGCGATATTTTCAATAAAAGTCAACAAGGGGATCTTCAAGAGAAGAACATACTTATTGGTAGCTCGCATTCTTTTTTGCTCCTTATCATCTAATCTAAATTTGATCTAAAAATCAAATCCTATAAGAAGAGTGTACTTTTATTTTGTACAACTCGTGTTTGTCGCTGCAGTAAATTTCTTTGTAAGCAAGGCAGCGGGTGAAGTGTAGCATTTTTTCTATAATCAAACCTTTGTAAATACTAGTCATCAGTACTAAAATATAGAATTAAAAATAAGATGAACATTAGGAAGAATTATGTCTAGCCATATATTTTATTAAATATTAATAATGAAGAAATTATTAATATTAATTTCGTAGAGCCATGATGTGATTAAGTTAGCTGCAGCACGAAAATGAGCCGATACGAACAGTGGATATCACACTCTCACAGTGTTTACGCTATTTTACTCCCAATTCTATAACGTGATTTTCCTATCAAACGAAACCGATCTGTAAATGGATGGATAGAGCACATGCGCGGGAGACGCACAATGTAGAAGGACGAGAAGCACTGAGACACAAAATATAGAGGTAAATTAACAGCTTCCTTTGTTCATTTCGTTCAGTGAGTGATAGTTCTTGTGACGTACTCTCCTCCACCAACCCACTACACCCCTTCATCAGCGCACTTGCGCCTCCATCAGCCCACTTTCCCTTCCACCAGCTATCCTATGCCTACCCAAAAATCTGGTGACGCACTGGTCATTCTGGAGATGCGGGTGTTCATGTGTGATGGTGACCACCTGCTCTCTGATGACCCACACGCCCCTTTGCCCCTCTAAAATGTAATAAAAAGTTGTTCTGGAACATCTTCGTTGCATTATTTTATTTCACCATAAAACATTTATAGATCATATTTTTTTTAATAATAGCAAACAGTGAACATTCGTTTCAAATAGTCTTTTTATTAGTTGCCGATAGGGTTTAAAGTCATTAAATTGAAATTTTCTAGTAAATCCAATCCAAAGATTATGGTACTTTCAAATTTCTCATCGCCTTGCGCTTGTCGCGGGTTCGTCAGGATCTCGGATTCTCCGTTCAGAGTCCGGAAATGCGGTCTGTTTGTATGTGAAATAAGCCCTTAAAGTTAACAATATTTGTTTTATATACATAAACGCTAGCTTAATAAGTAAAGCGGAACATAACTGGCTGCCGCTGAAAGCTTCGGGTGCAGGGGCGCCCGGGGATACAGGCGCGGCGGCCGCTAGTAATATAAAGAGCGCGCGTCAGGCGGGCGGCGAAGGCATCGTAGGTCTCAGGTTCGACGGCAGCGGTGGCACAGTGGGCGTGTTGAGGACCATTGACGCGGCCAGGAGTGGCATCATGGACTGCGAGTTTCACAACAGCGAGCGGAAGCAGAGAACGCGCCGGGAACAAGCAACGCAGCCGGAGGAGGTGCTGCAGATCTCCGGCTCGGCAGCAACGGGCGGTGGCGCGGTCGCGCCGGAACTGAGGCGCGGCTAGAGGAGGCGCCCCAGTCCTCGGGTTCGGCAGCAAGTGCTTGCCGGGGACAAACGACACGATCAGGGAGGGCACCACCTACCTCTGGCTCAGCAGCGACGGGCGTGTTAAAGCAAAATCCAAAAATCTCGAGCAGAATGTCCAGCGCCGTCGGCGTACGGTGAGCAAGAGAACGGGCGGCGGCCGGCGCACGTCGGCATCGCAAAATGTGCATATGTATATATATATACACTCACTAGTATTCAGACACAAAAAAAAATAAATTCTGTCTACCTTTATAACTTAAAAATAGAATTTCCAGGTCGTGGAGCAGACAGGAGGATGTGGCCATGGAGGCCATCGGAGTTATCACCGTGCCTCTGAATAAATATTTAAAAAGAAACAAAGTAGAAATAAAAACCGTTACACGCTGACAGTTAAGTATATAATTTTAGTCATCGTAATACATATATTGGGACCTATTTGTGTATAAATTTAATTTGTGTTTTGGGGTCTATTGCACTCTACCTCCACCTTTTATATGTGTACTAAACTGCTTTGTATTGATAATTGATTGTTTTTGTTGTCCTATGGACGATGCTACTTTTTTAATTTCCGTTAGAACATCGTATAATTTTATCCATTGCCCCTAATATCAAAAACTAAAAATGGCACTAATAAATATATTTGCAAAAGATCATAGCGTTGCTGATAGCCGAACTTTACATATTCGCAATCCTAACATTTATTATAACTTTTATTGAATGTATTGAAAATAATTCAAGTTTTCTACAATAAAAACACTAAATAAACAATAACAATAATAACCTAAACTACTCTTTTCGCAAATATTCTCAAAAAATGTACACAAATACATCAGAATAAAAAAGAATCTGCAAAAGAAATAGAGATGACCCAAAATAAAATATGATGCGAATGGAAATATTAAAGGAAAGCGATAAGATGATTTTCTTTCTCTTTTATAAATTTTCAAAATTTCTTTAGTATACCTATTTTGTTTAGTAAACCATTTTTTTAGGTATCTTAAAATGGAACACCTTTGCCCGCTGCACGTAGGGGTCATTTGATAACCAATGACCTCTGCTACATCCCCCTAACCGGACCGTGGCACTGATCAACTGCTCAATTATGTTTCTAAACGAGTGATCTCGATATGAAATCAAAATAAAAGCATAGAAGTCATATGGTACTTTTTTTAACATTGCAGAAAACTATATCGTATCAACTTTCGTTTCACAATGACATTTTGTTTGATGCTAGAATTGCACAGTCATAAAACACAGCAGCGAAATTATCTATTTTAGATCATTCGACAAAATCGAGATCTCTTACTCGTTTAAATGTAAATTTTTTCACACGATTGGACAAATGCCATTTCGTTCAAAGTGAACTCGATGTTGCGTTGACATCGTCGTTTCGGTATCCATACCTAACACGAAAAGTGTATTCGACAAGACTTCGTTCCGGCTCAAATATACGTATCGATATCGTTTCTTAAAATACTTAATTGATCCGTAATAGCACATTTATTCGGGTCGGGAAAAAGTTTATTCGTATTTTACAAGTAAAAATTTGCAGTAAAATCTCTTTGAATGTGTTATTTGTATGTGGCTAGTTTTGTACCATTAAATAAATGACATTTAAAAAAATAAATATGAAAAGTAAAAATGGTGTCCCGCCATTTTTCTATTGTTTTTCTGTCCACCAAAATGTATCTGAATCTAACTTAGAAATTCGATACATTTTGAAGTTCTATTACAAAAAATATTTTTCCCTTTTTTGTAATAAAACTAAAAATAAAACAAAACAAACCGCAAAAAAAAAATTGTAACGTTAATGTAGTGTCGGCAAGAGTAGAACAACACTGGACCAAGTATTTTCAGTCTGGTAAAATTTTATGTCAAAAATGAACCTCGTTTTGGCACCTGTTACGGATAAAGCCGATGCCATTATGGAAAAAGTAGAGATTTATCGCCATATTAGTTCTTAAGACATAACTGAAGAGCTGGAGATTGATCACAAAGGTTTTAACAAATTTAAAAAAGCTGACAATATAAAAAAGCTCGATACTCGGGTCCCTCACGAACTCGATGAACGAAATCTAACAAATCGTGTACTTAGATACGATTCTCTATTGAAACGTAATGAAACCGAACCGTTTTTGAATAGAGTAATCACTGGTGATAAAAAATGGATAACCTACGACAAGAACGTGTAAAAAAGATCATGGTCTAAAAGCAAACGATCTCCAGAGACTATAGCGAAACCCGGGCCAACTCGCAATAAGTTGATGCCAAGTGTATGGTGGGATTGGAAGGGCATTATTCATTGTGAGCTTTTATCACCGGGCAAAGCTATCAATTCGGATCTCGATTGCAAACAGCCAATGAGACTCAAGCAAGAAGTAGAGATAAAACAGCCAGAATTTATCAACAGAAGGATATGGTTTTTCACCATGATAATACCAGACGATACACATTTTTAGCCACTCAGCAAATAATAAGAGAGTTTGGTTGGGAAGTGTTAACGCATCCATCGTATACCCTGACTTTGTACCCACAGATTTTCATCTGTTTCTGTCTATTCAGAATTCTTTAGATAGTCTTTATATAGACAAGAGAAGACTGTTAACTACTTGTCACGATTTTTGATCAGAAATTCCAAAATTTAGACAGTAATAGGATTGTCGCTACCTGCAAAATGGCAAAAAAATGTAAATAAAATGCGATGAAAAATAATTTTTCACTTGTAAATGAAATACGAAAAAACTTTTTGCCCGACCTTTTATATACTCGTAATAGATCCGTTGGGATGCGAGTGTTTTGAAGTGAAAGGAGAATAAATAAAACACAATATTTAACAACAACTTGTAAAAACCACTAGACGATACGATCAAGGTGAATGCCTCGAAAACCTGTTTCACTTGATGCTAATAGTTGTAGTTTTTTTTTGTATTATCAGTGCATATCTGAACGAGAAGTGTTTCAATCTGGCTATCCACGGCGAATTTATCGGCGTGAATTGCAAGATCCCAAAAAATAACGTATCCGATTGTGCGACAGATAAGAGCGTATTGTCTTTATCAATCAGCTTACACAGATGCAAACATAAAATAATATGAAAATCCTATAAGATTTGATAGAAAAATGATCCTATTCGAGAAGTCAAGTTTATCCTACTCCTAACTTGACGTCCGTCTATGATTTAGTTTAGATCTTGTGTATTTTTTCTATGTTTCTACGATTATGAGTTTTTTTAGAGCCAAAAGAAGTTGTCCTATTTAGACAATTTTGACATCAATAAATCAATCTAGATCTCGTGTCAATAAAGATATGATTCCTAAGACCCAAGATGATGGTTGCTAAGCAAAAAATCATATTAAATTCGAGAAGGAAATAAAAAGCAATGGAACTTATCCAGTGACTATCTCTGAATAGGTCTTTAAATCTCATCTTCAGATTTGTGCAGTTTTATTTTTTCAAGAGCTATAAAGAATCTATGAGAATTTAATACATTTTATAGCTTGTCTTAAATCTGTATTTTAATAGCATCGTCAAGTTTCGACGTTTTTGGCATATTGATGCTTTTGGCATATAGGTCAGAACGAATCTATTGAGATTAGTTCTGACCTCAGCGCTCTTTGGTGATATAACAATAATCAATATTAATCAAATTTCAAATAGCTATAGATAAAAGCTGTATTTGCAAAAAGTCAATGAATCATATTAAGTTGGACATAGTTGAATAGCTGTTTAAAATCCTATTTCGTTTCTCAATCTATTTCATACATTTTTTTTAAACAAACAAAGCAAAACAAAAATTTTTTAAGTAATTTACGCTTACTTTAGTAATTTAAGCATTCAAAAGCGTAAATTACTTTTTTAAGTAATTTACGCTTTTGAATGCTTTAAAATGTTGTGTAATGATTACTATATTTTTGTTCTATATCAGAATGCCTGATGGCAGTAGAAAATTGAAGGTAATCTATTTCAACCTTTCAGTCTGTACATATATGTACATGCAAGTTTGCTCTTTTAAAACACTATAATTGAAATGTGATATTTTGATTTTAAAGAGATAGTTTCAATTTGTAATTACTACAATAAATAAAGACAGATCTAATATTTAAAATAGCGGTCGCTAGATATTATTTTAGTACAAATAAGGAGATATTTAACAGGGTTCCTATAATTATAATGGAAAAATTTGATTCAATAATACACGAGAGCATTTGATTACTGGAACACAAACATATCTCGAACATATACAACAATATAATTAAGAATTTGTACATTACGAGCCCCGTAAAACCGGATAAAAGACAATTTAGTTCTAATGTCAAAATCCGTAAAAGCATGAGAAAAGGGTATCCATTTTCGCTAAAATTCTTTATAGCGGTTCTACGAAATATTAAGAGAAGTCTAAACTGTGAAAGAAAAGGAGCAAAAATAAGCGGGAAATTTCTTGACAATCTAAGATTTATAGATAATATTATTTTCTTCTAGACAACCTCCAAGCTGCTAGAAAAAATTCTAAGATCGCCAAGCACAATTAATCGGCAATTTTGGCTTACGATTAATAGTAGCCACAAGCGGCAGACAAAACGCTGAAAGTGCTGGATTGATGTCTACTGCTCTGCCTAACATGCGGTGTTAAAACATGGATTTTTGACAAAACTACCGAGTGCTAACAGAGGAAGAGCTCTAATATAAATCAAAAACCAAGTAAAAGATTGTGTAAAACTTGAACAGTGATTAAAGTGGAATTAAAAAAACAATGATGGCATGCACAGCGGATAAAAGATAGGCAAATCGTATTACAATGCTGAACAGCACAGAAACCAAAAGAATAAGTGAAAATTAAAGAAAATTAGTGCAAAACAGGACAAGTCGAAAAAGGTTTTTGTACATCCAGTAACTAAAGTATCGAATCCAGTTCGTAAATAAATCTAAAAAATGGATAATGTAAAAAATTGTCGAATCGATTTTGATTTTACAATTGACATTTCTAATTTCCTAAATGGTAAAGATAAGATTCCAAATATGTATATGTCTCGAAAGAAATATTCACAAGTTTACGCATCGAGGCAGTGTGTATGATAAGATTGTCGGTAGTGTACTACTTCAATGGGTTTACGAGAAAAACTGAATTGATCCGATACGGACACCAGAACCTGGTATTTAATTTTATCAATAATACTCTAACTCCCGAGGTATATACTACATCTATTACTTTTGATTGTAGTCTGTTCCACAATCCTTTGACAATCTGTGACATTTTAAATGTGCCAATTTTTTTCCACGAGTACATGGATATTTTTATTCCGAAAATGACAAATGATCTCATTTGGCAGATAACACCTTTTAGATTAAGCAGACCATTTTGAAAATAAAACAAACGGTATACTTACCACAAAAGAGCAAAAATTAGTAGATTTTTAATTTATTTTTATTTATAGCAAAACTGTTAATAAAAATTGTGAGAAAATTGAAATCTCATCCACGAAACTCATTGAGCTTGTATTCACAAAATATATTCACTCATTTTACTGATTTCTCATTTGAGGAGTCTGATAGTGGGTGGGTTTGGAACCCTTCGTTGTCTCTCAATAACCCCATGTGCTTTGCGTCAATTTTGTTTGGTGTCAATAATCCTATAGGTTAAACATAGTAGCAGTCGTCTGACATGGACCTGGACGATCAGTCATGGAATCCTCGATGATTTTCTTGACGGTGTGGAAAATCATAATATCCACTTCGTACCGAGATGTAAAATGTATCTAGAATAGATTGGTAGGAGGAAGCAATAATGCAAAGCAGTGGCGTAGCTAGCCTTAGTATCACCTGGGGCGGATTTGAAGTGACACCCTAAAAATCAAAACTGTTGACTTGAAGAAAACCTGTAATGATAAACAATGTTTTATATCTCGTTGTGCAGTTTTTGTGAATCAAAATTTGCGATCAGATGAACTCGGGTGTCACCCCTGAATGGGTGGCACCCGGTGCGGGCCGCCCCCACCGCCCTCCCCAAGCTACGCCACTGACGCAAAGTTCAATAAAATTGTGTCTAATTGCTTTTTGCTCGTCACTTCCTAAAGTTCATTTGGTACTAAGATAATTGTTCTTTTGATCATGTGTGTATAAATATCAAACTAATAGCTTAATGTCCCCAATCCCAATTGGAACTAACTCGCGTTTTTGTTTACATTGTGTCTACAATAGCACATAACGTACATTCAAACGAATGTAAGGTACATATTCTTATTTTTTATTTAGTAACTAATAATGTGCTTTTAGATGTTCGTTTGAAACAATAGAATAAAATACGTTGGTATTGTCGAGTATCTTAAGAAAAGTTGCCTGAGTAAATAAATTCAACTGCCATAGAAAATGAAAACAAAAAAAAAAAGTGTGTCAGCTCCGACGCACGAATGGAGTTTACTGCTTTAAGATAATATCGTATATATAGATTAGTATAATGGTAAATGAATGCATCTATTATATTATTCAAAGCATAATACACAATTAATTTATTTATGTTAATAGTAAAACAATTAATTCGTCATTTAAGAAAATATTGAAAATAATTATGTTATGCAATATAATTTTTAGTAAGATTGATTTTCTCTATCATTGACGTTATCTTGCGTAATGTTTATCACAGGAACAATAGCCGTATCATTAAACACAGAAACAATTGGTTTATGGTAACTAAAATATGATACATGAATGTCGGAAGATACATGTGTGATAAATCGTGAAAACATCGCATCAATAGTTGTACCATATCTAGTTGTCCCTAGTGTTCTGTCAGAAATTAAATCTAAGTTCAGTTCATCTTTCAGAAATTGTACTAAACGGAAACCATCTCCTTTATTAAAATCAATATTAAAATCTCCGCCAAGTATAAGTGGTATTTGTCACATTCTGATTGATTGAAATGTAAACAGTAACCATGACGATTTATTTATTTCAGTAACCATGACGACAGCGTAACGTCATTTATCTAACACTTGATTTTACTCCCATAAAATTCCATACCCCGAGCCTAAATATGGAATCGATTCTTAAGGAGTAAACTCCAAAAAGATTGATTTTTTTTACGTAGTACAAATATATATATATATATTAATTAAAAATATCTATACATTTTATAAAATGATGAAGCATTATTTAACTATAATATTTTTGCCCAAAATAAACATCCTGAACATTGGAAAATGTGAATTTGAGGAAACGGAAAAGTTGGTTATGGGATATTGTAGAAACTTGATTAGAAATATTACACTAAAACATCGATGTACTAAAAGTCCATCTTTTCACAATTTATTTACTTACCTCCTGAAACCAATTTCATCTTTATAGTATTATAGCATATTTAAATACACGAAGAGTAAAATTAAAATTACGTTATCTGTTTTCTAATTAACATAATTTTAATTCACATAATAAATCACATAATAATAATTCACATAATAAAAGTTATAAGTGGTAAGGAAAAATAAATTTCAACGGCTCAATCAGCCAATATAACACCTATTATACAAAGCAATTGAACACTTGCAACCCCCTAGTTTTTCACTGTAATACTAACCTGTTTCAGTAAATATCTAGAATTATCTAGCTCAGAACCTTGCCTTCAAGTATTTATATACGTTATTTTTATTTATTCGTGACATCTTAAACTAATTACAATACAAACGTAACATGACATTCAAAATGTGCACCATCATAAAAACCCAATATTTTTGTTTATAACATTGTCTAAATCTTAAACGTTTCTAAACAGTATACGTACGATCATACGTTTTTTCGCAAATCGTTGTAACAGCCTAATAATCTAATAATATATATATATATATTATTAAATTAATATAAATAAATAAATCAACTCGACGCTATTTTGGTATGAATAATGTCATTCTTTATTGCATTTATAAAATTCTGTTTATCAATAATATAAAGAGCACAAAACAAAAACATTCGAATCTAGTCTGAAAAATCTTTAGCGTAAAAAGCCTTTTGCACTGTTTCTCTATAATAAATTCGCATCGAAGAAACCTAAAATACATTAAACAAAAATTGGTTTAATTAATTTATAGATATAATATTTGTCTATAAATGACTTTTAATAATATGAAGATATGAATGCTCGCGGCTCGGCACAAGGCGACGACGTGACCATGGTGTTTTAGTCTTTACTGTGAGGATAAAAAGTGGTTCTATTGCATTATTTTTTGAAAATATTTTCAGTTTTTGTTAATTTTTGAAAATTTTAAAATGTTTAGAATATTAGGTAGGTATGCTTAATTGAGAAAAGACGCATGATCGTACTCACACTGTGTAGCTTGCAAAACGCATCAACTAACTTTATATTCACGTAATTAAAGATGAACATGAAAAAAAGTTGTCCTATAAACTAAGAAACAAATATTTACATGAGATTATTTCACACAAATTTACATGGTATTTTTAAAATTTACAGATATCGCAATTTGTAAATATTAATAAATTCAAATGCGTAACATAAATAATTTGAAAGTACACATATTCTTAGCTTAGGACGGCAAACAACAGTAACAACGATTTTTACCTTTACAAAATATTGTTTACAAAATAGATATATACATCCATCAGTCCCACGGTACCTGTTTGAGATACATACACTAGAAAATAAATTGAAATGATAGAAAATTCGGAATGAAATATATACCTACGTTGAATATCCAACATCAAACACATTAAATAAATTAGGAATTTCTACTGGGCATATAAAATAAGACCAATCCGAGCTTAATCTATTGCGAGAGATCGAAACGAGCCGGTGGCTAGGTCATCCGCCGATTTATTGTCTTTAGATTTTTTGTTTTCGCCCGACTTCCAAAATGTTTCGCTTGTCAAGATGTCTCTGTAAACAAAATAATTATTTATCAATAATAGCGTTAGTACACACAGCAATGGAATATCAGTAAAATAAATATCATGCTAAAATATTTGATCTGATTTTCATTACTACATTAATTTACATAAGTAAATATACGACAGTTCGCATGCCACGTTTGCCCGAAACCAGTCACGTGCATACGTGCGTAGTTTACATGAATAATTACAAACATATTTCTATGTTTAATTACACAACATAAATCGAGAACTGATAAGTATTTTTTGTTTTATATAACATTTATCGAAAAAAGCCAATATCAATCATTGGAAAAACTTAAGTATCCAATAATGGTTTTTCTTTAGTCCGACTAATTAGCAAAAACGGCGCTAGAGTAAGAGGACACGCTCATTAGATATCACGATTCATAGTGATGCATTACTGTGATGATAATATCACGTTATCATCACACATGGTACATTACCGATGTAAAAAATTTTAGTGGAAATATTAAAGATGAAAGGGGCTTAGACACAAACGGGCCAAAAAATTAACTTTACGTATGTGGGATGTAGACTCTATGAAATATATATTGCGATAGATTTGTGCTGTTATAAGCGATACAATCAAGGCGAAAATTCACGCATTCCAACTTTCAATGATAAAAGTCATATAAATGCCCAAAGACAAATGAAAAATACAAACAGGCAAGTAACGTATCAAAATGTTAGTTGCACTTAACGCCCATCGCTTGAAGAGGAGGTGGTCAGGCTATATGTGGCGTGATGATATGCTCGGATATATGATCGGACATCCAGAAACCATATGATGGTTTCTGGATGTCCGATCAGGTATCGTACGATTAGACTAACACCAACATAAAAACAAACGACGATTCTGGCAACGTTAGGCTGAAGATATTCAAAAAAAAAAGATTGAAAATAACTACATAAAAAAAGACAAAGGACAATAAAACATACGAACCTATTGAAAGAGTTCTATACCAATGAAAGATCTTTAGCTTACATTATAAATGCACGAGAATGAATATACATATTTTTTGTGAAATATACAACATGAATGTCATACATGCTAGCGCCGCCACAAGGGAGAAATGATGTACATACTTGTCATTAGCGATACAATTTGCCGCAGTTACATTAAAATCAGTGTGATAAATACCACGTAGATTGATAAAATGGATAACAATCGTTGTAGTGTCATTAATTTTCAATGGTGTTTATGAGACTCCCTAGAAAAATTCAGTCACAATGAAGATGGATTGATCCTATTTCTATCTTTGAGATAAGACAGACAAACAAACGTATTATAATCGAAACGATAATGATAAAATTGTTATCATTGAGACCCGTAAATACGATAATCGCTATTGTACTGATAAAACGTCTTCATGAATTTTCTAACCACAAATACCGTTGGTGTGCGAATTACAGGAGTTATCAATGTTAAAATGAACTACTTAGCCAAGAAAAGAATAGTCCAATAAAATCTCCAATTAAACATGATCTCACCAGTTTTGGTGCAATATGTTAAAATATGTTCGTAACTACATAAATAATGATAATATAAAAGAAATTTTAATTTAAATTGACGGGAAAGGGATGAAAAAAATAAAAAAAGGGTTGAAACGTTAAATGAAATGAAAAGGATTAAAAACAAATTTATTTCGTTGTGAACTATAATAAATTGTTCAAATTATTACGGCCCTGTATCACGCAGCGCGCATTATTATTTGCATAATTATTTGCAACGAAACTAAAGTATATAATGGAAAATTGAAAATGACATTTTTTGTGTAGATTTTTTTTCTACATCTTTTATTTGAAACTTTTTTTTATATTTCTCACCGTTATCGAGTTATTTTGAAAAAACGCGTTTTCCAACCCTTTTTTTATTTTTTTCATCACTTTCCCGTCAATTTTAATTAAAATTTCTTTTATATTATCATTATTTATATAATTACGAACATATTTTTACATATTGCAACATAACTGGTGAGATCATGTTTAATTGGAGATTAAATTGGACTAGAAGTGTGAAAATGAATGTTGAACACAATAAAAATTCAAATATTATGCTGAATGTAATACACGATATCGAGGTGGAGAAAATTGAATAAGTGAACCATTTGCATAATTGAACGATTTGTTTAGGAACGGCAAGCATGAATTAAAAGAAAGTACACGAAGATCGAAAAGATTACGTAAATACTCACAAATCAGGGATCTTGCATATTGTTATGAATAGTAAAACCTTATTTATATGCCAATAATGGCCTTAGGTTTAAGGATTCATACATGGTACTGAAAGTTGCCTGAAACAAGATACATAAAAACAAAATCAAAATGATGGAGACGAGATCTCAGCGCAACATGTGTGGAGTGTGCTCGAAGGATATACGAAAGAATAATGGTGTGAGTAGGCTGTGCGCTATAAAGAATGTGTAAAATGTAGAAAAGAGTATGTTATGCTTTAGTCATCTAGAAAAAGTGTCTAATTACCGTCAATCTGAAATAAAAAAATTGTGGAAGGATATGCCTCTACAGTGGATGGTGTAAGCCTGACACAACGACAACACAACATCTGGAAAATATGAATATAAATCAGTTATCGAAAGAAATTTATAGATCGATTGCCTTTAATTCATGATTTTTTTATATAAGATTTATAACATTTAAGCGTTTATTCGGTCTATTAGAAAGAACATGGCCACCGCCGCCCATGGACACTCGCAATTCCAGGAGACCACTAGTGCGTTGACGGCATTTGAAGAAGATTCAGTAAGGTGCACCTTGATAAACTTCAGACCGACGAAATTGAAATTCAAAAATATCTTCTTTTCATAGGTTATAAGAGAGAGACCCTTGAAATACTAGAATTTACCACACGTTCAGAAAGCAATTTTCCATCTGGACAAACGAGCAAAACTTAAGGGTACCTCTTTTTAAATTGAATTGTATATAATTACAATCAAAAATTAAACTCCCACAGAAAGAAACAATCCGATATTTGATATTAATATTATTAGGCGTTAAATTGATAGAATATTAAAGAAGAGCCAAATTTTGAGCTCCCAAAATCGAGGATTCGGCATAAAGCAAATATTGATTATCAGTGAAACAGAAAAAGTTGTAAGAACCGGATGAGCTGTAATATCCGCCTAAGTACTTCTCTGAGAAATAGGCTTAAGATTATGTATACATTTATAATATACCTACATATTCAAACTTAATGTATTTTCGATTCTAGTGATGTATATTGTAGGAGTTTATTTGTTTTATTGCTGGGACTATCTAGCTCGATGATAAAAACTATTACTACCTAAAAATTATTTTCTGATGTACAACAGTTTTTTATACTGGCATTTCAATTTTCATTTTATCAATATCAACACTAATTTTAACTTACAAATGATCAATGGTATATATAGTTTGTATGTCGTAGCTTCAATAAAACTTGACAAAAGAAGGTGACGAGTTATTTACCTCCTGTCAAGCATCAGCTTCAATGTTCTCTTCATCAAGTCATCCATCGCGCCCGCCGTGCCGCCGTAATCGTTCGGTAACTCATCCTTATCGATGTACTTGTATAGACTCGCCGAATTCGGCGGATGAAAATGAACCTGACGGAAAGCATATATACATGTTTATAAATTTATCAATTGTAGCAAATACTTATTTGTTATACTAGCGCCTGGCCCCAGCTCCACACTCTTAGGTTGCAATGTACGCATAGTCTTCGATGTTGAAGAATAATAGGTTCAACTTCGAAAATTTCAGGTATGGTATTTATTAACATATGATATTACATAATCACGCACATGGCTGGAATACCTAACGGTGACCTTTTAACGTGCAAAGACTTTGAAATGATTTTTCAAAATTATGTTCTCAAAATGAAACTTATGTTACACTATCATTATCATTAAATAAATTCATGTGGGGTTCTTAATGATGTCAATCGTTGATTTTTAAAATTTATACTTTTAACACTTTCAATCTGCCATCACAACAAACAAAAAAAAAAATACTAACGCTAGTACAAGAATGACTGATAAAAGTTTTAAAATACGATAATAATGGAAAAAAAATTATACTTGAACAATGTTGTTGACAACTCTCATTTCAAGTTCAAAGTAACTCAATTTTCATAATACAATACCATATTAATGTATTCCTGTTTCATGAAGGGCTTCATAAGTGCGTAGAGTTTGTCGATGAAGGGCGGTGCGTTCACAATGTGTACCTGCTTCAACCTGATCGGCATCGCTTCCTAGAACAGACAAAAAAAAGTCTTTCTAATCTGACCATCATAAGGGTTTCAGACCCAGAGGTTGACAAAATAACATTATTAGTAAGCTTAGTAAACAAGTGTATCATCTGAAACTTTTTTTAAATTTTTTTGATTATAAAAGTATATGTGCTATTACGGCGAATATAAAAAAAGAAAAATCACAAAATTAACGTTGTCCCATATAAGAAACATGTTTTAATTTTTTTTTTTTTGCGCTGTCTTAAAAATAGTAAGACTTATACAAGTATCAATGGCGAACTAATAGTGCAAACTCTAAACTAAAACAAGAAATAATATAGGTCACGTATGAGTCGACCTCGCGATAAGGTTCCTGAACTGCATGAAAAAACCGGACAAGCGCGAATAAGATTCGCACCCGCAGGATTTTGTACAAGCTTAATTATATATGTAGATGCTTCATGTATAACGTGACCATACGTCCCGGTTTAGGCGGGACAGTCCCGATTTCAGGCAGTCTGTCCCGATGTCCTCAGCGAAGCCAACATAGTCCCGATTTTGCAAGCAGACCCAAAGATAGTTTAAAATTTATTTTTTCCGCTCGAAATGCGTGGCCCGACGCCCTGCACGGAGAGGCAGATGACGACAGAGCGCGCCGCCCGTCCGCGCGGTGCTGCACTAACGCGTGTGAGCAGGACAGATAATAAAATTCTTGTAAAACACTAAAAACTTTTTTTTTATTATATATTTCCGCAGATGTGTCCCGGTCTGACAAAATAAATAAATGGTCACGTTATTCATGTATCAATATTCACGATGATTTTTGTCTGTTTACGATGCCGATTATGGCTAAGTATTGGTGCCAGGAATTCCGAAACTTTCTTTTTTTTAATGGAGTTTTTATAAAGGTAAATTAAAAGTGTTATTCCAATATATTGATCTCCATCACGGTCCGTACTCCAATCGCGAGTGTACCTTTGTAGTCGCATTTTTTTCTTTCATGTGATATAACTATAAATTAACAATTTTCAGTTTTATTCCTCTACTTGTGCTGTGAGATCTTTCTTCCTGCCAAATTTCATGATTCTAGGTCAATAAGAAGTACCCCACAGGTTTCGATTCCCTTAAGAGAATCAAAATGTACGTCATAAACGACCATATGTTTGGATTGCGTTGACTTAAAAGATTGATTTTCCACACTTACAAGGCATTGCACACCGAAGTATTTAGCATTAATTTCAACTTGATATCTCCACAAGTTCCTGAAAAGGATCCTGACAGACAAACAAACAGACGGACAACGAAGTGATCCTAGGAGATTTCCTGTTTTTATTTTTGACGTCAGGAACTCTAAAGAACAATGTTTTGTTTGTCTGTAAATACCCTAAATGCACGAGTACCTTATGAAAACTCCAAAATAAGCATCTTATACTTTTTACCTCGATATCCCGAAAGAAATCTCAAGAATTGTTACTATATAATATATATCCAAAAAACAAACAAGAGGATTTCTCTTTTATTTCTTGGATAGATATTTGTTATATAGAAAATATATTAAAAAAATGTTTTTTTTTTTTAATTACTGATCGATTTACTGTGTTACTAGGGACTGTGACTGACATAGGATTGTAATCTTGACCGGGATCGAATTAGGATTCAAAATGGAGTCGATGTACAAGATATTGAAATTCACGTGGGTGAAGTTTACACGTCGTATAATTTAATACAGTTTTTTATCCCTTAAAAATAAGTTTGAGGAAATTGGAATCTTAAATCTGGCATCCCAATTCGTATATAAAAATTAATTATTTGCAAAAAAAATATGGAAAAGTTTAAAAGAAATATTTATCGACATTAAACTCAGTACCAGAAGTAAAAATAAACTGGGTTTACATGTTAGTCGAATATGCAGTCACAAGTTCGTTTAGAGGGCTCTGTGCGCATATTCAATAAAGTTCCTGTAGATGTGCAAGATTTACCCCTATATAAATGTAAGAGCATTAATAAACAATCACTTAGTAAATGAGGGTGTTATACAATTAATGAATATTTACAAGGCAATTAGGCTCGACTTCTTACGGGGTTGTTTCTTTCATTAATGGTTTTGTACTTGTTTTGGCTATGTATGATTAAATAAGAAAAGAGCTACCCTTAAGCTTCTTCCTCGTTCTTCTTGAGGGAAAACTGCCTTCTGAACGAGCGGTAAAGTGTAAATCCACAAAAAAAAAAACTATGACATATATCAAATGTTGTTTTATAACCTATGAAATAAAGATATTTGAATTTGATTTTTTTTAGTACAAACCTCTTGAAACTTAGATAATTTTCTGGCAACGGAAACATTAAACTTGGTGATGAACTTCAGAGAGATGTCTTTCACGTCCATCAATGCTATATCGCCGTCTTCCAGGTGCTCGTCTCCCAGCATCCATGCGTCGGCGCCCAAAAGGAAAACTTTGGCATCCATCAGGTAATCGTATTTCTCCAGACCGGGATCATTCAATTGCCACAACCATAGATTTCTATTCCCAGATATTTTGAGGACTGCCATATTCCTGTAAATCAATTTTTATAGAGGAATAATAAAGGTCACTTTTAAAACTAATTCATTTTCTTAAAACCGTTATGCAGGTAGACATTTTGTATTATTTATTATTTGTTATCCTCTGTTTACTTCTTTCAATACGCAATGAAGTAAATAATAAAATCAACTAATTAAATAATTGCTCGATTAATACAATTAATGTACATTATGAAGAAAACTGATTGAGTAAAATAAATACTAACAATTTACAAAAATACTAAATGTAATTAGCTACAAAAATAAAATGCAGTTTTAAAAATTGTGAGGATATTAATATTTCCGTCTTTTAAAATAGGTATTATAAAATCTATTAAATAATATTTCACGTAATAATTAAAATTAAAATCTTAGCCCTTTCAATTATATATTGCAGTTAGGTATCACATTCTTACATATTATAAAATAAAAAATGTCGCTCTGTCCGTCCGTTTGTGCGCTTACAGTTCGAGAACTGCAGGTCCGATTTGCGTGATTACTTTTTAGTGCAAAAACACATACATTATTCGCTTAGGATTTAGTATACACTAGTTTTAGCCTGCGGCTTCGTTCACGTGAATTTTTTTTATATGAAATTTTCGGGAGGCAAATGAGTATAGGAGCCACCAGAAAGGTGACCAGCGCCACCCTTGGTCACACCCCCAGCGCCACCCTTGGTCACACCCCCAGCGCAACCCCAGAGGAGTCACTTGTTCATCAAAGGAAGGAATAGCTTCTTTTCTTAAAGACTCGCTTGTCATAGTTGACATATAATACCGCTAATGATAGATCATTCCAAAATTTTTCGGTACGTAATAAAAAATTACGTACGAAGCCTACGACGATAGAACGTCTGTCTATAGAAAATCTATTTAGATAATGCTGATGGTATTTCCGATGATTGGAACGATAACGGAATTCGGTGAGCGGAATAAAGTCGTATAATACTTCACAGCACTCCCCATAGTACATGCGATAAAACAAACACAAATATGCTATTGTATCTTCGCAAAGTCAACGAGTCGAGCTGGCCGGATACGACATGGTTGCCGACCATACGTTGGATGCGGTTTAAAGGTAAGGTTTGACGGTGAAGAGCTCCAGCTCTGCGATGACAACATTAGCGTAGATGTGGTTGCATTTGTGCCTCGTAAAAGAAAAGGCGATAGTCCGGCACGAAGTACGGTCGCGCCTTATTGAGCACCTCCACCTGTCGATCTCCACATAATCGCCAAACCGAACACTTTTCGATGTCCAAACCAAGGATCTCGAAAATCGATATGGCACTAAGGGGAGTGCTCTCAAAGAGATACCAAGAAATATAGGGTCCATTTTAGCGGTAAATGCGCGAAGTTGTGTCTTTCCGTGAGGTTAAATTTTTAACAAGGGTGGGTCTGTTTCATTCCGTTACTTGGTCTAAGGATATTTTGATTCAGGCATAAGCTGGTCTCGGCACGATCCTGTATAATGACTTTCGATTATTTCACAATAAAAAAAAATTAGCGATTTGTTAATTTTTTTTTTTTGATGCACTCTTTTGGGATAACTTCATCCGAATTGACTCGAGAGTGAAACTGGGATCTGAAACGAAAGTGGAACTTAGATCGAAATCGAGATAGAGAACTTGTTCAGAATCGAGACCAGAAGCGGGATCGTAATGTAAAGCAAGAATTTGATCAGAATCGAGAGCCGCAGCGAGATTGAGATCATAATTGACAGCATAATCGGTCTATGCAAAAGATAAAGAAATTCATTCTGTTTGCATGCAGGCGGAGCCGCAGGTGAAAACTAATTCAAGATAAAGCACGAATATATTAGTACAAAACATGTATTTCACAAAACGTGCAAGTATAAACGTGAGAGATACACTTCTTACAATATAGAGTGTTACCGGAAAAGGGTTCAGAACAGACAAAGAGAATGTTAATTTTTGGCTGTTTTGAATCTTTTCCGTCCATGTTTGAGTAAAATTTATTCAAAATATTGAACGATAGTTAATATTAGATATAAAACACAAAATGTAAGCTGGCCGACAACGAAATTGTTCAACACCCATAAAAAGTTCTAATCGTAAAACTGTTTCAAAGGATAGATAGAGTAGCTCACCGTTTTTATATTGCTAGAGTAAAAAAAAAACTTTGGCACATTTAATATTTTTCAAGAATTCTGTTTCATTTATTTTTTTCATTTTCAGTAAGATATTAAATTAACTTTGCTGAATATTTAGATCAGACTTAAAAAATGTAAATGTTAAATAAAAATGTAAAGTGTAAAACGTAAATGTTAAACAAAAATGTGAATAGCTTTAAAACTAGTAAGTAATATCTAACTATTATTAGTATATATATTAAGATTTGTCAAAACGATCACAACTTAAGAACCGGCTATTATGAAATTATTTAAGATTGAAAAGGTAATCAAAGTAGTGACAAATAAATAACACTGACAGAGGTAGGAACGATTATAGTGTGACGTTGACAAATCACGCTATTACCTGACGAGATTTTCTTACGATTGTAATTCTTTCCTATCATCATTGGCGTAATCAGTAACGTAAATTAAAAAATGATTAATAATTAAAGAATACATGGAAATGCAAATATGTATATATAAATTGATTCCCCAAAATAGTGTGTATTTTCTTAAAAAATTCATAAACAACTATTAATTTTTTGGACAATGCTCATCGTTATAACGTTTATATCAAAGAATAGTCTAACTTAAGAAAGCCTTATATAAAAATCTACATTATAAGTTACGATTTAGTTTAGAAACAAATTTTTAGGAACTTAGAACTCTTTCTGTCATCTTTCTCACCGCCGCCTGCATTGGATAAGACATAAACGATCAAACATGATAATTGTTTAAGATCGAGATATACATATATGTTTAGATAACAGACAAATCTGACGTATTAAGGCCACATAATAGACCAGTTTAATAAAATTATAGGACATTAAAATTACTTTTGGAAATAAAATTTAAATTGCCATAGTTCAACAGCATGATTATGATGATGTATTTAATAATCCAACAGTTACGTACCATAATTTTGATAAATTCGAAGGGCAAATTTAAATGTATTGCCATAAACACTTTTTCCTTAACAACAGCCATTTATGCATAAGTGCACTGTCACCGCGGTGAACTGTGCAATTTGTACTAAGCCAAGCGTAACATCCTCGTTACTGGATGGACGTCATATTGAATTTTAAATATTTTACATGCGTCAAAAAAGCTGTGCTTTATCATTACAAAATAATAACAAAAAAAATGAGACACGCTTATTTTAAATCACCATTGTTCGAACGTTATTATATACTTGTACAATGATCTAAACATATAATAAAAAGGCAATGAGAAAACAGTCTGTATGTTAATGGTACTAATTTGAGAAAAACTACTCTGGGGAATATTAGAAACATAAAGAGAATACATTTAATAGTTTTAGTATGTGTATATGTCTGTATGTCTGTGCATTTATTCGCGAACTCTGTAAAAACTTTTGGACATAGTTTGATGAAATTTGGTTCAGTAATAATTTATACACCGGAGTAACATATAGTATAGTCTTTATACCATTTCGCCACTATTTATTTACATTATGTTTATTTTGAACAGAACCGGAACATAAATCAAGACCAGATCAGATCAGACCAGAATCAAGATCAAAAGCGTTGGCTGACAGAATTTTTACGTCACGATGCCCCCAGGACTGGCATCCAAAACGGATACAAAATCAGAATCATGCATGGTCGACGGCGTGATAACTCGATGTAAAAGATACAGCAATTCATGCTATGTCTACACGGGCAGAGTTGCAGACAAAAGCTTGTATGAAATAGAATATTCTTTTAAAATACCGGTCAAGTGTGTGTCACAAATATGAGGACTTAAAAGCAGGTTTTTTTTTGTTCGATATCATAACACGTTAATTCAGTTCACGGCTTAACGGCTAACAACTCCATCTAAGTATTTCTCAATAGTATTTGTGCAAAACTTAGAATTTTACTTCTGGGGAGTAGATTTAATAAGTTGGTCGATAAGTTACAAAAAATAGCGTTTCAAAACTTAATATCTTGTACCTGTACGGATCCCTGAATCGAAAAATAGTTACAAAATTAGCAATATTTTTAAAATACCTATCTACCGACACCCCACACCATGGGATGGACAAGAAAAAATTTCTACCCTACTTCACGTGTAAGGGAAAGCCCTAAAAATTTTTTTTTAAATTTTTTTACCACTTTGTCATGATAAATATAACTATGTCTAAAGCAGTACCTCAACGTCACCATTTCGTGTGCTTATAATCGTGAGGTCATCATGTTTGGACAGTACCATTTGGATAATAACATTTTTTAAATCTTTTACAAATTACGGACAGAAAAATATTTGCGTCACTTATGAGATGTGAGGAAGGCCATGTTATTAAATTTTTTTGTAAAAAAAAAATCGACATTCTAAAAAGAAATTTGTTAAATAAATGTTTTGAAAACGGGGACACAGTGGTAAAAAGTAGATGGCCGATGCTATTCTACAGTTTATATTTTTATTTTGGAAAGAATTAACAAACTACCTCTATTTTCTCAACATTAAATCTTATCATTACATAGATCTCTTAGAAGATTTACATAGATCTCTTTAATTATTTATGTAATGACACGCATGCGCAACAAACTAATATAGGGGGTAACGTTTCTATAGTGATTGCTGCCTGAACGAACGTAAAATTTTATGTAAACTGTTTGAAATAATACAATTTATTTACATTGAATAAGTCTTGAAAATTTTTAACGTATTTTCATTAATATTTGTTACTTTAATTCATTAGCAAATCGTAATTAATCTGTCATTTACCGGTTTTTATGAAATATAGCTATTTGTTATCATACAAATTGTGATAGAAAAAAAATCACACTTATGAATTTGTCGCAATTTTCCATCTACGTAGATTGAATTTTTCTTGCATATTCAAAAATACTTAAATTAAATAATTTACGTATTTGTAAATACAAGCTTTTATTAAATTCACTTATATGTACTATGTAAATAATGGAATTTTGTAAACTGAATTTCACACGCTTCTATTTGTTGGATTATCAAGAAAATTGGAACTTCTATATACTTCTGATGATAATACACTAATATGGTATCACTGGACTGATCTGATGATGGAGTCAGAAGGTAGGTACAGGAACTTGTACTGTGGTCCTCAGCGATTTTCAGGGTCCGATAATGGAGACGGATGGTAAGCACTAGCACTTTATAATAGAACAAAGTATCCCAAACCGTGATTGGGCTTGTTGGATTTGTTTCGAAATGCACATTGGTTGTGACTGGCTTTCAGGATTTGATGATGCAGCTGAAATATTGACACTGGAATTTCATAAGGAAACAACATATCGTAGCCGTGTTTGGGCGTGTTGGAATTCTCTTGAGATGCACATTGACCATAGATCTAAGATACATACATTAGGTACATAAATATTTTTACCTACTATAATATGCTATACGTTTGGAAAAAAAATGCATGGATTGTCTTTTTTTCCTTTAGAGCATATGTGGGCAACAACCGGGCCGCGGGCGCATCTGGCCCGCTGTAAAATTTGATCCAACCCACGAGGCATTTTGAAAAACCGAATAATAAAAATATTACACGACTTACTCATACTCACGGAATCAAGTGAGCAAACAAGTCGAGTGCGACGATCATCAAAGAGTGAGTGAGTGATGTTTGCCGCTTCACTGGCGGCGCAACAAAAAGATTATTGCTTCTCAATTGTTCTAAACGAGACGATTCTAGATCATTCCTTCATTTTGCCTATATAAGCGGGTGGATGGCCCGAACTTTAGTTCAGTTCTGTTTGAGCTACCGAGGTGATAACTTCGACAAGCGATATCCTAGCGAACTGCTAATGCCGTCAATTTACTTTGTGACTTTGTGTGAATCTTGAGTGCTTTTTAATTATACTTTGTTATTAAGTTTATCGAACGGAAAGTAAACGAAAATTATGTATAGTAGAAAGGAACGAAAAGTAGATGCGGAGGGTCGCCAGTTGCAACAAAAATGGACTGAAGAATTCTTTTTTCTCTTGCACAGTGGTAAGCCTATTTGTTTGCTGTGTAATAAATCCATGTCAGTGATGAAAGAATTTAACATAAAAAGGCATAACTCAGCTAATTATCCTATACTGCACTAATTGGAAAGACAAATAAGAAAATACAAAAACCCGAACCTTATCACAAATTTGGAAAAACAGCAGCAAACGTTTCATGAATAAAGAACGCAACTTGATAATGTTGTGAAAGCTAGTTTTATAGTTAGTTCTAAATAGGGAAAGTCATTAAAACCATTTTGCGAAGGAGAATTTATCAAAGAGTGTGTATTAAAAGTTTGCAGTGTTTTGTGTCCTGAAAATAAAAATTAATTTGAAAAAAATTGTTTATCAAGACGGACTGTTGTCCGATGTATAGAAATGATGGTTATTGATATAAAAAACAACATTGACTGATCGTATGGCTGGTTTTGAATAATTTTCCATAGCATTAGACGAGAGAACTGATTTGTCTGACACAGCTCAACTGGCTATATTTATTCGAGGTGTTGATAAAAAGTTCACTGTTGCTGTAGAATTGCTTGCTTTACAGCCGCTAAAAGGAATTACTACAGGAGAAGACATTTTGGAATGAAGTTCAAAAGGTATTCACAAGTTTTAGCTCGCCATGATCAAAATTAGTTGGAGTATGCACAGATGGTGTACCTTCTATGGTCAGCTTACGTAAAGGTTTCATCGGAATTTTGAATGAAAAAGTAACTGAATTAAATGTGCAAAAAGTGATTTGATAGTCCTTCATTGCATTATCCACCAACAGAACTTGTGTTCAAAGCCCATTCGACTCCAGAATGTTATGAATGTGGTAGTAAAAACCATAAATTTTATTCGATCCCGAGGGCTTAACCATCGTCAATTCGTTTTTGGATGAAATATCAGCCGAATATGACGACGTAACATATTATTGTGAAGACAAATGGCTAAGCAAAGGGAAAATACTAAAACGGTTTTACGAGCTTAGAAATAAGATAGCAGATTTTATGCAAATAAAGAATAAATCACTAACTGAGTGATCCAAAATGGATATGAGACTTAGCATTTTTGGTCGATCTTACAGGCTAATGAATGATTTAAATTTTAAACTTCAAAAGCAAGGACAGTTAATAAATTATTTGTACAGCTATTTGAAAGCGTTTTAGAACAAAATCCACTTGTGGGAGGCACAGATGCTATCTGGTATCAGTTATCATTTCACCACGCTCTCTGCGTATGAAAATATTGCATAAGCTCAATACGCTGAATAACTCAAGTTACTGTCGGAGAAATTTTCGAACAAATTTAGCGATTTCAAAAACATGGAAGATGGTTTCAATTTATTTGCTACTTCAATCAAAAGTAATGTACAAAATGCTCCAATATACTTGCAAATGGAGTTGATCGAGATTCAAGAAAACTCACTGCTAAAATCTAAATTTGAAGACGTGCAGTTGTGCGATTTCTAATCAAAATACCTCGAAGAAGACCATTTTAAGCAGCTTAGATAATTCGCAAAAAGATTAATTTATGCGTTTGGTAGTACTTACAAATGCGAACAGTTCTTTTCAGTGATGAAAGTTAATACATCAAAACATTGTACAAGGCTGACTGACGATAATATGGAAAATTATTTACGTCTTTGTATCAGTGGAATTAATCCAAACATCGATGGATTAGTTTCCCAAATTCTCAAGCTCAAGTGTCTCATTGAATTCACTGTCGGTATTTAACTTTCGTAGTCTGTGGTAATTCCAAATTCAGAATTTAATTATAATGTGGTACCCTATTTTTTTTTCATTTGATTTTGTTATTTTATTAAATTGCATTATAACAGTACTGTCGTAATATTTCATATTTGATATCTATCGCTAAAAATTATGAACAGTACTTTAAAACACTACTTTAAAATGCACTACTTTTGAACGCGGCCCGCGAACGTATTTGCAAACTAAAGTTTGGCTCACAACATGTCAATCCATACCTGCTTTAGAGTAACACGAGTCGAAACGAAAAATATAAGCAAAAACTAGGACAGTCTAACGTCCGCTTGCCTTCCGCTCGGCCCCGTCTTCGCCTCTCACTTCTCAATAATGCTTGTTGTCGTCAAATGTCTCTGTCCACGGCTACAAGGTCACGCGCTTTTGGCAGAGTAGCTACATACACAAATGTCTACAATATTATGGTACTACAGTTTAATGCAGTTCAATGCGATGCGAGTGTTTAAAGTTTATGGTCTTGTTCTCTTGAAATACATGTCGTACATATCATTTTAAATCTCAATAATCTTATTTTTTTTTTTCGTATGTACCTAGTTATTATACAGATATTCAAATATCCAAACCAAGTTTATTATTCCGTTGGATCGGGCTCTCCTTAAATTTGTGTCAAATTTAAGGAGGGCGCAATGCCATAATCTATATATTCATATTCATCTATGGCCATAATGCTCATAAGCGGCCGGCTTGTGATCCGCGGTTGTTGAAAATTTGATGACGTAATTATTTTGAATAAATGTTTGAGTAAATAAATATATATTTTATATTAAAAACTGAGACAGTATGTGTTAATTTTAAACTGTAAATTACAGAAGTTATTCAGGGTATCAGCGAAAAAAAATCGGCAAATAGTAAAAACATTTGTTTTCCTAGTACTTTAAAAATCACCACAAATTGTCCGATTATCACTAGGATTCCCTTTTAATTTTTTGATGAATACCACGATTTGGCTTATTTCCCGTTTCGGCTTGACGTTGATTTCTAGTAAAGCCTTTGTACGAGCATGACCGCTATTTCGCAGTAGCTGGGGCAATGGATCAATATGACTGTCGAATGTGCATAGCTCAAAGGGTTCAGAGTAACATTGGCTACTTCATTAGTTATACAAGAAAAAGAATATTTGTATGGAGTATACAAACTGTATATATGGACTACTATACCCACTTCCGTTATTTCGAATAAGCAAAATTTCCTTCTTGAATGTAATATGAAATTTAGCCGCAAAACCTGAATGAATTTACGTATTAGATATTTAACACTGTGCAAATACACTATCTGAATCAATAAAGAAAACATTTTTATAGCCTGAAAATTAAACTTAAATAAAATGCTAACTCTCTATGCTTTAAAAACGAAAACTACATAAAAGATAAGAAGCAATTAGCGACACGAATATGGATGGCACCGTAATCTTTTAAAATACACAAATCTCTCAAATTCAAGGGCTCAAATTCCTTCATATTTGTCCTTGTTACATACATAACTTCTATACTATAAACAGTACAGAAAAACCTACATAACGTCTTACATATGTTACACGAGTACATTATGCACGTGCGTAAATAGTTAAAAAATATATGTTTATTGAATTATTTATTTGTTTGCTTTGCTTGGCGGGCAAGAGAGATGAGAAGGGATTGAGAATTTAATAAAGGTCATAGTTTTTTATCCATCTATGTGAAACCGTGGGTTAAGGCTAAGACATACATACGTTTATTAAATAAACCAACAAAAAGACTATTCTCCTTTTTGAAGCGTAGTTAGACAAAAAAAGACAAGTAATTATATTGCTAAAATTAGCAATATATACTTGTATATATGAGGAGAGTTCAACAGAGGTGAGAATGTGTATGTTTTGCCGGTAACTTTTATTATATGTCATTTTATTTTTCGACATAGTTGCATTTTAGCATAATACACTTGGCATATCTCTTTTCTAAACTTAAAATTCCTTTCTTAAAAAACTCTTCATCCTGAACACCTACAAAATTCCTGTACTGCAGCAACCACTGCTTCGTCATCTTCGACTTTCTGTCTATTCAGATACTCCTTCCATCTTGGAAATAGAAATCACCAGGGGCAAAGTTAGGTGAATATGAAGGATGCTCAAATATTTCGAAGCTAGTGTCTTGAATTATAGCCATACCTGTGATGGACCTGTGAGCCGAGGAATTATCCTCATGGAATAAAAGAATTTTTACTAGTTTGCCACGCCGTTCCTTTCGAATTTCGTTACGAATTTATTTTATTATATTTCTATAGCTATATGATCGAGATATTCTAACATGACCACATGTTTAATATCTCAGAAAATAGAGTTCATAATCTTTCTAGCAGAACAACTCCACGAAGGACGTCTTGAATTTCTCAGGGGTTAGAGATGATGGTCTTTTCCAAGTCTATGACTGTAATTTTGTTTCTGGATCGTAATAGCGAAGTCAGCTTTCATTCATGGTCGTAAATCGAGCCAAAAACTATCAAGATCTTGTTGTAACAATTCCAAAGAAACTCGGCAAATGTTCAGGCTTGTTTGTTTTTGTGAATCGGTAAACATTTTGGGGATCCAGCGAGCGGATACTTTCTTCATCCCCAAACGTTCGTGTAAAATGCTATGTACACTATCAGTCGAAATCTTTTTTTTTTTCAAATATAAAACGTACTGTGGCACGAAGATTGGCTAAACGAATTTTTTTCGACTTTTTTTGTCGTTTCTTTGGTCAATACCGTTGTTAGACATCTCGAGCTAGGATCTCTCGTGCATGGTGCATGTTCTTTGGTGCATGTTCTTTCACGTTTAAATTCGGTGCACCAACGGGCAACTGTAGAAATACGGTAGAACATTTGTTTCTAAAGTATCCTGTAGGTCTGTTAATTTGTTCTATTATGAAATTTTTCAAGCACTTAATACCCGCACTCAATTCAATTTTTTGCATTTTCAATAACACGCTACGTCAGACTGTAAACAAAAGAGGTCCATTTTCAAAAAATAAAATATGCCTAATCAAATTATTTCCTTTTTTTAAATCTAATCAACATTCCAGCTTTACCAGCCAGTATTAACTTTTTTTGGATCCAAGGAGTTTGTACCTCATTCTCACTTTTTAAGAATGTCTCTCGTATAATGTTACTTAGGTGATCGCCGCGTTCGCCCACATAACAACATTATAATAATTTACACAATAACAAATTTGTGAATGCTACGCAAGCAGTAGTGTACGCTAGTAAATACTAGTAGGAATTGATAAGGTTGTTATAATTGACCTTAAATATACACAATCGACAATGCTCTTGTTATGACAACATTGACGCATATCGACTGGGCGCTATCTAAATATATTGAAATTGCAATAATTTTAATAAAACGCATTATTAGTTTCTAACGTTTGACCAAATTAAATTTTTACTTATATATTATGTTTATTCCAGAAATAATAATTTCCAAAAGTTATTATTATGCCATTGTGTCAATGATAAGAAAATTAATTGAAATATAGGTACAGTGGCTGTAATGTACAGCGATAACATACAGTCCATTTTTCAAATTTCTTTACTTTTAGATTGTATTTTACATGATTTGAGAATGAAAATTACAATATATTCTTACGTCTAATGTAAATGTCCATTTAGGATACCCGTAGATTTATACAAAAAAAACACACTTAAGGAAATTTTACGCGACAACAAATTACGTAAGCTGCTAAAGCTTTTTTTTTTCCCTATACGGAAAACTACTGACGTTCGTTTATATTCATTTGTCATTATATTTCCATTTTATAACCAAGATAAATAATCACAATTTTAAATATAAATCCACGTTAAATACTATACATCCCCATTTTTGTTGTTATGATTTATTACCATACGTTTAGCTTGATTGACATTTCATATTGCACAAAAAAGTAGAGTATGAAATAGTTACAGCCTTATTTAGTGGACGACTTTCATGCTATTAAGTTTATTCTAATTGTTGATTTTAATTATTTTCTTCACGACTGCGCGTTCAAGTCGAGTACTTTTTGTTAAGTATACCTTCTTGTGCGTACACGCGTGCGCATTTGGGTCTAAATCTCGTGATTTTTAAATAGATTAATCGATCAAAACTATAAATATATCGACGAATAAATAAACCAAACGCAAAGTATGAATTGTTAGACATGAAGATTTTGCCACATGACAACAATTTAAGTAAAATTATTATCATCAAGCCATTTTCCTTTAATCTATAAATGATGGTGATGATAAACATAACATTGGTAACCATTACGACAGCACTTCGCACCGTCAAGCAATCCGTGTGATCATTCGAGAAGTGACGAGTTAATTCCTACGATGAGTTGGCTTATTTTTAGGAGTTTATTTTTCGTATTTCAACCGTTACCAACTGCTGTGAACAAAGTTGGCCAAGTGCGAAAAATATTTAAAGGCCGAGGCAATATTGAACTTTCAGATATAATGTTTCCTGCGATATCTCTGAAAATATAAAATTCAAAAGAACTATTCCTCGCTCCATTTCCAATAGTATACTCAAATCTAATTTATAGAAAATTAATACAATTTCACGGGAATTATATGTTTCTTGGTGGTTATTCCGAGGTTGAAACCTTTTAACATTAAATCTGTAGAAGTCGAAGTAGAGAGTTCAAACCATACCTTAAACTTTCAAATTTTGGGTGATTTCAAATTTATATTTTAAAATGTTAAAACTCTATCAATGAGGATAATTATTATCACTTCTAATTTACTTATATTTAACTGCTAGTGTAGTGTCATTACACGTAAGCAATTTTATCTCCAAGCATTATTATCAAAAACTGGCTAAACGCGAGTTACATTCATGATAACTAAGTATTGGATAATACAGGTTTTTTCAAATTATTTAATATATTTATAAAAACAAGTCGTTAGCCGTTCTTTTCAATGGGCTTAAATTAAAATTCAGAAATAATTGTTTTACTATAATCCAAATATGCTTGCGGTTTCCCTCTCTCTCTCTCTATCTCTCACTCTCTCTCTCTCTCTCACACACACACACACACACACACACACACACACACACACAAGCGCACTCCTGCACACACGCACGCAGATAACCCGCACACACAACTAAACAACAAAATAAATATGATTTCCAAAGAAATATAGAACAGTAATCGTTTTATTATGGTGATCATATGGTGTATCGAAATCTATATTACAGTTTATCGTTTGTTCAATCACATATTCTTACTGTATATCAATTCTCAATGAGATCGCTCAAACGGTTCTTGAGTTACAAAAGAACGTACAGACCGGCAAACAGACAAAAATTTCCAAAATTGTAGAACTGTAGTCAGTGAGTCATATAAAAAGAATATTTATCTCAAAATCAACGATAAGAGAAATGTGTGTACAGACAGAACTTGCATATTTATGTAGCGATATAGATACGTGTACATCCAAACAAGAGTCGAACAGTGACACATAATAGAATATTCATATTAAAGTTTTTACATTATTTTCAATATGCTCTAAAACACAAATATCTAAATTCTAGTGTTTTTAGTGAATCGAATTTTTAGTAAATTTCGTCACAAATATCAGCCACTTATTTCTGCGACTAGCTTTCGAGGTCACAGCTATTTTCAAATTAAAAATACAACAGTTCAGTAATATTGTCATAGGTATGAGAGGTGGGGTTTTCCTGCTAGGCGACACTGCTGGAAGATAAATACCTACCCAATAACCTGCATATGAGATTCGAGTATTTATACCAAGTTTGCTTTTGGTTTTCAGTCTACTTTATTTTACATCGACTCCAGTAGATTAACACCTACAACTATAAGAGTACAAGACAGCCTTCCATTTTCATCACAATCTTTTTTTAAGATTGAACAAGGGATTATTTTTTGTACCTTATTAACAGATTTAATAGATTTGATAGTTTCACATTTTTATGCTTTGTTTGCGTTTGATATCGCTAATCGACACGGTTAATGAAATTTTAACGGTTCTTAAATATCTCTTATGGATATTCCTTAGGTATATACGATATTATTATAATGTAAATCGATCTCTTTTTCTTGCTAAAATCAAAACAAACGTTTCAATGACAGCTACAATTTACACTGCTATTATATATGTACTGTATAATACATGTGGTGTCACATTTGTTAGTGGCCTATTTCATTGCGTTCATTGATCGATTGACAGATCCACCAACAATGCAGAGATCGACGTGACTCGTGAATAATTCGTTTTACCTATTTCGGAACACCATAAATATCTTACTGATCTATGTAGCTTATAAGTAAAAAGTAATATATCTTACAGAATTTTCAGCGTTTTCTGCATCGACTGCGAGAGAGGGTCTCTGTTGGTGAACAACTCGGGCGATGACGAGCGAATACTGAAGAATAGCTCTATGCATTTCTTGGTCTTCTCTAAACTATAGTAGCAACTGTGGAGGAACCTCTTCAGCACCTTGTCGTCTGAAATTTAATAAAGAGAATTCCATATATACATTAAAGAAACTGATATGGGGATCTTTATTAGAGCAACAGAAGACAAAACGACAGTTTTTAGAATTTTTATCTGTCTGTCTGTCTATATGTTTGTTACCGCATCACGAAAAAACCGCTGAACGGATTTTGATAAGCTTTTCGCAGTTCGGTAATTTGGGATTTAACTGAACAAACTAAACGATGTTTCATCTAATTCGATTGAGTAGAACCAGAGGTACAGCTTGACCTCCACGTAATACTGTCTTTCATATACTAGGGAGGTCATTTAAAACGGTCTCGTGAGAAAATATGAATAAACGCCACGAGCGCTTCTAAAATGGTCGAAATATTGTAGTCCATGAGGGCGAAGCTGCGGAAAAATCTAGTTTATATGATAAATAAAAAGCGGGCAACATAGTCAATTTAATCTAGGCAAAGAGAAGTGGCTGTTTACGGCTAGTATTAATATAAGACGTATAGTTGTATGAGAATCAACATATTTACGTAAATTAACCGTATAACTGGGGTAATACATGAATTATACACAAACAAAAAATATTTAGAAGAAAACAGCGTGGATATATTGCGTAATTAAGGTAATTTTTCTTCACCTCGACCGACATTTTCGCTTATTGCACGAATCTGCGAACATATATCGTGATGGTCCATCACCCATCGCCATTTTCGAATGTAATCCTTACATATTATAAAACACGCGTCTCTCTGTCCGTGTGTGTCCTTGCGCCGATTCACACATTTTTTATATGGAAAATTCGTTATTTGAGCATGATTTAGTAACTAGCTCCTTACTACTGCTGCGCTCGCGTGAACATAGAATGAATTTCTTATTTTTATACACCTTTTTTTTTTATTGGAAACAATGATGAAAATTAATTTTGTGGAATCGGTAATCAGTAAACTTATCTTCGAATATCTGCTGTTGCGATATTTAAGATTATTATTATTATAAAGCAGGTCGTAATTTTAGAATTAATATCGGCATATTGACTGTGTCCCTTTTTTGTTGGCGAAGATGTATGACGTATGAAATGCCGTACTCGGGGCCGTCTTAGGCCAAGTGCGAGTCGGACTCGCGCACTGAAGGTTACGTATACGTTGGTGTTATTTTGTGAATCGATTCAAGATATATGGCGAGAGCCGAACCCGCACTTGGTCAATTTGTATTATTCGTTGTAATTTTATAGAGCCCACATAACACTACCCCACGTTACGAATCTAAAAAAGTGAAACACAAAATCGTTTTTCTGCTATGATTTTATATTTATTGTGTTTAATTTGTACAAACCAAAGATTAGATACCCATGCTACTGGTCCGAATTTGATATGATTACAATAATAGTTTCTATTGGGATTTCCGTTTTGATAAATCTGTTATATCCTCAAAATCTAGTTTTTGAAAGTTGACTTTCTATGCACATCATTCACAAATATATTACAAGTTTTTCTTGTAACATTATTGTTCGTGTTCATTTTTTACTCTATTTAGACGTGAAAATGAACGCTCTCCACTACAATTTGGAAACATTAAGCAAAGGAATATTCTTGTAACATCTTCGACATCAGGAAATGTTTCTTCTAATTTATCAGACTTAATTCGATGGTGTAAAGTCGAGATGCGCAAATCAGCTGATTCCTTAGTTACGTTCTTTAAATATTGCCTTAAATGAAAACATTCTGATTTGAGCTTATATGCCGTAATATTTTCGTGATGAAATTCAGCGGATTATAGACAATGTCGACTTCTTTGTGTAAGCTCGACTTGGTAGTCAAAACGATTTGTAAAGGTGAGGCTAGATGGTATTGTTAAAATTAATTTTAATTTCTAGATATTTTGTCATCGTTAGAAAAATATTCAGCACAAAACAAATATCTAACTTAGTTTGATATCAAATTAGATTTATTTTACATGTTAAATTTAGAAAAGTTGGCGATATTCCTTAATAAGTACAGCCCGTCAAAAAAGATTGGACCGCAATGAAATATCGAGCCACCTAATACAACTGGCAATTATTATTACATTTCAGTGTTTCCAGAAAAGTGTCGTTAAATTTTCTCATTTATTCTCTAAATGTTTTTGTAAGTCTATATCAATTTGAATAGAAAAAAAAATGTATATAAAAAATGAACATATCAGTCTTTCGGGGGCCCCGTGAGAATAGGGGCCCTGGGCACCTGCCCCGTGTGCCCTTATGACTGAGACGCCCCGTACTCACTACGTCACTGCCGTTAAATACTATACCGATACGTTCAGACGACCACGAGTTTTACGTATAACTTGAAACCGAAAAATTAATCTGAGTACGGCACTAAAAAAATAAATAAAAAACGAATAAACAAACGTTAAACCATAACCGTCAGTGCTAAGCGTTAAATACGTGAAATCAACACCCGGTCTTCTTCTATGAAATGTCCAATAAACATAATCTTCCTCGGAAGATTAGCATCGTAAAAGCGAGAGCTATCCGCCGTCGACATTCAACGTGACAAAGCGATGACATCATAGCCGGTCGCGGCGCTCTGCACAACTCTTTTGTTGCATTTCGAACACGAGACATTTGTCGCATCAAACTTTAGTGAGAGTTTAAAGAAGGCGACGTTCGTATACAAAATCGTGACACGGAACTGCTATTATATGTATCGGTTAAAGATTGAATACGTTAAGGTTCTAATAAGGTTAAGGAAAATAAATCTAAATTGTTGTAATTAGATTTTTTTTGTAATTTGCTTCCTGGGGTTTTTAGGTTTTGACAGAAAGGAAACAAACAATTTAATCAACATACGTAGTGTTAAATTAGTGGTTAAATACTTCTGCCAGCAATTCAATTGACCTAGAACCCAACTGACCTTTGTATGTCTATTTTTTGTAATTACCCTACCTCCACTGTTCAAATAAATTTAAATGATTTCATAGACGTGGGTATGGGAAATAAAAATCTTATTCTGATTCCGATTCAGATTCCAAACTCGATTTCGTTCTCGATCCCCATTCCAACCTTGATTCCTCTCTATATCATCAAAATCTATACTAAAAATCTTCTCTTAAATTGATCTGTTAACTTGTTAGGAATATTAGCCACCCACATTTTCATTCGCTTCAAAATTTAATTCTTATTCTGAATCTGTGTTTTGTCAAAATTGGTGATGTGGTTTAGAAATATGTTTTAAAACAGTGTCTTCGCAAAAATCATTGTATTTATTTATTTAAACGATGAATGATAACAGTATTTACATAAAATTAAATATTCTACAAGACGCTAGTATCTAATTAACAAGACACTTGTGTATATTTTCATAAAACAATTTCATATTTTAGCAATACAATCTCTCTCGATCATTGAGCAATAAAACAGTTTTATTTTTATATGATGTAGCAATGATTGCAAAAACAAAAGCCAGAAAACACATTACATAAAGCACTCCACCTTCATTAAAGTTACAACAATCATTTTGATATTTGATCACGTGGGTGATGATTTATACATCTATATATGTATAAAGAGCTGTGTTCGTTTGTGAAATATTCTCGTGAAAAATCTTAGTGTGATACAAATAAACCTGATATCAACGCATTTCGTAGTCAAAGCGATGCGGAAAAAGAAACACACACCGAGATCTTTCGGCAAGTGCGGCTGTTTGTTGATCCAGTCCTTTAACAATTTAACGTCTTTTTCCAATTCCTCTGATGTCTTCGAATCTACCATGATATCTGAAAATGTTTACGAAATGAATTATTTACACAATCACTATTTAGACGTTACTGTACTGTGTATACACACATTAATTTTATCCGTACCCATTTTTTTCTAAGCTGGTTTATATGCTTAATATTTTATACGGCGCTCGTTTGTACTATATATTTTTCTTTCTAATAAATTACCCATCTAAAATCGTTCATCTGCAATGTTATTCCAATTTATAGATTGAAACAGATTTAATCTGCCATTTATTCACATAAATTAACTAGCTTTCCAACCGGGTTTTGCTCGTGTAGAGAAAGAATATCTACCCTCATCTTTTATATGGAAATATCTTGTTGTCACTCCCAAACGCGTATCTACTTTCGTTCCCGATTCCGGCACTGTCTTTGATTTCGATCCCGGTCACACTCTTCATCCTAATCCCGATCCGACACTTTATTTCGACCCCGATTCTGAGTCTCAATTTCGCTTCCTGTCTCGCTTTCAATTTTTATATATTGTGCAACCCCGCTATCCCCCCTCCCTGTGAGAAACGAGTCAATAATGATACCAAATTTCATAGTCATATGTCACTCCATAAAAGAGTTTCATTCAAAATTCAACCCAGTCCTTTACCCCACTTGCAAAATGAATTTTAAAAAATTCTTTCTTAGTAGGGTCCTACGTAATACAAACTATTATCAGACCAATTTTTTTTCAATAGTTTCGGAAATCTCGTGATAAGTGTTTAAGTGGTATTTCTTTTATAAATTTATACCAGTTTTCGCTTATATATATATATATATATATATATATATATATATATATATATATATATATTTTAATAGGATTTCAGTTAAATTCGTTCTTAGTGAGCATCTACGTACCGAAAAGAATAACTATGCCAAATTTCAAGCCAATCGAACGTACAGTTTCGGAAATCTCACAAAATGTTGAATATTTTTGATGGGATTTGCGTAAAATCCGTTCTTAATGAGCGTCTACATCCCGAAAAAAATAACTATTCCAAAGTTGAAGGGAATCGGACCTATAGTTTGACATATTTCGTTATGAGTCAGTCAGTCAGTTGACCAGATGTATTTTGCTTATATATGAATAGATATATGTATTTATCAGTGATACTACATACAGACGTTTTATATCTGTATTATATTTCTTGTCAAGTATTTCGTGTCAATTGCAGACAATTTTTAAAAGAGAAACTAACAAAAAATGTTAAACTAAATATTTATATCTAGAATTTTGAAAGATTTGTATCAACTTTAAAAATACACTTTTCGAAACATGACGTTTTCTACTATTAAAAGTATCTGTCGATATTCATATTCAACCTTATGTTTGAAACGGATATTTGAGACGTCGATTTTCATGACACTTGCGACCTTGTATTGGTAAGCACAGTTTTTAGACAATGACCCAAAAAACAGGATAACCGATCATATTTAAAATAGTTTTCGTTGGAAGTATTTATTAAGCGTTAGTTTGGTAATTTTTTCATATTTTTGGACATATGATTTAAAAAATAAAGGGGGAGAACACGATTTATTCTACTTTCGGAGCGATTATTTCCAAAAATATTCACTTAATCAAAAAATTGCTTTGAAAACTAAAAATGTTTTTAGAAGAACTGTCGAAATATGTACCACACGTTATAGTTTGCTGAAAAAAATAGCTTCTATTACATGTATGGATTGGCCCCTCTAGGTATATTTATTTTTGTTATTTAACTACTAAACTAAGTAGCGGTTTATACAAGACATCGACAATATAAATTTCATCAATATACAACTTATAGTTTTTGAGTAAAATACCTATGACATACGGACGAACGGACGGACAAGACGAAACTACAAGGGTTCCTTCCGTTTTTGCCATTTTGGCTCGGAACCCTAAAAAATACTCATACGAGTATTCACTAAAACGATTTCAATTCTACATAGTATACAATGTGTAAAAAGCAGGATTTCATATTACATTACATGTAAGTAAAAAATATATATATTCACGCGAATTAAAAACCCAAGAAAAAACTATTAAAATTCGTGCACGTGTACCTACCATATGGTTGTAAAGATAATATTCATTTATTATCTATGTTTTACGATATCTGGTGCACGCGAATTGTACCAAGGGCGTCCTTTAATTTCAAAGTACAGGTAGGTACGGACGTATCTACTCAGATATTGAAATGAGCAATTACAACAAACTAAAGATACGAGTTTTGGATTTTCTACACTATTTAAATACCAATTCTCCTTTCTTTTCTCTTTAGATACCAATAGCATAACATAAAAGAAATGCATTTCATTATAAACATACCAATTACCAAAAATAATAATGTTCTTACTATGGGAATAAAGAATTATTACATTCAAAATGATGTCAAAAATTTCAAAACACTAATATACATATTGCAGTTGTATTGAAAACAACAACATTCAAACATAAACTTGTCCCATATTGTATGACGTCAGCACAAAAAGGCGACCGTGAATCAGTAGGTTGCATACACAATAATCATATTAGTGTGCGTTATAAAACACTCACACAAAATTAGACATATAACAATAACGTTGTGATCAGCACGCCTAAACAACTTTAGCTGTCGTTAGAAAAAATAAACTGTACCACGTAATCGAGATGTTTCATTTTGTTTTCTACACTTGGACAAAAATCATAGTTTTGATGGAATTCACTTTATATTTTTATTAATCCACATCAGAACTGCCAACATTCATGTTCATGGGACGTTCATGGGACCACTCACTTCTATTCTCTTGTTCTCATGGTTTGTTAATGATTGATGATAGCTCAAAAACTTATTTACGACACAAAATTTATAATTTCAAGGAGAATAAGAAAAATTAAAATGTAATGAGCTTAATGTCGATTAAAAGGGCAAGAATTACGAAATTCAATTTTATTTCCTTTGTCCTCCAGGAAAAGTTAGAGTATACTAATTCTAAAATGAGTTTATTTTTGTTTTGAAACTTAAATTATATTAGGTTCTTCTAAAAGTTTTCGATTTTAATGGACTACAATTGGATGATCTTTGACAATATATTATATCAAATATCATCTATGCACTTTGTAGGTTAACTATAAACTAAGCTATGTAACTACATGTCAAAATCTATTATACATTTATGTATTTCATCTCACCTTTCACAATTTTACGATATAAGTGAAAAGGCATATTACTATGTTTCGCAATTTATCTAATCGTAGGTGTCAAAGTAATAAAAAATTTAAATTTTTTCTCAATATTTTGATCGAAACCTAAGCGATATTGACAGGTACTATAATTTTTCTATGTTTTAAGGTTGAAGTGTGCCAAAAATGGACGAACATCATTACCCATTATAATGAAATCAAACATAGAAAAAGGTTTAATTAAAAATATTAACTTGCATTAGTTAGTCGATTTCCATCTACTTTCATCATATAAAAATTTAGACTTACCAAAAAATAAATAGTAATTTTTGAAGCCTGATAATTTTTAAAATCCAAGATTTGTTTTTACTTAAGTTCGCTTCTTTGCTCACGCACCTACTTATACACGTCAAACCACTTGCGCGCGCGCCTGTTTACTGACCGGAAAACCTTGGCGCTGCCTGCCGGCCACCGCACTCGACCATACCAACAGAAACGACTTCAGTGAGATTAGCTACGTTACGTGGCTTTTTATTAATATTAAGCCGTGATCAAGAGGTTGTATATTTATTTTATGCTCACTTACAATACATAACCATATCGAAACAAAATTCTCAATATCGGGATTCAATTAACAAAAGATTTTTTTCAATTCAAAAATTACATACGAACGAGAAAACGGATGGGAACAGGATTAAGAGCGCAACTGGGCCGTTCCTAATTCCAAGTTAGAAATAGTAATTAAATTGACCGCTCAATAGCGCTTTTATCAACAGTTGTATAATTAGGAATTTAATAAACCAGTTTGGGTATCAATGCGTTCCCTGAGTGATCGACAATATGCGTAGATAAGAGTAAAAAAAACTCGTATCCAATCATACAATTAATATCAACCAAAGCTATAAAACACAGCAATCAGAAAACATAACTATACAAGTTACTCCTTGCATTTTTTTTAATGCTATTGAATCCAGCGCATGAAGTTTATTTTATGTTAAAAGTATTTGTAAATAATTCGAGTTGATTTTTATAGCTATTTTCGTCAGCGAAGTCAGGATTGTGATCAAGAGCGTTATCATGATCGAGTTTATGACAAAAACAGAGATCGCTCTATATAGAAATTTAGAAATCAACTCTATTTTAAGCAGGTGGAGCTGCGGGCTAAAGTTAGGTAGCTGTATATGAACGAAAGAGTTAAAAAGAAAGTTCGAAGCATTAACCTTCTTTCAAGCTGTGGAATTATCCTCACTTGAATGATATGGCCCCGGATTCGAGTCGGTTTCGAACGTCTTTTTTTGTATCACATTGTACAGTTGGTAGACTTGTTAGTGTTCATCTCAGAGTAAAGATAGCATAGAGAGGCCATAAACATCAACACACTCCTTTCTAATCAAACTTGTTTTTTTAATGACGTATGTAATGAAACAAAAACTGGTCAAGAGCACATTGTTACATTTTTTTCATGTTTTCCGCAAAAAATAGTTATATGCCCTTTAGTCGCATATAACTAAAAAAACAAGCACGTGTGTCGACTATTATTATTAAATTTGTGTAAACTAAAGTGCATCAGCAAAAAAGCGTATCTTCATAACACTTACGTCCTTTTGTTGAGAAGCGCAGTTTTTTTAGCAATAAATCAAAAATGGTAAAACCGATGATCATCAAAATTATATTCGTTAAAAGTATTTATAAAGCATTACCTTCGATATTTTTTTCATATGTTTTGAAGATACGGTTAAAAAATACAGGGGGAGGGGCACTATTTCTGCAAGTTTCGGAGCAATTATTTCCGAAATAATTTAAGTAATCGAAAAGTTGCTTAGAAATCTTAAAATGTTTTAAAAGAACTGTCGAAATATGTGCCACAAGATTGGCTCGGAACCCTAAAAAGGGATAGTAATGTAATTGGCAAGGTTGCTCCAAAGAAAAATTTATTTTATCATGTTTATAAAAAAAAATCTAATGCATATATACCTTATCAAAATTATTATCGACAATTATTGTACTTTGTTTTCACCATGAATTCATATAAAATGCATAAACTTTTTACAATATGCTTCTGCATGAATAAACAATGTAACATCAAGGCAAACAAAATCTATGTATATTAATATCTGTCTGTTTGTCCAGGCTGATGTCCGAAATGACGGGACGGACTTTGGTCAATTTTCTCTTCTCCCATACATTATTCGTCTAAGAATCAAAATTGACGAAATACTGTTTCCTATATTTCAAATAACGATTAAATGCCACTAAAATACAATCAGGGTCACGGACCTTTTTTATATTTTATTTATTACTAAATAATTATAATACTCTTGTAATTATAATAAAAATTAAATCTGTTTTATAAATATACTGAAATTTCATAAAAATCAATTTAAGTCATTAGTTTTAATAACATTCATTTCAAAATATGATACTGCCAGTTCTCAGAGTTTCTACACATTTATGTTCGTTCAATGAGTGAGAGTTCCGGTGGCCCACTTCCCTTGTATAACCTCGCTCTCCCTACATCACCACACTTCCCCACTATCATCTCACTGCTGTCCATGAGTGTCCATTGGCGGCTATGTCCACTTACTCTCGGGCGGTTTGAATGATCGTTTCCTCCGCTAAAATGTTAAAAAAAATTGAGAATCATCTGTTTAATTCAGTTTTATGCAAAATGTCTCGAAATATTTTGTGTTTTTTCGTTTCATGTATTTTTGTATAATTTGTGCATGTTTCTATTTCGAGGAGGTAACAAAATAACGCTGTCAGAAGAAGAGTATTTATATATATATATATATATATATATATATATATATATATATATATATATATATATATATATATATATATATATATGTATATATTTATATTCATAAATTTACAATTTAATGAGTATTTTTGTACTTAGTTGCAGAAAATCTTTAGACTATTTCAATTTGAATTTCAAATAACTGACTTCTACCACATTAATAAAAATTAAAAAAATGAAACTGTTGTTAATTCATAGAAATGAAATGGAGCTACTTTTATCAGATCCATAAATGAGAAGTATTTAGTTTTAATAATATGTGATCCTGTTCACTGTTAGTCTAATAGAACAGTTTTAAGTCGAAAACATTACATTTTGTCAACGCTCTGATTCGTATCATACCAAATCGGTCACTGTTCGCATAATGTCTATCCGTTAGTATTTTAAAAATTCAATTGAAAATAATTAACTTTGTAAATGTATTACACTAAGACAATGAAAAAAGGATATAAAAATATTAACGATTGTTTGTGAACAGTAAAACAAACGATATTTGTTTCTTTGATTTTTTTAACCTAAAAGCAAATAATAATTATGGAAGAAATATAAGAATTTACTATTTTTTTCTTATGAGGAACTGTCCGCACGTAATTGTAATATTGAAAGTAATCATTATTACTGAATACATGTTGCTGACACAAAAAAAATACATTTAAATTCTTAAAGACATTTTTATGTCTTCGAAACTTATTTATTCGACAACATTTTGCATTCGCTCTGAATGAAAATTGTACTTTGGTAGGAAATTTATCATTCTGATATTCTTGGTGACCTGATAATTTGCTGTGTATCGTAAACACCATGGAAAACATGAGAAATCGATAAAAACCAAAACCGCCACCGTGCAGAAAATATTCTTGATGAGCATTTTTTCACATACGACTAAATTAAATGTAACAGTAACATAAATTATGAGTTACTAGAACATAAACTTTTTAATTTAACCGCATACTGAGAAAAAAAGAGGTCCATTTGAGGTTTCAATTGTGTGCGCTGACTTTCGAGTAAAAAAGAAACTACTTATGTTTCATTTTGTCAAATGCACTAGTGAAGGTGTTAAAAAGAAATAAATGTATGGACGACACTTTCAAAAATTTAGGCAGCCTCTATGTTATCTTGACTCTGAGGTGTACATTAAGAAGACATTATTCTCATATTTCATGAATGTGTCACGAATATTATGCTTTTCGTCAAATATACTAAATGAACTCTATCTCAACTCGATGAAGTGAAATATGTTTTTGCTATGTATCCAAAATTTAATCTGTATAACAGTTAAAACAGCTTGTTGTGGTGTTTTATGTAACTCGGTGAGGATATTTGCCTAAAAAAATCGCGCAAATACAAAAAATTAAACGTTTTCGTAATGATATCGTTGTTAATTAGTCGGTCTTTACTGTGGTAATGTAATACGCATTATATTACATATCGCTTCCATGTCGAGTTGACAGCGGCTTGACTTCTATAATGTTATTGTGTTTGCATAAGCGGACAGCTGGTCAATTATATTTCTTAATAAGCGATATCTATATGAACTTTAAGTAGAAGTATTCTTTTCCCTCCTGCGATGAGGAGACGGTAAGAATGAATGACGCACACCCACAAGCTCGTGCGTGTTGCTTGTGGGTGCATCGGATATGCTGTTAGCCCGAGGGTTGTGACAGCTACACGGAACCCAGCCGGACAGCACACGGAACCCTCGTGTGCTGTCCGGCTGCACGCGGGGGGTATTGACAGCGCGTGATTTGCACTACAGCGATTCTTTAAAGGGATCACTTCGGCATAATACATACATCACTGAGACTCTAACGCGGGTTGGGCCCATTTGTATATCCGGGCGCAAGAGCGTCCCGATAACTGGTAGATGGCTTGTTTAAACTTTAATGACTATAGGGGTCCTATTTTTAGTGTTTAAGCATTGGATTCGTTCACTTCAATAGTATGGGCGTCAGGCATATCTGTTAGTATATTTCGTGACGTACGGATAGTATTATAAGGGGGCGATGTCTCGTAAGAGACTGCGAAAGAAAAAAGGTCCTATAGAGTAACATTCCGTGGCTGTGAAGAAGCACTCGGATGCGTCCTTCGTATATTTTGAGTTCATGGAAATGGAGATTTCTATTGAGCATGACATCTAGGTATTTATAGTTGAATTGTGATGGAATGGACGCACGAGTCGTCGTCCGGTCTCCGCTCTGAACGGTCGCGCTACAGCGCCCGGTAAGTGCAGTGAGTCAAAATTTTCCGAATACTCATCTGTGTGTGTTCTGTGTGTGCAGGTGTGCGCCGCGCCGAGTCACATAGCGACGAGCCACATCACCACCACCGTGCCGGGGTAACCTAACGGTGTCAACTACCGGCACGTGGTGGTATTCGTGTCATTTCGTAACGCACGCAGCGCCGCGACCCCCCGCCTGCGGGGTCGCGCCGAGTGTTGTGTGCGCGTAATATTCCGCCGCGCGTCGCCGCGTTTTGCGGCCTACCGCACCGCGATCCGCGTCCCCTGCGCCCCTTTCTATTCCGTTTTACCACACGACCCGGCCCGCGCGCCGCGCGGTCGTCGCGTCGCGTCACCTGCGGTGCTGCGAGAGCGTTCGGCAACGGCTGAGCACTCTCGCGGCTACCGCAATGGAGCGTAAACTCCAAATGTTCTTGACGGAGCGCGGCCACTTCGACCTCCTGCGTGAGTTCGAGGCTTACTGCGCATCCCCGGCCTCCTCTGACCCTCAGGTAGTGGTATTCGATCCCGAAATGGATCTCGAATACACACTACCTAAAGAATCCAAAAAACGGCCAGCCGCCGCTCGCCCGTCAGAGGGCACATCCTCTGACTCCGACTCCGACCCCGGATCGAGTGATTCTCCAGATCACTCTGGCTTCACCACGGTCCGGCGTCGAAAAGCTGCAAAAGCTTCCCAACTAAAACCAGAAGCGTCAAGTCTCACGCAGACCCCCGATGGGTCTACGTATTTCCATTTGACTCCCTCTTCAAAAAAGCCAAAAAAGGCTAATATTGCGAAAGCAACAGCTCCCGCCAAATCGACCCGGTCGATTTATGACTCTCCCGTAAGCTGGAGGAAACCTTCCCAGCCTACCACAGCCTCGCAAGGGGCGGTAGACGCTGGTAAAATTAAAGCGGCAGCTCCCGCGACCGCGAAGAACTTAAGTGACAAGGCTGACGTCACCGCTCCCCCCTCCCCTTCACCGCGCGGCCCGAAACCACCACCCATGTTCGTACAGAACAAGGATCGGTGGACCGAGCTGCGCAAAAGATGTGCAGAGAAAAAAATCCAATTCTCGCAAGCGCGTAATTCCGCTCAGGGATTAAAGCTGCCAGCGAAGACCGTCGCAGATTTTAAAAATCTGCAAAATCTGCTAGTATCATGTAATTTCAAATTCCACACCTACTCCCTTAAAGAGGAGCGGGAAATCAGGGTAGTCCTAAGGGGAGTCCCTAAGGAAATACCCGTGGACGAGGTCAAGGAAGACCTCCTAGCCCAAAACCTTCCGGTTCATTCGGTACGCCGCATTCTGAACCGTTTCCGCGAGCCCCTCGATCTAGTTTTGGTCTCCGGCACAGCCGAGGCCAACGATAAGGCGACTAAAGCCGCCTTCTTCAAAATCAGGAGCGTCTGCTCCCTTTCCGGCGTCAAAGCGGAGCAGACCCGCAAACGCGCCTTACCCGGGCAGTGCCATAACTGCCAGTCCTACGGGCATTCGTCCCGTCATTGCTTCCATTCTGCGCGCTGCGTCAAATGCCTGGACGACCACGGCACAGCGCAATGTACGCGCAATAAGGACACAGACGGTCCACCCGCCTGTGTCTTATGCAAACAAAAGGCCACACGGCCAACTATCTAGGATGCCCGCGTGCTCCTAAAGACCCCACCACCTGAGAAGGCCGTGCCGCGTCGAGCGCCCGCGCCCTGTCTCGTCCACTCAGTTACGCCCGAGCGGCAGCCGGACCGCGTAACGCCCCGCCCGCCGCAAAACATTCCAACATCCGCAGACGATCTGAGTCAGCTGGTGTCAATAATAACTGTTATTGACACGAGCGAGCTCGCGATCCTCGCGAAAATTCCGCACCGCCGCGAACCCGACGGAAAATTGATATGCTTAATAGAGCACGCCTCACTCGTAGAGGCGATCAAAATAAACTATAACCCGATCAAATAAAAACTATCTCCCTCTCATCCTAAACTGGGCCAGTACGCCTAGTTAATAATCAATATTTCTTTTCCCACGCGACGCGAAGTCCCCAAACTGTGTTTGTTGTTCGCATCATCCGTCCGCCAACGCATATTGACTCAGGGTCGGAAATATACGCGTTACAGTAGAGTCACCCCAAGGGAGTGCTTTTTTAGTGGGTGAAAATCCCACATAACCCGGTCTCTAGGTCGCGTGGCCGGGTATCTTTCGTCGTGAAGATTTTTTACACTTCCTCAAACCAAAAAAAAAAGGAATGGACGCATTCGACATGCGAAGGGGAAAGGGTTCCGTGTGACTATGAGTCGACTCGAGTCACCCTCTAAAAGGGAATACCTCTTATAAGTTGATCGACTATTACCCGTTAACTAGTAAAGCCTACTTAGCTGTGATAGTTTTAATTTCGTTATATATGCTACAGTCGTGAAGATTTTCACATATCCAAGAATAACCGTTTATCTAGTAGTGGGGAGGCAACACTTGACTCTAGCAAAAATTAGCATTCAAAGCTTAATATTTCGCAAACGGATCTCTAAATCAAAAACTGGTTTCCGCAGACTCGCATTTATTTTTAATAACCTATCTAACGATACCCCACAACATTGCATAGACGAAAAAAAATCATCCCTAATTTATGAGCAGGCAAGATACCCTAAAAAACATTTTTTTCAAAATTTCATTGTACTAAATTGTTAACGTGATTAATATAAATTTCCATACCAAATTACAACTTTCTAGTACTGAGAGTATCTGAGCTAAGTCGCGGACAGATAGATGACAGACCAGCAGACGGACATAGCGAAACTATAAACGTTCCTTGGTGATTGCAAAACCCTAGTTAAGAGCGGGTTTCACAAAAAGGGAAAATACAATTCTTGAGTAAACCATAATATTTCCTCATACAATATCAATCAAATCTTATAGATAATTTCTCAATTGGCGTTTTTATCTTTTAAGCCAACTCGCCATTAGTGTTATTTATATATATACATTTGTGAAAATGAACACAATTCAATCAACTTATGAAAAATATGCAGAAAATATAATTCAATATTCAAAATTATATACACAAAAATAAAACTTTGAATATTGATTTCGAATAACATTTAAAGTAATCCAATCAATAAAGGTGAACAGGAAAATATTACAAATTCACTTTTTTAAATCACCTGAAAACCAGCTTACATGAATTTGCTCTTATCATTATGCCTAATACCCTTGAAGGAAGTGTTTCAAATGAGATAGAAGAGATCATAAAATTTCTCAAACACTGTTATATTGTAGTCGAAATCGTGGTAGGATTCAAAGAGTCAGATCGGGGTTAGCGGTCATGGTCACAATCGTGTACAGTAACCTCGACCGCGATCATATTTAGCGCATGTCACCTAAGATCTCTAAATAAAGCGAACGTATCAGATTAACAATGAAAATATAAAAGAGCGAAGATGACCGAGTGGTCAGCACTCATTGTTTTCTAAGCAAATGGTACCGTATCCTATTTAAGGAGATTGACAATGAATTTGATAAATGATGAATTTATTTTTGACTGTAATAATTGGTAGGGAAAATGTCGATACGCGCCACGCATCCTGCCGCTGCGCGGTTACCCTCGGAAATAAGTTAATTTTTTATAATAATTCTGTGTTTTTGTACTTTGACGCCTGGTGTGGCATTGAAAATACCTATTTAGAGTTGTAGCTTTTTAATATTGATCACTTCAACGATGAAGTTATCGCGCGTATATTTAAAACCTTAAATCGTCCATTATTTTTTACAACCATTATTAGCTCGTATTATTATGGAAATTGCAATAAATTTTCATCTGGTATCGCATTAAATAAATCGCTACATGACTGTCACTCAAGAAATTGCTTTCAGCATTGGTAATAACAGTGGATTAACATCTCCCAAAGCACAATGGTTAGAGTCCTTCAATTTAGATTAAAAAGGTTTACGGGTGAGTATATCTCAGCAGCGCGTTCATAAAGACTAGACGTGACAAAATTAAAAAAAAAACAAGATGAACGCAAATGTGGTTATCTAGGCAACGCTCGAGCATGACCTAGCACGTGACCTTCTATTTATTGGCGCTGGAGGAATCGTTACGCTTAAGATCCATCCGTTTAACAAATGTCGTCAGCCATTACGCCCACTTCTACAAAGAAGTGAAACTGAACTGAAGTTTTAGTATTCTAAATGTTTGTATAAGGATGGATGGTAAAATCGACGTTGTCTTCACGAATTAATAAGAATGAAGTGATTGAATAATATTCTTTGTTTGAAATGAGATCAAGACAAAAGGGCTGTAATGGTACGTACAACCAGACACGGATCTTCGTTGATTTCTGATCTGATATTTAATAGAGCCGGTGAGCTTTCATTCTGTAACGAAAAAAACCGGCTAAGTGCGTGTCGGATCATGCGCAGTGTAGTGTTCTGTATTTGCCCTTTTCTAAGTCCGTATACTGTGTACTGACTTAGAAGAGGGACTTTTGTTTGATATATGAATTTACGGTTTAATGGCTAATAACGTCTAAAACCGCTTCACATAAGACGGATGTTATGTTATGATTTTATAATTCCATAATCTTGCATGGTTCATAAACTTATATCTACTGCCTGTTTTACACAACCAATAACGTCATTTAAGTTGTTTTCAAAGGAATTTGTGCGAAATTTTGCTTTTTACTCCTTCAAGTACATTTTATAAGTCTGTGAACTAAATACTCATTAATTTATAAAGCCTACGTAACAGTAACAGTTTTTCTTATATATGCTACTGTCATGACTTTGACAAATATTAGCATTGTAAACCTTAAATTTCGCAAACAGATCCTTATATCGAAAAATCGTTTACACGGACTCCCAATGTCATGCTATGAGTTATTCATCCATCCATCCATGATTTACCCACTCCGTGGGATAAACGAGACAAAAAAAATCATTCCCGTTTTACGTTACACGTAAAGTGGAGATGAATTAGGTACCCTAAAGGTTTTTATTGACAAATTTATTTTACCTGTTTGTCGGTGTTATTAATACATATACCCATGCTAAATTACAAGCTTTCTAGTACTAAAAATCTTTAAGCTAAGCCGCAGACCTGCACACAAATAAATAGACGAAAGGACATGGAAAAACTGTAAGGATTCCTTATTAGCTATGGAACCCTAAAAAAATGGTTTGAAAATTGCTTTATTTACTTACTCTGAAAAATTTATTCAATTATAATTTCTCCGACTTTATTTAAAGTGAATTTTGTATTTACTCTGCGAAATATTTTTATTAAATATAAGTAAATTTTTATGTTTAATTTAATTTACAGGTAACATTCATAGTACCTATGTGTCTTAAAGCTAATAAACCAAAAAAAATATATATATTTCTTATTTTAAGATGAATACATATTCAATTTTACTATTATGTTGCTAACAAATATTATCGCAATTGTATATAAATAAATGTTGTATATATTTACATAATCGCATGATTTCGCGTTTTTAGATTCTACTGCACTGGTTTTAAATCATTTCCAACTTTATTCAGCACTGACAATTTGCAAGCTTTCGAGAACAATGACGTCCTTGATGGTAATAAATGAATGTTACTCTTTGGATTTCATTGCAATTTATTCTATAAGTAAAAAAGATATAGTATTATATTAAAAAAAAGTGATTTTCTAACAACACGACATTGCCAAAAGAGGTAAATAAACACATGTATCTACATGTGTTTACAAATTTATTATTTATTAAAATAACGTTTATTTATTTAAATGCATTTATTAATAATAAGTACAAGTACTTTTATTCATATTTATTTACATCGATTTGATAAAATATATTAAATCAAATCATCATAGTTACATAAAAAATTGCGTAACTACACATTAAACGTTTAGTAAAAATAATAGTAATACCCCATATGCATCGAAAGCTTAATTTACATGCGTTAAAAATAAAACATCGCTAAATCAGCACTGGAAGAAAAATACACGCGCTCTGTATAAAAATGTGCGAATATGTTGCATGGAGGGTCAACATTATAACTTCAATTTTGTTAACACTCGAATTTGCTCTCCAAGTATCATACGTACCGTTGGATATATATGAAAATCGATTCTTAAAGAGAAAACTCTTAAACTGAAGTCTCTTAAAACTTGTCCACCAGTTTTTTTTTTAATTGTCCTTATTTTATTATGGAAATAGTAAATCTTGTTTCATTTCATCTATCTTTTGAAAACTATAATAAGTAAAACACTTTTATTATATTACAAAAATTAAAAGTACCTGTTTTGTTCCCGTTTTACTTACTTATAAGACAAAGTAATATTCAATAGGAAATAATTAGTGAAACAAACCTTATTAGTCAGAATATTGTAATTATACTTAGCAAACTGAGAAAGCAACCAGAATTAATGATTTAATGCTTACAACCTCTAAAACGACATTTTAAAACAATTTTGCTTTCAATTTACCTTTAAATTAATTACCAGTAACTTTTATTTCAGTAATAAAAATAAATTATTTAAATTATATTATGAGGTTAACAATCTATTAATGCTGGCTTCATTTATTTTTTAAAGAACTATTAGCTGCAAATGGCATGCAAAAATTTAATTTTGTATTGATGTTAACAAAAAAATGTGAATGACGTTTATGTTTTTTTTTTCATTCAATTTTGCAATTCAATGTTTCCATGAGCATATCTCTATTTTCTACATCAATGCCTACCCAGAAGGAAACGTTTCATTTAAACCATTTGTTCTTTAAACCCATATAGTACTACTTGACGTTTGAAGTGGTGACAATTTTGTAATACTTTAGAAATGAATAAAAATTTACACAATTTATCTATTTTACTCACTCTTATACATATTAAATTACTGCAAGTTTCAGAAACGATTTTATTGAAAGAATAATCATAACTATGCAACACCTAGGAAAATATGTGTTGATATTTGAGTATGTTCTAAGTCTACTCGATCAGTCGCCGAGATTACAAGAAATATAAATAGAATCACAGCATGTCGATACACAATCGACTGAATTATGTAGAAATTATGTTGCCAATATAAAAATATACCTAGATACCAGGGTGGTGTTTTAATATACCAACAACATTAATTCCATTATTTATATTAATTCGAAAAAGCAAAAGATGTGTAGGTATGTACTGTATAAATAAAAGTTTACATAATTAAACAATGTAGTATGAAAGAATTAATTTGAATGGCCACAGACATATTCAAAGTAAAAAGTTTTACTTTTTGGCAGAAAATAAAAAAATATTAAAAGGAAAAAAAACCTGTAAGACATTTATACAGGTCTATTTCATTCTTCAAATGTGAAACTTATATTACATTTATTCACAATATTATACAGATAATAATATCAGAACATTGTTATCTTTAAATGTTTATTGTTTATTGAATAATAGTCTTTTTAAGTGAATTTAACTCTGACAAATTCATTGAGTTATTTATTAATTAATCCCATCATTTTCATAAAGAATTATTTTATAAAGAAACAACTAAAATTACCTATAAAAAAATATTAAGCATTATTAAACCGGTAACTCTTAAAAATCTTTGTTTTTCTAATTTTTGGCTATTTTTTTACAAATATAAATTAATATTTTTCAATTTTTGTAGGTGTCCCATCGCATCAATCGATTTCAGTAGTCTATTTTTTAAATACAGAATCCAACGAAACTCACACAGATATAAGAAACAATGGAATAAATCTATATAAAAATTATATGAGCATCGCAATTTACATATTTTTTTTTTGACTCTTACAACACAGGAAATAAAACCAAACATTAAAATAAATTAATTGAAATACCATTCATAACCTTGTCTTACTTTTTTTTTCTAATTCTTGTTGAATAGGAAGTTAATTATTACATATTGTTTTACCTACACTATTACATATCAATGTGCTTACTGAAATATTGATAACTTAAAAAGACTATGTCTGAAAATAGTTGGAAAAAAAATATACACCTATGAAAAGAAATTTCTTTTTGTTTTGTAGTGAAACTGTGTCTCAGAACATATCAGCTGCAAGCATAAGCCATTTCGAATCGTGTGTAATGCAATTTCTTGAGTTCCATCTCAAAAAAATTGGGTAACGCTTTTATACTATCATAAACATAATGGTAGACCAATAATTTTGATCAAATTAAGGTATTGATATTTCAATGACCAGAAATTTTTCTTATTTAAAATATTCACCTTGATCGATTTTTAATATATTAATGGAGAACATGTGAAATCCACACACGATACAATCATAGGCCAATATATACAACCAATATATTTTCATATCCTATAAAATGCGTTATAATTAGTGGATAAGCTTATACAAGCCTAGGCGTCAAATAGCTAAAAAGCAACTTGGTTTTTAAGAAGCCAGTAAGACATTTGGAAGTTATACAACCACCGATGGGATTACTATGAAGAAAACGTGTAATACTTATGAGATATAGGACAAATTTTCTATTATCTAATAAACTAATTAAATAATCACATAACAACTAAATGTTTAGTTATATTTTTAGTAGTATTGTACTAGGAATTTAACTTTCATTTTTTATTACTCTTGTTTTAAAAACAAATAAAATTAAGTAATTTTCGAACATGCAGTCAGCTGATTAAAGGTAACACCAAACTGCAGTTTGCGCATGCGCCGAATGGCGATTAATCAGTGACTATTCTTTGAGTTTTCGTATTTTCTAAATAAGAAATTTTATCATCAATAGGTAATACATTTATTTAGGCATAACAGCACAATATCACTTTAGAAAATAATATTTCAAAATGTTTATTGTGTTATTCTTTAGCTGAAGTGATTAAAGTGTAACATTAACATTGGTGGCCATTACAAAACCTAAACTTTTTATCGGGATAAATATCCAATTGATGTTTCGGCGACGTTGTGACTAGTTTTGTAGGAATAATTTGAGAAAAATACACTCAATGTTCTAACCTTATAGTTTGATGTCTCGAAATTTTCAGTTATAACAGCGATACCACTCCTTATGACCGAAAAGATTTTACGGTGACCGACAATTTAGGCTACACTTCCCACTCGAAGAGGAACTGTCAGTTGCATTATTTTTCCTGTATATTTTCGTTTTCGGTATCCATTAATGACTAGAAATAATCTATTTATTAAACATAAGTGACTGAAATATCATTTACAGAAAGTGACGATTGTCTACATTTCATTAATTATATGCTTTTTGTTGTTTTTAGTATTTGAATTATTGTTATTATTTATTATATTTAATGCAAATATGGATTTCAGAATTAGTTTCCGACATTAATTTTAAAGCTATTTTTAGCAATTACGTTTATAATTAAGTATTGGGTCTTTGAGTACTTAACCTTTGCTGGCCTGAGTGGACAATCTGTTATCAGTAATTGGTTATTCATACATCGTCGCCGGACGTCTTATTGGTGCTTAATGTGGTTACAGAATAACGAAAATGATTTTGAGGTAAATTATAAATAGTGCAGTGGTGTAAGTGCAAAAAAAAAGTAAAAGTGTAAATAATTTAAAGTATCCTGAATAATTGGTGACCGGATGGTATGGAGGTCGCAAGAAGATAAGTGTTGGTTAGTAAGCTGTGGTGACATGGGCTGCGATACAGCAGCTTCACCCCACACAGGGTTCTGAGATCGGACTCGGTGCAAGAGGCTTCTGAGCCCGCACCCAACATCTAGTATTATGAATAAACGTGAGGGGAACAAGGACAAGGACCGACAGGCTGAAGACAAGCGTAATTCTGCGTAAGTGTATTTTATTTGTGTATTTAATTTTAACTTGTCACCATTTAAATGTTAAGTGAATAACAAGAATGGTTTTAGGAATCAATTTGTACTGATAGGCATTTATGATATTGTATAACAATGATTTAAAATTAAAATAAAATTTTTATCAAAGAATCCAAAAAAATTAATTTCATAATTTTTTTCTAGTCTATTTTAAACTTGTCTCAACTTGTTCTGCTTAGTAAGCATATTACGATCAAGGTTATAATAATATTAACATAATGGAATGTGACATTAAATTGATACTTATATATTTCAACAATTACCTATTTCTTGGCAGGATAAACAGAGACATCTCTTCATTTACTATCATCTATACATTTCTTTTTGCTTCAATTTTTTCATGTGGACTTGTCAGTTTCGATTTGCCAGTGACTTTGTAGAGTTGCTATTGGTTATATTCATTCCTTATCATTACATGCATTTGTTCTATATAATATAAAGTCACACCATTTCCCAGGAGGGTAGCCAGAGACTATAAATTTCCACATGGATTATCTTGTCATATGTCTCTTGTTTCACTGACATCCCATCTCTTTTCATATAAGTTTATTGGTTTTGCGTTATTAAAATTGGTCCTTTTTTAAATATATCATGAATTTGGTCTACCAAAGGATTTTCAAGAGGACCCTTGCCAACTTTTTCATTACACTTTGTTCTATAGATTTAGTTTGTCAGTCTACTTTTATTCAAGCTTTCTAAATGGTCAAATTGTCGCAATATACCTTGTTTTACTCTAGTCACCACATCTTTACAGCCACGATGCTCTCTGACATTACTGTTCTCACATCTATCTTTCAGAGACACTATATATTTTATATAGAGAGTGTATCTCCACTATATTGATTCTATTTTCATTTTTCTCCTGCCATACCCGATTTCGCTACTGTACATAAGTATAAGGATCAAGATCCCATTATGGATAACCAAAAGTGCTTCCCGTGAGACATTTTTACTATACATAATAGCAAGCAAAGCCCCATTCACTATATTTCCCATATTCATTTTTCAATATATCTATAATGTTCACCATCATTTGTATACAGACAACCCAAATTGTTTAGCTGTTGCTTTTGCTTGTCTCAAACACCATGATCTTATTCTTGCTGACGTATAAATTTCATATGTACACCTTTTCTTAACAGAAACATTCATTATATCTACCATCATTTGCAACTCACTCGCACACTGATTTCATGAGGATTGCTTGGTCATCGGCATACAGGAGGCATTTGACAAACATACATTCTTAGTCTATACTCATACACTCTCAATTCATATTGGCAGCTATCCATGAATAAGCTAAATAACCACGGTGAAGCTAGATATCCCTGTCTGCCACCTCTGCGGATGTTAAACCAGTCAGTGTGTGCCTCATTTATTCCGATGGAACTATTAGAGCCTCTATAGAGGTTGCAGTATCTGTAGCAATCCACAATTCACACCATGCATCGACAGGGTTCTTCGTTATTCTATATATATTTTATCCTAAAGTGTATGTTTATAGTAAATATAATCCACTCTAATCAATACATTGTCAATAAAGGAAAAAAGAAAATTATATAAAAATCATATAGACTACTCAAATTTCATGACCGATTTTAACACAATGCAAATACATATTTGCATCGGTTCAGTTTTGAGTTAAAAAATGAATAAACTATTTAATAACAAAAGCAAGAGTGGCAAAGTAATTCTCTGTATGATAATACTCTTCAATGTAAGTTCATAGTGTGTTCATTGCTTCTCTGATTTGTTTATTCATTAATAGCTCACAATATGATAGATCATTGTCAATGGTATCATTAAATACATTGTAATCTGCTTTCATTTCTTATAATCTTCTTCATTGTTACTTTTTACTTGAATGTTTTAAATTTTTATTTGATATTTAAAACAATACCTGTTAGCCGACTGAACTATTACTCAGTGACAATAATTAATAAGCCAAAATATAAACATACAGGTACACAGATATCATTTTAGAAAGTTTAATAGAAAATACACATGTCAAAGGATAATAGAAAAACATTAAACATTTCTGAGAATAGTTGAAAACAAGATTATATTTTATTAAATAGTTTGAGACAACACATATTTAGCACATCAACAGAAGGAAATGGTTATTTTATTCATGTTACTGAAGATTATGGTCTAAGAACGTTTCATTTATTCATTTCCCACTGTTCTATAACATATAGAATAAAATGTACCAAATACAAAAGAATTGTATTGTAACCACAGAAACAAATAAGCAGACATTATAATTATTAAAAAAATAGAAGCAGATGTAAAATATAACAAAAACAATTATAAATGAAATTGGTGAAACTTTATCTAAATTATCAAATAATTAAATTTAGTCAATAGTATTTGTATGTATACAGATTTTTTAAATAAGCTTTGAGCTTGGGCTATTGAAGGATTTAATAAATAAATGACATTTCTACTAATTTATTCTATTTTCAAAATATTAATCTACACAAAACTCATTTGTCATATAGTGTGTGGACTCAGATAAATTTCATGTTTATAACAGTAATTATAATAATTTAATAAATGTGCATTTTATATTTAGAAAATAAAACAGGTGGAATAAAATAATGTGTTTTCAGAATGTCAAAATTTTAAGATAAATAAAAAAAAAACCTTACATAATTGTAGTTTTTAGTTGGTTTTCACATAGCCCTTGACTTTTTTTGTAAATAATTGTTTTATAAGTTATTTATTTTATTTGGTTTTTGTTAATATTCAATGAATTTATTAATGTTTGTAATGCTTGTTTAAGCATAAAGGCATTATTATTAAAACTGTAAAGGCAAAATTAGAAAATTGGTCTATATAATTTTCTTAACATTTATGAGAGTGAGATTGGAACCAAGAGATTAAGCACTTCATGCTACTTCAGTTAGGGTTGAGGGCTACTAATGATTATTGTCAACAATGTTATAGCAAATTTCATAACTGACGTCTTAACATATACAGTAGGTAGTTAGTGAGTGGTTAAATTAAAGTTAAAAACTCATGGTTCACTTTGTCTGTTATCAAGAACATACTTCTTACCTTCTAGTTAGAAGGGGATGCTTTAAACCACTCATCCACCTTTACAGTTTTCCTTTAAGTAATAAGAACCATCTGTAACATATGGGTATAATTATTAATTTCATACTTTTAGAGATCCTCTTAATGCTGGTAATTAAATATTATTATATAAAGTTTTAATTAAGGATAGTTAATTATTGTTTTAGATCTTGTCTGACTTTCCTTTTTTTTTAACCACTTCTTTATTATTATTTTTTTTTAAATCATTGTTTTTTAACAAGCTCTTTTTATTTTCTGTTTTGATAACATCCCTATTATTTCATGTTTAATGATATTTTTGTCGAACTGTAATTATTCCATATTGTATAAGATTTGACATAAAATATATAAACAATCTATCAAATCTTTCATTTAACATATACAAATTGTATTTTTTTCTTTTGGTGGAATGTGCTATTAACTTTGTAGACAAATTGAATTAGTTTTAAGTAACGAGGCTTTGACAGTTAGATACCCAGGTAATTCCACAAATGTCTCATTTTCAATTTCGTAAGTAATACTAATAATTCTTCAAACTTTAATGTATTTTTGCCTCATTCACTTTGGGGTTTTTATACCTAATATGTGCTAATGACACAGTATCACTAAGTCTATTTCTGGCTATCCATCTGTTTCTTTACCCATTTGCTTGTTGGTCTGTTTGTCTGTCTGAGCTACATTTAAAAGGCTGTATCATTTGAATTGTAGCAATCCATTTATTCACAGAATATGTGTTAATATGGCGAATATCGTAACAAATGATAAAATACAACAAATAATAAATTAAGTGTATCACCATATAAAAAAAAGTGTTTTTGTTTCAGTTTTCATTTGCTTTTGATTTCTTCTAGAAATGGTGATCTATACAAATATCAAATTTAATGTGACCATAGTGCAAGCTTTAAAGTAAAACAAAACAGTTTCATTTCTTTAGTGATATTCTTTATATTTATATAGGCAAGCTTTTGATACAACCCATTGTTTTTTTCTTCATTGTAATTCCATTCAAATTGTTAGTTGTTCATTATTGGCTACATATTATATTGATGTGTCATATGAATAAAATCAATATATATCCATTTTAAATTATTATCATTATAAATTACAAGGGGTATTAAAAATACTAATAATAAAAAACTGTCATTATATACTGATGTGTAGTGCTATTCCAAATGGTTGTGTAATATATTAATACTAAGCATATCTTTGACATTGTGATAACTCTTCTTATAATAATGACGTCCTATCAACATCAGTTTAATATAAAATGTAAACTGAATGCTTGTTTACGTGCTCACCCAAATATAAACATTTGTGTTATTCAGTATCAAAAATATGTAAATACAATGTTGTTTTAAAGATATTTATTTCATTATAAATTGGAGTACATTTATTGTGTGTTTGTTAGTTCAGTGATAATATTTGATAATTCATCACAAATGTTTAACAATAACATTTATTATTCAACAATATCGAAGAATAGAATGCGTCGGAGTTTGAAATATGTATCTATATTTACGCCTTAACTAAATAAAACTAAAATGTCAATAATGTGAAGATAGTTTGAAAGAGATATGTCTTTTTTGCCTGTCCTACAAACAATATCTAAATGAAATCAGTAATTTTTATAGCTCAGGTCTATATTTTTATCTCAATGATCAATCACCCTTTCAACTAATATCCCACTACAAAAGTAATAGTCAATTCAATGTTTCTATTAATAAATGATGTTTAATATGAGCTCTATTTAGGTAGTACCCTAGAATCCTATCTCCTACAAAGTTTTGGTGAACAGCATCTGGTAAATGAAAAGAGAAAAAATTTCTTATAAGCATTTATATTTTTACATATGTTTAAGAAACATTCTTCCATTTTTATATCAAGATTATAGAATAATGAGAATTTAAAAACATATGTATCATATAAATTCATGACCATTTCCCAGATGGGTAGGCAGAGGCTAGATTGTCACATGGTACGGTCTTAGCATATCTCTCTGTCTTAACCATTGATATCCATCAATCTTTTCATGCTAGTCCTATCAGTTTCGGGTGCTTAAAATTTGGTCCTTTCTTAATATGTCACTAATTTGGTCTAAATTGGATTTTCTAGGGTAACTCGTTGTTAACCTTTCCATTACACACATTCATTCTCTATATTAATTTTGTCATTCTACATTCATTTATCCTTTCCAGAAGGCTACCGCAAAATACCTATTTCTGCTCTTGTCAGTACCTCTTCTTTCAAACTACACCACTCTCTAACATCACTGTTCCTGCATCTATCTTTCAAAGTCATTCAACTACTAATCATTCCTATCTATCCCCAGTTCTAAACTTTCAACTTAAATCTTATGGTTACCTATCAATAAATAATTATAGTATGATTATGTTTGGTTAGAAATTATTCCTGAGTTGGTATTAAGAATGAATATGACATGAATTCTGAATTGATGATTGTGTCTCAGTGTTTTGGTGTAGTAAAAGCTATACGTACTTTCACTTTTGAAGTTGTTGCCCGTAACGGTACTGCTCGGCTACATGATTCACCACTGCATATCACTTGACTTTTGTGTGCGCATCTATGAATTATACTTTTTAAAATATTTTATTTTTTTACATTTTATTAGTTTATAGATATATGTATTATTCTATTCAGGGGGTAAATGTTAAAAAATAGAAGTAGGTAGTTACTTACTTGAATCTGTTTTAGTTTTTTTAATACATAAAAATAGGGAATTAGGTAAAATAGAAATTCTTGTTAATCTATATGATTTCTAATTATAGAAATATGTTTAATAATGCATATCCAAAATATTTGTGTTAATTACATATTAAAATTAAAAATATATATATTTCTTACTATGTTGGTGGTATTTGGTATTGTTAAAAATATATAATAAACTTTAATATAATTAATGAATCAATCCTCAAATTGCAGATATAATTTGATAACAATATTTCTGAATCAGTAGACTTATATCTCATATCTAATATGCTTTGATATGAATTATAGGCATTAATAAAAAACAGATACAGTATCAATTGGAAAAGTTGATTTTGTAAGTGCATGAATTGAGCAAACAATACTGTAAAATTATTAAATCCCAAGTCAAAAATTAAAGAATGCGACTGGTTATTTGTTTCTGTTATTGCATTTTGTTGTATGTTTAAAAGATTTACATTGAAGAATTGAATATTATCTCATTCTTATTATTTTTCTGCAATGAAGTGTTATTTAAGAATCAAATTTTATATTGTTAACTGGTAGGATAACTAATATTTAATTTATAGGATATATCTTGTAACAAAAGTTTTGAAACAATAAAAACAAATAAAGTAGCACAACTTGTGATGAGTCTGAGGCTGAAAATTTTTTTGTAGTTCCTCTAAATATATTTTGTTCCAACTCGCACATATTATGCCATAATAACACTGATCAGTGGGATGGAATTACATGACCTTTTAAAAATATTGATTTCTTAGCTTTGAATATTGACATTATTCCATTAAATAACTACATTATACTTATAATATTAAATACAAAAATGATCTGCATACTTTTTAATATGTTTCTCAATTAAGAAAAATGGACATGCCAATCTTTACAGAACTTTAAATAATGCCCTATTTTAAAAAAAATTTAGAATATTGCATTTAAACATACTATGTATTGGATAGTTTGTACTTAATTAATACTAGACAATTATCAAATATATAAATATTTTTCCATGGTAATGTAATGATATAATGATATATATCATCATCATAAATTATATCCCATAGAATACAATAAATCAATATTGGTAGCGAATGATTAATTTTAAATAATTTTCAGTTAATCATGTAGTGATTAACTGCTTAAAACTAGTTTGCTTCATGGACAAACCATAACACATTATATATATATATATTACTTTATATTGCTTACTGAATTTTCATTATATATATATATATATATATATATATATATATATATATATATATATATATATATATTATTATAATGAAAATGTTTTTTTTTTTTTTCATTTGCGCGTCATGCAAAAACTGCTAAATGTATTGGCATGGGACTATAACTATTTGATGAAGAATTGTGTAGATAGATGGTTATGGCTATTGCCTATTCATAATGCAAAAAATCTAAAAGTATGTTTGTGATAAGCTAATGGCTGGACGGATTATTTGATTGTTTGTTTTTAGGACTTACCTTGTTGCGAAATTGTTTGCTTGTTATAGTCTATTCATAATACAGAAACGTAAAAGTATTTTTTTTTTGGATGTTCGTCATACTCTGATCACTGGAAGGATTGGAATTGGGAGTTTAACCATTCAATGTGAAATCTTTTGTAGATGGTTTTATGATTCTCATAATATTATGTTTCCTTAGACATCTGGCAGTATGAATATAAATTTCTTATCATTACGTTTAATGCCCAAGAGAGGACCAAAATCAGTATTGGATTCCTAATTGGAAACAAAAGCGGAATGGGGACTGGATCTGGCAGTTTAACCAGAATTGATACTGAGAGCAGGATCATGATCGTGATCAAAAGTGACAGAAAAATTGGCCGATATGGAAAATGAAGGAATTTATTCTATGTCCGTGGAAGCATTTGAATAATTTAAAAAATGCTGAATTTAAATTTATGCCCAGCAAAGCAGGTGGATGACCTTATAATACAAATTGTAAAAGTATGTGTATCAACTGTTGCAAATGTGATAGCATTGATTTTGACTTTGCGTAAGTTGTGCCATTTACCATTATATTTTTTTTACGTATATCGATCAGTTCAGTTTCAAATTTTATTTTCTGTAACAATTTAATTGTTTGTAATAACTTTTTCCCTTAAAATTGTTTAATTTGAAAACTATTAGTAATTCCGAAATATATTCATAATTCAAAATTAAAGTTTAAAAAGAATTGGTGGTTATATGGTATCAAAGCAGTTTTCAAAAAACTTGTAGATCTGCCGGTGGAATATGTAAAAAAAAAACCAAAATAGCTACTCTTAATCTCAACACTGCTCTATTTCTCTTTTACTCATATACATTGAAATGTAATAATATATTTTCTTTTGTATTATGTAAAGTTTTGTCAAACCTCTGTTGAGTCATTTTAGAGACCATGTAGGGGCCCAGAGTTTAGGACTTTGTCTGAGGGTCTTGGACCCTCCACACTGGCTCAGGCGAGCTTTTTTTTTTTCAATTCTGCTGATTTTGCCTTGCTAACCTGATAGACCTGAGCTAGGAGGCCTGTTAGCGACCATTGTAACCAAAGCAGTTAGAGGTGTGAAACCAACAGCTTAGTCATACTCTCGGATAATGGTTTTCAATTTGATTTAAGTCAAAAATTCATTAATCAATTTTCCCATGGTCAAGATCTAATTTAGAAAATATTTCAATTCATTTACAACATGTGACATAAACTTTAGAACTGCATATTACTATGTACATATGCAGCTCTACAGATTAGATCCGTTTTTCATTGTAATCCTTTATTTTCCGGAACAATTGTGCAATCACAGCCCACAAATATAAGGACAAGTAAGAGGCTCCGACAAAGGCGAGGCGACAAGGATGTTTCATTTTATTGTTTGTGCCTATAATTATCTATTTAAACTAGTTAACATATTAAAATAGCATGTAAACATGTCATTTTAAGTAGCTCTTGACTCCTAATTTGAATAATAGGATATCGGACTCATTTCATTCAAAACGAAATTTATAATATTGTATCTGTTAGACATGTTTGTGATAGTTTTATTGTTATGTTAAAAAAAAAGAACAGATACCATTGCTTGTGATATTTATTGTAATGCATACTGTTGTACTAGATATCTGAGATTTTCAAAGTAGGTGAATAGACAATATAATATCTGCACTTTTGGTTGGTATACCATCTCTGTTTAATTATGTATTAGTTTCCACCAATGGCTGCATCCTTATGGACACAATGCAGTACGAGCCATGTTTTGACAGTTCTTGGTTGTACTCTATTTCTCACTCTCTTCCTCAATCACTTTATTTGTTTGGTTCGGTAGTTTTCACATAAAAGATACAAATTAAAAATGTCTCATGCTATAATATAATTTATTTAAGAATAAGTTTGAAAATACCAACTACTTTTTGAATTTGAATTTTTCATGTGTCTTCTATAAAAATCACTTTCCAATTCCTTTTCGTTTAATTATAATTAACAAAAACTTAAAACAAGCTATTCAACATAATAACATGCATATTTTGTTCTATTGACTTTTCTCGAAGTGATAAAACTGTTACCATACCAAATTTCATCAAATTATCGAGAAATCTTTCAGACTTCATGTTCAAATGACATACAGATGAAAATTCTGAAAAGCATTGAAATGTATTTTGTCAACATTTCTAATACGCTCCCGACTAGTTTTCCTCAAATATTTTTAATTTAAAGAATGTTTTCTCCTTATTGTTTTATTATATGTATAGATTATTGTTTATGTTTGTCAACAACAATAACGCGAACCGTGTCGTGTCCAGCGTGACGGGCGCGGCGGGCGGCGGCGGGCGCGGCGTCGGCGCCAGCAACACGATGCACACGTCGCGCCACTCCGTCACCTCCTCCTCGGGCGTACTCATGGTCGGGCCCAATTTCCGCGTCGGCAAGAAGATCGGATGCGGCAACTTCGGCGAGCTCAGGCTCGGTGAGTGCTCATCATTTCTTCTAAGCTAGTGTCGATTGTCCTTTTTTTTGACGTGATAACGTCTTATAAATCGATGAACGCCGGCTGCACGCACGAAAAAACATGACTCGTTGTCGCGTTCCGCCTGAGCCGAGCGTGCGAGCGAGAGCGCGGAACGAGCGATAGAGAGGCGTCCTAAGCGTTCGGCTTGTGACGCATCTATTTCTCTTCCACTCTATCGGTCGATGAAGTGCAAAAGAGATAAAAAATAATGATAATTATTTTAATTCTTTTGTATCTCTCATGATGATACAATTATCATTACTAGATGATACAAAATAATGATAATTCAGTGATAATACTTCAATTCAACTCATAAAAATAGTTTAAGTCGACTTTACACAGGGCCGGATCTACTATATGGCTTTATGGGCTTCAGCCCAGGGCCCCGTGGGTCCAAGGGGCCCTCGGCTAAGTCGAGTCAGTCAAAAATGGTTGATATGCGTAAAAATAGGTGGATCCCTAAGTAGTATTAGCCCAGGGCCCCCTTAACTCACGGTCCGGCCCTGACTTTACACACAACCAATTTTTTGGTCATTGGGCGATGTCGACCGTCCTTCAAATTCTTATCGCATCAACATTGCGGGTGAAACGGTAGTTGCTAACTGCATATATTCAATAAACATAATATAAATATTATCCGTGGTTTCTCTTCGGCAGTTTTGCGGACTTGGAATCATGCGTTGACACTGTAGTAAGCAATCGTAAGATTCATTATTAAATTAATGATAACATTGGGAATGCAGTAGATGCGGAGTTCATTTATGTACGTTATATTTACAGGATGGAAATGTAAATGGACATTGATTAATAATGTAGACATTTTTTTACATTAAAAAAAAAATAATTTTTTTTTTGTTATTAATCATATAGTTATCAACTTCCTTAAAATTTTGTAATGACCTATATATATTTATGTAATAATGACCCTTTAATAATGGCGTATCATCGAAACCGTCTGACGTTGTCTTCTAAACCGTTTCAAGAGCATACAAGTTCACTACCTGTTGCGGATCAATTATGTTAACGTAAAACGATCGAGTCTGTATTGTTATGACATCAAAATTACATCGCCGAGGGCACGCGGCGCGAGTCTCCTCGCTCTAACGTAATTCTGACCTCACAACGATACGAATGCGATAGTTTTAAGTTAACATTGACCCCACTGGTCGTATGTTTAGAATTCAGCCGTGAAGTAGATACTATGAAACGTTGTAATATCGATTTGTTTGTAATTATTCCATTTTTAATTTTACATGTATACCGAATATATTTCATGGAAAATACATATCCATGCAGGTTTCTACTTAAATTGGAAACAAAAAATAACAACTTTTCAATAACGTTGTACCTCTTAATTGCTTATACGAATTAATAAATCCCAAAACAATATACGATTAAATATGATTTAAAAAGTTACGAATATTATTTGTATAATGATAATAATAGCTGACGGTTTTTCGTAAATCTTGCTAAAAGTATTTAGAACTTTGAAGGTTTCAATTAACGTTCAGTACTTTGATACGATGCATAAAATATGTTTCACGAAATCAAATTGCTTTTTATTAGTGTTAAAATTGTCTGGTAATACATAACATGCAGTATAACACTAAATATGACGATCGCTTTTATTACGGTTCCCTACGCAAACGAGCCAACGGGACTATAGTAAAACAGCTAATGAGTAATAAAAACCGGCCAAGTGCGAATCGGGAACGTGCTGAAGATCGCGAAGTAAATGAGAATACATTTTTTTTAGTAATTCGTAACACAAATAAATTATGTGGTGTTCTCGGTGCGCGAATCCATTCTACTTGGCCGATTTTTATAGAAAAAGATGTCAATAATTTGTATTGTATTTTCATTGTATTGTCAGAACTAGATACCTATTCAAATATTTTTATTTTACGTCTCATATTCGAATACATAATAAGTGTGTTTACTTTAGTCACATTTTTATTTAAAGGTAGGAAATTCAAATTTTTTCACGTCTAAACGTAATTTCTCACTAATAGTCAATCGATTCGAATAATACTTGCTTAGCACAGGTAAGCCACTCGGCTCGTTTGCCGACCATTCATGCGAAATTCAGAGCGCAGCGGAGTTTTATGTTTCAATTCTCGACATGAATATTCATCAGCGACGCCGCCGCCTCTCGGGAGGTTTTTCGCGCGCGCTCCTCTGGCCGGCTAAAGATAATAATCGTGCCGTGACTAAAATGCATAATGGACCCGCGCGGGTCTGTCACGATCGCCGCCCGCCGACGCACGGCTCGTACGTGGCAGCGCTCGCGGCGCGGGGCCGGCCGCGTCCGCGCCTCGCGTACGTACTTTTCGAATTGAATTTTCTAATTGACGCAAACGGCAGATATCATGCGTCACGATCGATTCGAAGGCGATCCGTATACGAGACCGGTTCACACGGTTTTCCGGAAGTTTAGCGTGGACGTTTCAAAGGAGAAATCATAATGGCTTGTTTATGGAACGCGATTCGACTACACACAGATTGTTACTAAATCCGCGAAAAGAAGTGAGATCCAGACCACGACAGCGTGACTGTCGGAGAAGAACTATATACCAATATATATATATATATATATATATATATATATATATATATATATATATATATATATATATATATACTTAGTGTTACATCTACGTACATTTATACTAAATATTAATCATATATTTTTCCATTTGTACTTATAAGTACTAACTTGAAAATGTACTAATTTGAGCAAAGATGATATAAAACTACAAAATTAAGAATATCCCACCGGAATATGTATTAAATAAAATATAGTGTGAAATATGTTTAAGATTTAATACCGGGTTTGTCGATTTTGCCTGGTTTTAAGCTGCTTCAAAGAACAAATGGCATTGTGTATAAACGTATATATTTAACGCTGAGATAATTCATAAAATCCTAAAAAGTAAGTCCATGGCCAATGATCTAAAGTTCTGGTCAGATTTTTATTAAAATATCATGAAAGAATCCATTAGAAAACTAAAATCACTAACACCGTTTATACAATTTCTACAAACAACTAACAAAATGGCAGCCGACTGTTTACGCGACTACCGCGAAAAATGACAGTCACTAAAATCCAATTAGTTCTCAAACGGTGACGCATAATTCTAGGTGGGCCCGATGTTATAGGCTCGGGGCGACATTGGCCGGACCGTATAAAAAGCTTAAAATAGATTTGTACGCACCATGAGAGAGATCTATCTTAGCAGTGGAGCATGATATTGACCATCCTTCTGATGACAACCGATTAATGTAATTCACAAATTACAATTAAGAAGATTTACAACAACAAATCATGAATAATTTACTCTTAGACGACCTGTTTAATATCTCATGGCAAGGCACGAGCTTCTCTAAGACATCTTGAACTGTTATCTCAAGATATTTTTGTTCATAATTTAAATGATATTGCATTCTGTTTTCACATTAAAGGAATTGATATTGAAATCAAATTGAAAACCGCTAAATACCAATACCTAATACAGTATTAAGTGTATACATGTTATTCACTATGTACTTAAGTATACAAGTCATCGACTGCGATCCGTATGATGTCCTTTCAATCGGACCGGTTTAATGAACTCAATTAATCTACAACATTTAATGATGTAATGCGATGCTTGCGAACCGTCTCTGATGTTCTGTAATAGGAATAATGGAATATTCATCAATTATGAATTATAATTCACAAGCTTTTATTTAACTTAACACATTAGTATGCCTAAATGTTAAAATGTTTGTTTAGTTTATATGTAACAAGCTAATTTTCAATCGCTTATTGATGTTTGATGTTTGATCTTGATATTGATTGATCGTTTACAACTCAATTTTATAAGAAATGTCAACATATGAAGGCGTTACGCAAGACTTGGCCGAGTAGCACAATATAGAATTTGCGACAATATTACTTCATAACGATATTTCAGATGTGAATCGATTAATTTCCGAACGAAACACCGAACACCGTAATGACAGCTCACCTGTCACTCGTGATCTATTGTCATTCGATATCTTCATGAGAACAACTCCGCATATTTTTCACGTGTTCAGTGGAATGTTTTTTTTAAATGAAAATTAGTCTTAATTATTGTAATAATTAAATTGAAAGCAATAACCATGTTATTCGGCTTATTAACTCTTATAATCTACGTAAGACGTGGAAAACACTGACTTATTATTTGCGCTTAAATCAGAAATGGAATAGTAGATACCTAATTGTGACGTTCCCCGTTTCTAATGATGAAAAAATGGTAAGTAATTTTGGAGTAACAGAACCTTATTTGCTCGATGTCGGCACTATCAATGAATAACACCATCCACATCCGACGAACGGCGACAAAAATTATTGTCTATTGTTCGAAACGCAAAAGCGAAATTTTGTGACTTTAATACGATGAGAACTCCCATTCACGAAAAGCCTTGTATGGGGCCTAACAAGGTGTAATAATAAGGTATCGAGTCGATCGAGGAATGTTAAATGACAGTCGCTAGACGGCGGAACGGTGGAGCCCGCAACCCATGCGGTATCAAAATCGTCAGACGGGCGCAGTATGTTTGAGTATGAAAATGATACAATAAAAAAAAACGACCAAGTGCGAGTCGGATTCGCGCATCGAGGGTTCCGTACAAACCTGTAGGTATATGAGTATAAGTTTACCCATCGCGACAATCGAGTCATAGTTATGGTATTATTATTGCAAAATGAGATCCATAACATTACAATGTGGAAAGCTGGAGGAGTGTAAATTTAAAACAAAGGTCTCTTTATCGTTTCAGTAATCCTTTATTTTATATTCACACATATCATTTATTATATACCGCAAATACCTACACTAGCCTTGCAGCAGTCTTGCAAAATTTTCTTTTATCAAAGTTATCTATTTACAAATTTTTTTAAACACTTTAGAAATCTGGTTTAAAAATACTAATTAAGTATTAAATTGGAACCAGATCTGTAAATGGTGACTGAACAAGCGTCTACCTGTTGCCGTTATTAATATTGAGAGAAAACGAGCAAAAAAATCACGTTTGTTGTATGGGAGTCTCCTTAAATATTTATTTTATTCTGTTTTTTAGTATTGTTGTTACAGCGGCAACAGAAATACATCATCTCTGAAAATTTCAACTATCTGACTGTCACGATTCATGAGATACAGCCTGGTGACAGACGGACGGACGGACAGCGGAGTCTTAGTAATAGGGTCCCATTTTTTACCCTTTGGGTACGGAACCCTTAAAAAGACGTACTTGCAAGAACTATACAGAATGTTAAATTATTATACTTTACATTTCGCGCTTGGGGGAAAAAACTAGAGGTGTCGTGGGACACCCAGTTGGAGACGAAGTTCTTTTTGCTTTATATTTTGTTATATCAAATATGTAATAGGAACAAATAAACAAATTAATAAATTTTGAGAGTAATGAAACGAGAAATACAAAAAAAAATATGTTTAAATAATATACATTTACTTAAAATTACATTTAAAAAAATATTAGCATCGCACCGCGCGGCTGCCGCCACACTTGCTAACGACTAGCAACAGAGAGAGACAGAGAGAGGCCATTCGACTCTCAGGAACTCTTTCTTACATGACTTTTTTTCCTTTCGTGACAATTTCTACAAACTAGCACCTCCTGCAAGCCGCGTTACGAAACTTCATTCCAAAAATACCTTAGACTTTTTACTATTCTTGACTTCCATCTGTGTTAGCTACGTCATTCTATTGTGGGATATTGTCTTCATTATTTTTAATTGGAATTTAATTTTAATTTATATGTTTATATTTGTATAACTTAAGACGCCTAGCCTTCACGTGCCATGTCGATATAACTCGAGATTCGTTGCATAGATTTTAGTGACCCTTTTGCATCCCTCAAATAGAGCAGACTCCATTATCCCGCATCCAAGCTAATGGTAAGGTGGTTACCTGAGTAAATATAGATCTGCACGTTTTGACTAGATCCAGTTGAAAGTTGTCTGAAGATCATACCGTTAGTCAGTCTCATCTCGAATTGTCCACACAAGACATTCCATTCGCGATGACGACGACTCAGCCGCAATCGATGCTTCCTGTATGATTCAGTGTTGGGATTTAGTTAGTGATGTTACGTTCCGTTTTTTCGTCAAACTTTACCGGAACACTTCGTTTTCTTTTGTTTTTGATTATTGTTGAACTGAAGAATTCAATTATAGGCGATTTTAGGCACTTTCGCAGTGGAAACCACATAACTGATATAGTATTGTACAAAGTTACAATACCATATGTTATAACATATGGTATTCGCCGTATCCGTGTCCATCACCATATTCGTTCAATAATAATTACTATTGGGTGATGATGGTTTTTTTTTCGATTTTTATTCGGTGTTGGAGATGGAGTTTTCAACTTTAAATCTTTGATAAACTCGTTTTATACATATCACTATATTTATTCAATAATGATTTCTACTACTTAGAAAATTTCTGTTGAAATTAATAATACATAGACAAATATATTTTTCATTTTAAAATGTATATTAATTATAGTTTTTCACCGCGCTATTTTTTTTTCTCGCAATTTTGTAACACATTGAATCTTATGGGACTATAGTAGAATTTATTTTTAAAATAGTCACATAGATTTACGTTTGCGTTCTTATTGTAAGTACGAACAAACATTAATGGTTTGTATAAAGTGGGCGATTGTCACAGTATAAGTACGAGAGGAAAACAATAATTCTTTATTTGTAGGTTCAGCGTGTCATGGTAATATATTCTTTTAACTAGATACCAAAGCAAATTTAAAATGAATTCTGTAGTTACTAATATAATAAAAGCGCAAGTGCTTATCTGTCTGTTCCGCCTCAACCACTTTATCAATTTTGATGAAATTTGGTATAGATATAGTTTGGCACCAGGGAACAAACATAGACTACTTTTTTTGTTGCGTTTGTCTGTCTTCTCGCTTGTATGTTTTTTAAAAACTCTAAATTAGTCACACTGATTTTAATCAAATTTAGTGTACTAAAATAACATGCCATTTTATAATATATAAGCCTTTCATCTTTCTGTCTGTTTTTCTGTATATAACTTTATAACTCGACTTAACGAATTTTGTTATGAATTACAAATTTTGTGAAATTTGACAAATAATAGAACTCATCACATGTAGGTTATTTTTTTGTGCATTTATGTATTCGACTCCTTATATCTAGAACATTTAAAAGTCATTTATTTTATTTTGTCGGCCATGTGTATTGTTTACTTTGTGTAGTAAAGGAGCGGTTTTAGTGCCCGATAAGGATTGAGGGGGGGTGGGATGTATTTTGACAGTACTACATCCTATTATTATAATGTTACAAATGTAATACTTTGTGAAGTTGTTTGATTGTTTGTAACTCAATTGCACATAAATGTTTGGACAGGTTTAGATGAAATTTAATAAAAAAGAATATTCGGATTGGACGCATGATATGTTATACCTTCTACTAATGTGTTTCTGTGCAATAATTTCCTAGAAACGCAGTCGATATCTAAAGCGGCACCGACGCAGATTTGGAACAGAGAGCAAGACCGAATCGAAACTGTGGATTGGGAACTTAAATCGAAAACCGGATTGGTATCAATGATTACTCGATATATAAAATGAGGTATAACTTATATGTCCATTCAGACGGAGCCGTAGGCAAAAGCTAGTAATGAAATAATAACTAAATTAAAGAAAGCGTCAAATAATGTACTTTTAAAACCAGCCAAGTGCGAGTCGAACTCGTGTATTGACAGCTCCATACCATAATATAATAGATTTCTTATTAAAGATTTATTACCAAAAGGAAATTTTCTTTTTTAATTCATTTAGACATCTTTAGCTCCAGCCCGGCTCACACTTGACCGGTTGTCTACTTATTTAAGCACTATAATCACTCGACGTACTACTGTTCTAGCAAAAATTTAGTAGCAAATCACAAAATTTTGTTAATCTCTCTCGTAGATGACAAACTTTTTTTTATGTGTCATTAATATTACCTTAGTTTGGTTAAGTGTAAGCCCACGTGCACCATCTCTCCTTTCATACGCAGAAAACACCATCGCTATCTCGTATTTTGAGCGCGGGTGTGCCCCGCGGCGGACAAAAAGCTGCTACTTCTTCCATTATCTTATTTTTAAGGTATCCACCATTATAACTCCAACAAAGTTATATTATGGAAGTGATAATAAAAAATTGTATATCTGTCTTAGAGCCTCTTACATCATCTCCTTTGAACTGACTTTTTGAATAAAATTTGCGTTCGAAGTCTACCTTTTAACTGTTTTTAGCCCGAACATTCGTTAAAACGAGAACATGGAACGCAAAATTAATTTTAAAAGTGACTTTTTGTTAAAGGTAATCTTGAAAGGCACTTAATCTTCTAGTTGAAATTGATTGTTAAAATTGTCTTTATTTTCTGTCCAGAATTCATTTGGGTTTTAATAGGATATGGGAGATTTCTAATTCACCACTTTAATTTTAGTATATTCAGCTTCTAATTTATTTAATTATTAGGCATTCATAGAGCAAAGTCGATTATTTCATTGATACGCTAAATGTTATCCATTTACATTACGCTGTGGTAACGAGATCGTAGTTTAACATTTTAAACAATCGCTTCTCTGCTTTCGAGTTTTAATCAAGACTTATCGTTCGATATAAACATTTCGCGAAATATAACCGTGCATCATATTCACGTACGTGTAGACCAATAAAGAGGTCTTAACGCGTGCATGGGCGGCGCAGGCGCTGCGCACATGTTGCACTATTTTCGTCTATACATGACAAACTGCGTCAATGTCGATGGATGAGCCGTCCGACGATTTGGTATTTTATTTGTATCTTGCGCGAGGTGCTCGAACCGTTTTATCGCCCTGCCCCAATCTATAAAAACCGTCTACGTCAAAAATATATTTAGTTATAATGAGATAAAAATGTGATTATAATTTGACGTTACATTACCAATGAACATTACATCCCCGTACCTGAATGGGTAAGCTTGCGATTTACATGTCGCTTTGTAGTTTTTTTTATAACTCTGAGGCTAGTATCTATTAAACTTAAGTTTTTGAAGAGAAGATTTCTTCAAATTGCGATGTTGAAACAAGGGCGAGTGAGCGAAATGTGGACCTTAAAAGCGTTCGTTACGCGACCGTGTCAAGAGGCGCATCACGCTGCTTCTCTCGCATATTTATTATATTTATTTTTTTTTTTAATAATGAAGGGAACGGATATATATATATATATACACACAAAAATTTACTTGCTATATTGTATATTCAAAACGAATGATCTACATCAAAACACAACATCGGCAACGTTGTAACCATATGAAATCCTATACATATTGTGAATGTATTTTAAAATCACGCGTCGCATTTTGGTGCTACATCGTAATACACTCTGAACTCGTCGACGACAGCTGCGCCCGGCGGTGGGACGTTTTAGATGTGGCTTTTACACACTAAGTATTGTGAAGTTGCCTTTAATTAAAAATGTATTTAGTGTTATAAATACCATATTCGTATACGTCGGCAAGCTTTTTAATTAAAGCGATCATAAAGTATGTATTTTATTAGTTGCTATTTTGTTTAATCGCAATCTCATCACACGGAACACTAATCACCGTTGATCCAGCTCGCATTTGACACCGTTTTTGAAGGTCGATATTGGTACAACGTAACACCTGAAACCGAAACTAAAGATGGTGTTGAAATACACTAAGATTTAAGGTCATTCAGCGTTTCAATCTAGAGAGGTCGGTTAATAGAAGATCGATTTTTATATCTATCATAAAAACATTTATTCGATATAAATATCTATATTCATTTTCCGCTATATTTTAGTGGTAGAACTAAATATTAATTATTATTATTTAATTCTACCATTAAAATATGCATTTTAAACAAATTTTATTGTAGTTATATTAATCTAGATATTTGTCAAATCTGATGTCTACAATAAAATTCATTTGAAATGCGTATAATATATTTTAAATGGATATAATTTTATCTCTATATGTACAATAAGTATGAAATAATACCTTGTAATGACATAGCAAGTAGGTACCTGCTGGTACCCACGACTGTAGCAGGTAGCTCCACACAGAAAGCATTACATAGGGCTAATAGTGATTTCTGTGTGAATAATAATAACATTATTAGACGGATTTTAAAATTAAAAAGATCGTTTAATGGTTAATTAAGAAAATTAGCGAATCCAATATTAGTTTTCTGAAGTTTTTACTATATTGTATAAAACAAAACGTTTAAAACACATTGTGCATTGTGAACATTGTATTTCTTTTATTATGTTTTTGCATTGGAATAATATAACAAAATGGAGCCTTAAATGCATTTTAAACGCTTGACCTAGTTTTGTACTCGGTACAGCCAAAAATTCTCAAATACATCGAAAACGAATTGATGCTTATTAAATTAGTTACGTTTAAATGAACCGGAACGTGAGGGATGGTATGCATGTAGGAATAAGCAAAAAATATTGTCTTCAAAATTTATATTATCAACCCAAAAATCTGGAGTGCTTTAAAGGGCTTTTATAAAATTTATTGTTTGTAACAATCAATAAATACTGGGCAATAATCCTATGAAACATTTTTCAAATAAAATAATTGAAATAAAATCATTGTTATAGCTAAAGATATATTATCATTATCATACTATGTAATAAAAAGCCGGTCAAGTGCTAGTCGGACTCGCTCACCGATGGATCCATATTAACTTGTATGCATTTAAATACTTCGATTATCACGGGAATTTATATCACAAAAAAAGCTTCGTGATGTAGTTACAAATTTACGGTTTTCGGATTCTTTCCTTTACTTGTGCTACGTGGCATTGTGCTATTTGCCAAATTTCATGATTCTAGGACAACAGAAAGTACCCCACAGGTTTTGATTTCCTTGTGAACGTCATTTTTTACGGATGTTTTTAACTGCTCCAAGGGATTGTAGACCTCAGTATTTCGTATTAATTTCAGATTGAAATCTTCACGCGTTCCTGAGAAAAAGGGTCTTGACAGACGGACTGTCGAACGGACAGACACTAAAGTGATTTCATAAGGGTTCCGTTTTTTTCTTTTGAGGTACGGAACCCTTAAAATGATAAAACTCATTTTTTTAAAGTATAAATTAACCTTCTTTCTCTAATACAATACGAATTTTGCAAAAATAAACATAAATATTTTTTATGAGTTCCGTTAATTTCAAAATATGTCATTAAATTTATTATTTTTAAGTTAATTCACTATAAAACTTAAACATTGGTGCACGAAAAGCGACACTTAATTCGCTCTAATGGTTTTACGCTGTTCAATTCCAAGTATTACAATATTGTTAATAATATAAGCAACAAATTTCTTCTATGTAATTGTTTTTATGACGACAATGATAATTTACGTGATAAATTCACTACATTTTAATGAAAAAACAGTCATCTTTAATAAATGTTTTTGCATAGCGCGATATTCGTATTTAATCAATTTTATTATCCGTTTCCTAGTACGAAATACTATCTACTTATGTGAAAATTTGATAAAAACCAACGTCGACTTAAATTTTATAGAATTTTTACTTTTTACAAATTTGTTTCTATTACCTTTGGTCACATTTTGTATTGTGTATAAGATAATATATTTTACTAGTTTACATACTGTAAGACAATTTTTTATTTTTATTCAGATTGTTTATAAACAAATAGATTTTACAATTTATCTGTAATATATGATAAATGTAATTTATATTAGCCATTTATAGTTTTATATAATATTTCATAAAATAGTGGCTTGCTAAAATTAATTGAAAAAAATGGAAGCATTTGATTGCTTAATATGGGGTCGGTGAAAGTTTTTTAGTATTTTATATAGACTTTTATTTAAACGCTTATCAGAAACTTAGCTGTAGAACTTCCACACAATTCCAAATCAATACCAAAACGGATAAATGCTCACCAAAATGCGTTCATATATTTTCTTATAACTGTAGCGATTTTATCTTTTATTTTGTGCTCTAAAATTATTTAAACCCTGAAGAAAATATTATATGTTTATTTTTTTCTATTATCTTTAAATAGATATTACCGATAATTTGTTTTATGATCGTCAATTAAATAATTTTAACCGAGTCGTAAATAATTTTGCCTTACAATTTTCTTTGTACCAAACAACTACAATGTAGTTCTTTTCCAAAAGAAAGAACGCTAAGACCGAATGGGTATAAGGTTCTACCACAATCAGTGGTTCCCAGAATGAGTACAGGAAAACTCTTCCAGATCAATTTATAATGTCGCATCGGCATGTATAATTTTTAATTGCAAGCCAGGCTGACCAGGTTATTTCGTTGATAACATAAAACGATAGGTAGGGTTATTATGATGACCGGAAATTTCAAACGAAACCACAAAGATTATATTATAACTATTATAGATTCTAGAATCTACCTTGTTTGCGTCTTCGTTTTGGTTGCGATTTTTTGCTTCGTATCAGAATCTGAATGAAGTAGAGGAGCTCCCACATTACTTAGACCGGCTAAGGCTTCTGCGGACATTGTCCGTTGTTGGTAGCCGTGCCGGTGGCGGGGTAAAGGGAAACGAATGTCTTTTTACCAGTCATCGACATGTTTCAGGCACAGTTATACATTTTGATTAAACGCAAGTTAATAAGAACTACAAACGTTGATGTATTTTTATAGTAAAACAGAAATTGGTGAGAATTTATTCGTTTTGGAACGCAAAATTATAAAAACCTAATACGCGTAATTATTCCGATTTGGGCATATTTACTTTGGGATTTAATGAGTTATTTTTTGGGAGTCGCATTTTGTTATCTATTTGATGTTTTTAGTGTCTATTTATTTTATTAAGCATCTAGCCTAAAAATGATTTTGGTGAGCACTTAAGTTGTAGCGTTTTATAAACAAATTTAAGATAATTTCTCATCTTATTTTATTTACATTTAATTATAATATATGTATGCCATTTTATTCAACAATTTTTTGTTGCCATTTTGTAGGTAGTGGTAGTTTTGATAGTCCTCTCTTGATGTTATGCTAACCCTACTTAAAGAATTCGGAATAAACAGAAGCAGACGAAAATCTGAGGGTGAAGGTCAGGGCCATTTAGTGGATGCAATTTATACTTCTCAACCAAACTATCTCAATATTTGTCGAGTGGCTAAAGATGTGTGGTTTGGCATTATCGTGGTGAAATACCTCACCCTTTTTTGTTGATCGATTCCGGCCGTTTTTGCTACTTCTTGCTCGAGTTTCATCAGCTGTTGGCAGTGGAGATCCGAATTGATGATTTTAGCCGGCGATAAAACCTCTTAATAAATAACGTCCTTTCAGTCCCACCATACATATTGCATCAATTTATTGCGAGTTAATCCGGGTTTCGCTATAGTCTGTGGCGCTTGCTTGCCTTTTGACCATGATCTATTTCGCACGTTCTTGTCGCAGGTAATCCATTTTTTCATCACCTGTGATCAATCTTTAAACACGGTTCGGTTTCATTACGTTTAATTAGAGTATCGTAAATGAATACACAGTTCATTACATTTCTTCCAATGAGATCAAGTGGGACACAAATATCAAGCTTCTTCGTCTGTCCAGCTTATTTCAAATGCGTCAAAACTGTTTTGGTGAATCCCCAACTATTCAGCTATGTCGCAAGATCTTGCTCTACATTTTCCAAAATGGCATCGATTTTATCCGTAGCAGAGCGTCCAGAGCGAGGTTCATTTGTAACATCAAAATTACTGGACTTAAAACGCTTGAACCGAGTTTTGTGCTGCTGTTACCGACACTGCCTCAGGTTCATAAACAATAGAAAAACCGGGGAATACCGTTTTTATTTTATTTTTAATGTCATCTATTTAACGTTATCAAAATTAGCCAGATACAAACAACACAACCAAAGAGATTTTGCTGCAATTTTTACTTACAAAATAGGAAAAAAAAATTTCCTAACCTAATATTTTTATGGCAATATAATAAATTTTCAAACCAAATTGTTTTGCTTATTTTGGCATGCCTTGTATATCCTACCACATCATATTATTGTCATCCGATTCTGAGCTACTTTTGAAATTTTAGCAATCTTCTTTTCTTATTCTTTTTTTTTCTTCTTCTTGCACAGTTTCTTACATTGTCATCGGATTCTGAGCTATATTTAGGATTTCAAGTCTATAACCAAAACCTTATTTTAAAATTGGTTACAAAATTTCTCATAACAGACCAACTAACAAAAAAAAACATAACACCTTTATTTGCCTTATTTACACTACTAATTTATATTTTTATCAATCGACACTTATAGTCGTATGAACAATTTTGGTAGCTGACTGAGAATACAGATTCTAGCCCTCGCTTGACGTTTGTCATCACTCTACATATTGAAATTCCACGTTTAATAATATCCCGTGTGACAATTTCCGTATAGCTCGAAAATCGCCTCCCTGTTCCTCAAATACCTATATTCAATTGTTACTTTTTATTTTGTCTCATAAAAATCATTGGAAGACGAGAGTATTCGGACCAGAAGATTTATCATCCCATTGCCCTCTCGTATTCTTACTTTGTTCAGGTCAAAGTCTTAGATCTTAAGCCCTCACCGTGTATGACCGAAGCTGCAGGCATATTTGAAAATAGGTAAATTTGATGATAAATGTTAGTATAATGAATAGTATTAAATTCTTAGACATACCTATAGTAAACCTTTGACAAATTAACGCTTTGAACGAATAATTTACCTTTTTCTCTATTGTTTTTTCCCGATCAATCGTGTCGTGGCAACTTTCACCAATAGCGCAGTTTTACATTAATCACTCTCGTTGAAATCAAACTTCAATAACAACATATGCCTTATTTAATGGTAATTTTCCTTTAGCGATTTACATAGCATCTAAATACCTAAATAAATCATAACGTTTACTGGCTTTTTTTTGAAGTACGCATATTCTACTAAATAGCGTGTCTGACCTCGTCCATCAAGGCGTTCCTTATTTAATGCTCTTTCCCACAGTTAACGCGAACAAGAACATTTTTGGTTGCGCACCGCGCGCCCATGTAGTTGACCTAGTGCGATGACCCACAACAAAATGAATTACATTTTTTTATATATTTAAGAGAGCGTTTGCATAGATATATTATTTTGTTTATTTTATTTAAAAAAAAAAAGTGTAACGATTTGACCTTTTACAAGTGTATCTCAAGGACAAAATACAGTAGAGTCAATGAAGATTTTATGTTTCTTAAAAATAGTTCTGATTTTATGTATAACTTATGTTTTAAAACGTTCATTATAACCATTATTTGTAATCGGAAACATTGTAGCAGAGGTGTGGTTATAAATTATATTGTTTAAAATAAATCATTCACTCTCACAATGAAGACGCACAATTGAATCATCATTCTTAATGATTTAAGTTAACTGACTGACACTGATGGCTTTATAGATCACGATTTAAAGAAACGTACCATTTCAAGAATGTGACAGTCGTGCAAAACGGTCAGTAAAGTTCGTAAAAGTAAGTTTTTTCGACTAAAACCAGTAAAAATTTGTGTTTATGAAAAATGGTCAGTGAACTCAGTATTTTGAGAATCGGGCGTTATACTCTCATAACATCGGTGTGGTTTCTCAAGTTTGACGTGACAAGAATGCGACTTTAATTCAACTCAACATCGTTTCGCTTTTATGTTAAATTGTAAATAATTTCGTGGCTCCTCACACTCGTCCCGTCTCTCTGACTTTTGGACTGTAATAGATATGCAGCATCACTCGCATACAGAGCTTATCGCCTTCTGCCGAAAGCTCGGTTTGTTTTCGTTTACCGACCTGCCACTACTTTCGGCAGTAGAGTAAACATTCACAATTTCAATTTATCCAAGATTGCTTGTCCGGTAAATTGGTTTTTTGAGCGCGCGGGCAGGCGACCCCGAATATTCGACCTGCTATTTGCTACAACCCTTACCCCTTCCTGAACAAATAGCATCCCTTCTTAAGTGTCCATTAATAATTTAATCCTTTCAAATCCCTGGTATGGTAATGAGATGTGACTTAATTATAGATTAAAATTGATGAGGTTCCTATCTCATTTTTAATTTGTTTCTGGAGTGATTTATAGTGATTACCAACTGTAACATCTCGTCTTGATTTCATTACTATTATTGCTTAAAGAATGATAACACGGTCACAAAAAAAGGAATAGTAACATATTTCAACGTTAAATTGACAAATGAGTTGGTCAGTGGTCAAGGGATTTCATTAATTAATGTTCAGTATTTTAACAGGTTTCACTCAGTAAATTCTACTCTTTATTGTACTTATTATTTTATTCTAATTCGACTTTAATATCATACTTAGTTTTTCGGGTTCTCTTTTTTTTCCCTCGCGTCGGAATTTTCGCAAACTGCTAAAAATTGTAAAGATTTAATATATTTTTAGATTTCATTGTTAGCTAAATTTTTTGAGGATCCAGATTATATTCAGTCCAGTTCGTAAATATAGTCTTGTACATTACGGTACTGCAAAACTAATTTCAAAAGCCCGAAAGTATAGGCTTTTGGGGAGATCTTTAATGGTTTAATGAATGCAAAAGTTTACCATAAGTTATTTAATTGTGCACATTTTCAGAAACAATAAGATTGTTACAAACATCTTACCGAGATTTTGGATAAGGTCCATGTAATATATGGAAATTATGAAAAATTTATTGGGTGAAATAATAAAGTATACGTGTTATTTTATATAAAGTATGTCGAAATACATTATCATCTTTATTCATCGAATTATGAGAGATTGAAAATTAAAACTTGTATATTTATCTAACTAGAAAAAGATTGGGATTAAAACGGAACAATTGTGTAGTATCACGCTTACAATAAAACCAACCGATTTACACTAGGATTATGAACTTTTTGAAAACTAAGAAGTCATTCTACGACTAAGAAGTAGACAAAGCCTGTAGAGCAATTTAACACACCAAAAACGGCTCCGTTGTTGACTACAACGCAACTGGTTGCGACACGTGCGACGCTCGTCGACGTTTTCATTCGTCCAGTTAGCGGCAACAAGTATCTAACTACAAAATCGTCGACGAATCTAAGCGCCATTTATACCCTGCACGTTCTAATTTTCGTCATTACTCACCAGTAGATTTAATATCCGCAGCGAAAGAATGCAGTTATGGGTTAAATATTATGAAAAAAAAATAAAGAAAGAAAAAGATAAAGATCCCTGCGCTCGTTAGCTGGCAAAACCTGTGAGCCGGAATGAGTCAACGTTCGGCCGCCGTTCGGGCAATGGATCGTTTCGTAACGTACCCCGGTGAGTCACCTGGCCGGCGCGGCCTGCCGTGAACAGCTTTTGTGCTATTTAAAAGGCTGTAGCTGGTACACTTTTTTCTTTCTTTTCTATTCCTTGGATCAAAGGATAACGGTTAATTGTGTTGTTTACTTTCTCCGTTTTACTGCGTGTATATATATATGGATCTGTATATCTGGGTAGGATTACTTAGAAATGGTTGTATTATTATTAGTGCTCGCATGTCTGTCTAATGCAGTTTGTATGCTACATATTTATGGAATTATTAATATTCTTCTCGGCGCTATCGATATTCGTCTTCTGGTAAAAAAATTTAGCGGTTAAAGAGTTATCGTCAGATCAAAACATACCGGGATCGAACCCGACCACGACCCTAGAAGTGTGCAATTTATCGTGATTCTTTAAGTGAATTTAAACAGCTCGCTCCGTCATCACAAAGCACGTCAAGATGCCGGGTCCCAGGATGTCGTCGCCATCGCTGACGACGACCGTATCGTTAGTGACTCCAAACTGGCACTGGACTAGCGTAGAAGATTCTGAGCTATTAAACTGAAAATGAAAAAAAATATATGTTTGAGGATATGCCTGAGCCATGGGGTGATTGAAAACATTATTTTCTGATTCCAAGCCTATTTGAATTACAAATTCCGTCAAATTACATTTTATGAAAACACTGTTATGAAGTACGCCCGTAACTTATATAGACAATTTAGCCCATTTGGTATGGGGTCTTAAGCTCACTTTTTTAGTTCTTATAGAACGAAAAGATCCCTTACAGAATTTCTTACATGTCTGTCTGTCTTGAATTGAATGACTATTGAAAATATCAGTCATTCTTTAAACCACGGCACTTCATTTTATGTTCCTAGACTTAAAGACAGAAAAAAATGGAAACGGAATTCCAATTGACAGTAATAAAATTGCTGTTTACAAACTTGTCAACGTATCAAAATAAATGATAATATCTTAAATGAAATAAAGGGAATACGTCGCACTTGTGACGTGTTGTGACTTCAAAATTACGTCAACCGTGTGGCAGCAAAGCTTTTCGCCCTGACGTAATCTTGACGTCATAGCGAAACTGATTTGAGCTTTTTAAGTTAACATAATGAACCCACAAGTCACAGGGGTATAAATGAAACCATTGGCTTTGCTAAATCAGGGCGTGCACCAGGGAGTCCATTCTCAGATCATGTGGAAAATGTCACAGGAGAAATTTTTAATAGATATATAATGCAACAGATAAGCCTAACACACGACACTGATTGTCAAACGTTTAGAAGGTCAATGTGATGAATAAAATCTTATTTTAATAAAACGTAACTAATAGTCACCCCACTGCTCTCTATCCTCCAACAGTCTTTTTTCATCCAGATTGAGAGGCTATTAGTATCAGGTTTTCCGTCTTAAATATTGCATATACTCTCCATACTTTTTAAAAATTGACAATCTCAAAATAGAAACTCTTAAAAATTTCCATAGATGAGTATATAAAAATGTCCATAGAGATAATGCAGACTTTAACCATCACTTAATCAATTTATTAGCAGCTCGTGTAGAATTTTTGTTTTTTCAGTAATGAACCTTTAAAATGTATCATTATTTTCATAATTTATTTTAATAGTTAAAAACGTTTGAAAAATCACGAGATATATCGTAGTTATCTGATACTTTCTATTAGAATATTAAGACTTCATTAAAACCAGCCAGATACGATCGAGACTACCCAAGAATTTGATGATGACGAAACATATTAACCATCACTTTATATGTTTCATCAGTTGGCATACTGAAATTCCACTTTTCAAAATTGTCTCATGTGACAATTTCCACGTGGGCTTAGAATCGCCTCCCTGACGTGCGATAAGAGTTTGCTGGCTTGTAATACTTACAGAATCTATTCGACAAAATAAATAATATTATACACGTGCCGCTATCGTTTTCATAATAAGAGTTTAAAATTATACATTATACAAGTAAACACATTTAAAATAAATTAGATAATTTAGTTGCTTACTTATTATTAAATTATATACTGGTGTTTTTTTTTCTTCACCAGTAATTCCAAACATATGTGTAGATATAGATAGATACAGGGCTTCTCGCCGAAAGTATTAAGATATTTTATTGTTACTTTTCATAGAAATATATGTTACTTTGTATTACATCGACCTGCTGGATCGGTCATATCCATGAACGTGGAACATTCACGTGGATTCAGACACCTGTTCTGCAACGTCTCCACATACGTGATAAGATAAACAAAGAACAGTGATACGACGACTTTGAAACGACATTGTAACAACTTGTATTAAAACTTGAATAACTCATACACACGAAGAACTCCTTGGAAGCCCTAAAAGCTCAACCCTATGCAATATTGAATCTGTACAGACAACGGAAAAAAAAACTCAACGCATAGACAATCATGACACACCTCAGTGCACGAGTACATACACTAAGCAATACATTCGAAATTATTGTATTTGTTATTTCGCATAATTACTACTATAAAAACATTCATATAGTGTTGAATTTTTACACAAATCTTATATCAAATAACTAAGCGTTTATGAAAGACAAAGTTTTATAAAATCGATCGTATATATGTTATAACAATTAATAAATTAATAGATTGTTCAGGTACGTCTTGAATTTGTCATATGGAATTTGATTCTGATGACTTTATAAATCTGCAGCGTTTTATTCTCAAATATTTAAACATAATCTATTATTAAATACATTTAAAAAAATATGTAATTCAGGATTAGGATTAGAATTTCTTTAGGACATCAATACGTACAGTAAAAGGTATGAAACTCTGCCATTGTGAAGTTAGTCACGAAAGCGTCGCAATGGCGTAAAATAGGAAGGAGGAGAAGAAGGAAGGATCAAGGAGCGCTGAACCTACGCACTACATGATTCGAAGGCAATTTAGATCGACAGACTTTCGTTTCTCAATTGTACCTACTTAAATTCAGGCTCACTGTCTACGAAGGCGTCGATGCGTATACGCGTACTTATCACTGTGCTCTTGCTCACTGCTTACATACAAAACTACTCTGCCGGTCCGTCAACACGGTATCGTAGTTTTGTGCATAAGCAGTAAGGCCTTTATGAACTCGTACTCTAATGGTATGCGATCCTGCTACTCTTAAAATGAAAAAGAGCACACATACGATAAAAACTACTTGAAATATAATCAATAGTAAAATTGGAAAACACACGTTCATACAAAATATCAATTAAAAATTGATGATAAAATTTTAAACAAAGATAAAGAAATTTCCTTCGCTTTTGATAAAAATCTTTGCTAGCATGCCACTTTCAACTACACAATCTGTAAAACTATCACTCACTTTCGCTGAACCTCGTTGAAACGAAACGTTAATGTTTGAATTAACTCATGTCAACCACAATGACGTTTTTGAAACATTTGCATAAGAACGAAAAAAAAAACAGTTGATATTGATGTCCTTTCTGCAAAAATAATACATTCAATAATGAATTTCTTTGCTCCGTGTTTAGTGATTTTGAATGTTAGTGTTGATTGTGGTGTGGTTCCGGATCTAATGAAGCAAAATAATTCCGTTATTTAAATCCGGTAGTGTATCGGACCCTACTAACTTTAGATCGATATCAATACTACCGACAATCAATAAAATTTTTGTAATGCTTATTCTAAATCAATTATTGCGGTATTTTTATAATAATACTTTGAACGTTAAACAATATGGGTACACAAGGGGTCGCTCAACAACTGAAGCCAGTGTTTAGCTTATCCTGCAGATTTTTAATATCTGGGAGGATTGTCAGGATGCAAGTGGTGATTTTTGTGATTTGTCCAAGGCATTTGACTGCGTTCATCATGACACATTGTTTAGTAAACTACATCATTATGGTGTCACGGGTCGATCACTTGGACTTCTAGAGTCTTATTTAAGTGGTAGAATTCAAAGCATTGATATTAATGGTGAGAGGTCATTAAGATCTGCAGTCAAAATGGGGTTCAGTTCTTGGACCATTTCTATTCCTAGTTTATATTAATGATCTACCACATTTGTTAAAAACAGGCATAGGATTGTACTGTTTATTGATGATACTTCTTTACTTTTTAAAATTAATAGCTAACAGCCGGCTTTTAATGAAATAAACAATACAACCTCTGAAATAGTTGAGTGGTGTAGTATTAATAATCTTTTTAATGATAGGAAAACCAAACTTATTAAATTTTGCTTGACTAGTGCTAAACTCATGGACGCAAACGTAATGGTCAAAAACGAAATACTACATGTGGTTTTATTTCTTTCTTGGTCTCACTTTAGATGCTAAATCGCGTTGGAATTTTCATATTACGAGTTTGGCGAAAAGGCTTAGTTCTGCAGCATTTGCAGTGAAAAGAATTCGGCAACTTACCCGATGAAGACACCGTAAGACTATTTTATTTCAGCTCATTTTATACTTTTCTGACCCATGGAATTTTATTATGGGGCCATGCAGCTGATATTAACATAATTTTTATGCTGCTAATGCGGGCTGTTGTTGCCATTTAATTTGAGACGAAAAGCATCTCAGATTTTTTTAAAGAAATTAGTATATTATCTGTAACGTTACAATACATATACGTAAATCTGATATATATCAAGAGAAATGTAGAATCGTTTTAAAAAATGAACGACATCCATTACATTAACACTATACAAGAACGATCTTGATAAAGCCCGTTTAAACAAAGTTAGCGAATTATTTAAGGGACAATGTAGATCCCAGCTGAAATTCAAAACTTGCCATTTTATGAATTTAAACTTTTCCTTAAACAAAAGTTATATGGCGAGAGCTTTTATACCGTGTCTGAATATGTTAATGAAAAAAACCCATGGGATTAAACTGCTCGGTTGTTTCATGTTATTTCTAAGTGCTGTATTAAATTATTAATTACTCTATATTTTGCATTAATGAGTTAAAAAAAAGCAACCCTTTAGTTTCTTACTGATTTTTCTCAAGGTTAATCAGCATATGGAATGAGTAGTAATGTTGATGTCGAAAACAATTCGTGAATGACGTATTTCATGTAATTTCTATTACCATGAAATAAAGCTATCTTTGATTTGATTCTATCAGCGAGCTACGTACAGTAAAGCTGCCCCGAGCATTGCGACGCGGCGTAAGCCACACGGCGATTTTGTACATGTCATCTCTACAATAACATATAAATAAACACCGGATTATATGCATTTGCATATTCGCATATGCATTTGCTTATTTTAGCCATTCTCAGCGGTAATAGCATATTTTACCTAAGATCTAGTTATGATGCATATTATCGGTACACTTACAACATTTTTCACTTACCCTGCGTTCCGAAATGCGCAAATTTAATAACAGTCACAAAATATACACAGAAAAATGTAAAAATTACAGTTTATAATGTTAATAAGTGGCGCTTCACAAATGAAACTGCAAAAATTACAGTGTAAAATAACATTTTATGATTTTAATTTTAAATACTAATTATTACATTTCGGAACGCAGTCAGTAGCCGCGCGCGTCTTTGTTTTGACAGTTACGATAATAAAATGAAAGGCAGAAGAACGTCGCGTACTGTACCTATAGTACCGCCTATCAAAAAATTTTGAAATAAAAAAAGAATACTTACTTTTCACCAATTTTCGGTTAAATACCTGTAAACGTAAAAATATATTCCGCAATATGTTTTCGCGTCTAGGTTCACGTCTCAGAAAAATTTTGCTATCGACTATATTTAACCGACAATGTTTTATTTATTTCACTAAGATTTCTATAAAACCGTGTTCTACAAATTGCTCGTCCTTCTCCATGTACTACAACATAACTGTGTATTAAATAAGTGACATTCTGCAGATTAATCCAGTTTATATGTGATGCGTGCGTACTGCCGCATGCTGGCTACTTCATCGATTGTTATTAATTAATGACTTTTTATCAACATTTTCATTGTCTCTGTATAAACTTCTTCATTGTCACGAGTATTGCATGATTATCGTTGTAAAACAATTAATATAGCCATCCACGTGTGCACCCACAGCATAACAATGTGCCAAGGGCGAGTCCGACGCGCTTGGACAGGATTCCGTTTTGTAAATCATCGTTATGATTCTCAAAATTAAGCAACACATTTTATACACTTGCCTCTTCACAACAATCTTATGTTTCTAGTGGAAATGCGAAGACAGAGTTTTTTTCATTTAGGTTTCCCTGTAAACTACGAGTGAGGCATAAATTACAGTTTTTTAAAGGTATCTAGTTCAATAATTTTGAAAATAAGAGGAAATGTTCAACTTTCGTATTTTTTAAATATTTTATCAATTAGTTATGCATTTCAAAATTAGAATATGTACGTATATAATTATGAAATATTATGACGGGTTTGTTGTGTGCCCTAAAAATTACCACACATCCTGTCACAGGTAATTATAATGTGTATATTTTGATCTTTTGGCGTCTACTTTAATCTTTTTTAAATGCCCTTAGTTTTGCCTGTTTTGTGTGCTACTCTACTTTGATTTTAATCTCAGCAGCAAAAAACACTCTTTGTTAAAATGAAATATTATTACACAAGTAATATTTTTCAAATAATTCATGATCGAAATTTTTTTTATCATATAAAATTATTTACTGGTTTTATTTTTTATTTATTTGCATGTTAATTTTATATTTGAAATTATTTTTTTTTTTGTTATGTATAATAAATTGGTTTATTTTTATTTTCTCTGAAGAGGATTTGAAATTCAAATAATGACTTTTTTGTAAAATGATTTTATTGTTTTTGGCGAAAACATAATTTTTTTACGGTGAAAATATAAACGGTTTTTAATGTGTAAAAGGTATATTAGTTTGGTTTTTAATAACGTGTTGATGCAAGCAGTGCCTCATAAAATAAAGTGCGTGTCGAGAAAGGTTTACTGGTAATATAGCTTCAAAACTCAGAGCTGCAATATTATTAAATAGTATAATTTAATTATTTAAATTAAATTAATAAACTAAGAAAAATCTTATTATAGATATCTATCATTATATTATTTTGCTTTAAAAATAAATGGATGTGGCTATAAATCGTTTTGTGCTCCTATCGCTACTCTTTTAAAGTGCAATCACTCGTGTCAGTCACGTAGCAACGCGAAGGTTTGTCCAAGGGCTGACATGGATATATTCCATAATTATGTGCACAGATACCGAAAGATCGGTGTCATTCGGTTTGTCGGGACGAACAAATGCACATCAATTCATCTCTCGAAAGTTCTATTTTTTTGGCACGGCGTTCAACTCCAATGAGGCTGATTATATTATCATAAGACTCTTTTGTTTTGATTTTTTAAGCGTTATATGCGCCACCTCCAATACTGGAGCTGGCTTCTTGCTCTTTGGAATAGATTTCGTATCGATTCTTTCGTGACTTTTTCCCTTGATAAGTCAACGAATTTTCTTTGTCAGGCGTCTCCTGTGGTAGATAGTGGCGTTATGAATACTACAATGAATACAATCTTACCTAATTTTATTTTCAACTATAGTAATATTGTTACATTAAATATTACCCGTATTGAATTTTATTTGGTGACGTAAGCAGACAGTATTAGAACATTCGGGAATAATAAATACGGATCTATTACAACAATCACATGCAGAACATTATCTATCGTTAGGATGCAAAACGTTGGATTACATTTAAAAATTGTAAGGTTCTCCGTAGGTCCTGTCAACGTCAGTTACAATCATTGGAACTTATTAGTTTATAACTGTGATATATCACTTATTATCGAACAAGTCGGGTAAAAGTTAAAAAATAAAATTCGTCTTCGAAGACGCCACTGTCTGAAAATAATAATATTAATGATCTTTTTCGTGAATGTTACATTTAGGCCGCCTTCCTTTTCGAGGTTACGCTTGTGTTTTGTATAAACATAGCAACAGTAACGATTTTTTAGAAACATATTACCGTGTCGATGACTCGACCTACATACCATTTCGTACCATATGCGGTACGCGTCATGTTTGACGTGCTCCCATGTCAAAAAAAGGCGGAAACGACATAATTTTTTTTGTATTTTTCAGTCGTTTGAAATGCATTTGTACAACCACTATACCATTGAAAAAAAGTGTATATGGTCGATATATACATATAGCGATGTAGTGAACACTATATTATTTACAATTATTTTTTTGTGATCGCTTGCTACGACGTTTAAGTTTGTTCATCTGATCGGTAACGAACCATTACCGTATTTTACCCCGTAGTTAGGTAAGAAAGAGTGGCGCTTACAGTGTATGAATTTATTTTGTAGTACACTTAGAAAATTCATCGGCCACGTGTCATGTCGTGTAGGCGGCTAAATATACGCGGGTATGTCACGCGCGCACAGCGAGATGTGTATGTTTTGTGTGAACATGTGAGGTTTCTAATATTTAGTCGCGTAGCGGATTATATGGCTGCGTGGTGTGTGCGGATCGGATTGTAAAAGCGGCGGACGTCACGAAATGACATTATCTCGGTACGATTGAACGGGTGCTCACACGCCGCCGCCGGATTACGCTCGCGGCTTCGTGCCCGCCCCTGAGCGCTCCCTTCTACGCGTCTCCGCGCTCGCAGATCATCGGATACGATGTTTTCCATATCTTAGCTTTTCAATGTTGTCGGTTGGTGGAGTTCCATTCCGAAATTCCATATTTTTCACTTTAATACGGCGATGTATTATGTGATGTAATATTTTGAAAATGTGTTAAACATATGGAGAAATTAGGATGTGTGAAGTACATATGTTTTATTTCAAATATTTTACTCATAAAATCATTTGAAATTATACTGTATTAAGATTTTGAAAATACTTTTTTGGCCCTATGATAAACTTTATAGGAGCGTTAGTTAAACTGTATTCTGGGTACATTAGATTATGTAAAGAATAATAACCTGATATGTAAGGAGCATTGTAAATTTCTGCACTGAATAAAAAAAATTACTATGAATGGTCAAAAATGAATTTACTGTTTATCAAAATGTTCTCTGTTGGCATAAATACACTTTATTGTACGAATTAATGCAATTTTGAAAACATTTATGCGTCACTGGTGACCTTGGAGATATGGTTTTCATACTCTTCGATAGGCTTTTCTGATGATGAAATCATTGACTGCATAATTAGTTCTTAATTTTTGCGAACAAAAAATTCACAACATGCCAGGTCTGGACTGTATACAGGATTTCTCATAAGTTCTACATTTCTTTTCTTCAAAAATTTATTTGTCTCTTTGGCCGTGTAAGAACTGGCATTGTCTTGGTGCAAAATGATATGACGTGTACGGTTGTTTTTACGGAGTTAATCAATAACTTCCGGTAAACAAATGCTTGTGTACCGATCACTATTCACGGAACGACAATTCTTCCAAGCAACAGTAGCCACGGGTCCAGTTTTATTCAAATAAAATAAAAGTGTGCATCTCGGGACGCCCGACAGAAGTGTTAACTTAAACTAACCTAAGTTGAACTATTTAATATTAAAATTGTTTAACTTGAGAAAAGTTTAGGTTATTACTAAAATTTTATGTATATAAATATTATAATGTAAGGAAAGGTTATTTATTAATAAAATCTTTTATTGATTATAAAATATATTTTATTCTTAGTTACAACTCTTGAATATGTACATTAGAATTTTGTGTATGTAGATTATTAGTATAAAAGTAATAATTGGCTTATGGTAGCTATAATAAGCAACGAAATTTTATACTGTATGTCATCTAAAAATCTTGCAAAGACTGCATCAAGTACAGTTCCATGGCTTGCTGTGGCTCTTTCTGGCTTATTAATAATTTTTAAATGTTATTTTGATTGTAGGAACGATACTAAATTTTTAGTTCGATCATAATTATAAACACTATACATATATATATATATATATATATACGCGCGTCGAGAGCCGTTGCGTGTTTTTGTTTTGAAAGTAAATTTAAAGATTTAATGCTATTTTGTAATAGCATTATAACGATTATAATGTTAACAATATACATATATATGTATATTGTTAACATTATAATCGTATTATATTATATTATTAAACTTACCTTTCGGTAGGGGATTCTGTAATGTTCCGAGGATCATCTGCCTGTTTTATGATATATATATTTTTTTAATTTTTAAAATGGTGATAGTTTTAGGTTATATGCTCACTGTCAACAGTATATGTCTATCGCACACTAAACACATTAGAGAGAGGGGGAAGCGTCTGTCCGAAATACGGCTAGCGCTGTGGGTTAGAGTGAGAGAGATAGAGCCTGCCTGCCGCTGCCGTTGGCGTGAGAGAAAGGGAAGCCAGACAGACTGGCGCCGTAACGCGTTACGTTACGAAGCGGTTTAGCCTCCCATTAAGTTATCACTTTAAAAAGAAGCAATCATCCATTTAGAAGCACTTCGCTCGCGCGCCACTTTGGTTGGTTTCGGCTCATCTCGATAGATCTATACGGTATCCATGTTCCGTCACTTGTTACTATGTCCCACACCAAATTTGACGCCCCTTCCTTAAATCTGGTAAACATGACACTATACCAAGTGACGCGGTCCGTTTTTTGAGCCTCACTTAAAAGATGTGAGGTCCACTGCGAGCACAGCTTTTTCATGCTCAGATGTTTAGTTAGGAAATCTTCAGAGAATAAAATGGTGCAACCATCCATTGCGTAGTTACTGTTGTGCAAATATCGCATTGTCCTGTCTAATGCCTCTACCGAAGCTTTATGAGTCATAGAAGCCTCATCCCAAATAAATAAACTGCAATCTTTCATTAATTTGGCAGCGTTACTTTTTTTTGAAATATTACAAACACTAGAGACGTCGTCACTACAAATTTTCAATAGAAGATTGAACGTGTGGCATTAAAAGTGTGGCTGCTATGCTAGACAATGCCACAGCAAGGGCAATTTTTCTCTCAGATCTTACTTTCGCTAATATTAAATTTATTCAAAATGTTTTACCTGTGCCTCTATTAGCATCTAAAAAAAAAAGATCCTTCATTACTGTTATTTGATGACAATATTAAGTCATAAACATTTCTTTGCTTAGGATTCAAGCGTCCGGAATGGTTATAGTTTGTTTCTCGTAAATACTCTGTATTGATTGTTGCATTTAAATTTGAATTTAATGATAAGGTGAATCCCAAAATGTGTCTATTGCTAGGTATATTGTAGTGTTTCCTTGACATTGACTCCAAAAATGACAATAATTGTAACTACATATTATCGTAATAATTTTATTGACTTTTAAGTAGTCTACCTAATATTTTTCATTTCATTTTACTTAGAACTCTAAAAAATATTTTGATCATTGTTTGTTATTCATGGGTATGTGTTGAGTTTGAAGTGAGTAGGTACCCACTTACCTTCTTGCGTGGTAAACACATAGATCGTACCTACATATTGATAAGTAGAAAAGGCAAGTTGATTATTAAGTTGTAGAAGAATAACACAATTATTTTTTTACTTTTTAGTGCATATTAATTTGTTCTGGAATTTTTTTTTTTGTTAAATTTTTTATTTATTTTTTGATTTTTAGTTAATCAGAAGTACACTAACTAGCTTGCCTGAATATGTGTAGACTTAATAAACGTGCTGCTCATAGATCGCACCCTTACTGTAAGCCGTTAAGGAGTTCCATTGATCATCATATTCGACTACGACAATTACTTGACCATAACGACGTTACCGTAGGTGACTCAAATATCCGGATAGCTTATAAAAGATTCGGCCGAGTATCATTAATTTGCTCCTAAGAATTGAAGAGTTCCTTTACTTTATGGTCAAACCCCAGCTCTGCACCTATGTCGTAAAAACTAATATGCCGATCTTTTCTACATTTTTCAAAATGGCATCGACTTTATCGGTAACAGGTCGACCAGAGCGACGTTCATCTTTGACATTAAAAATTACTGTACTGAAAACGCTTGAATCAGTTTTGCGCTACTCTCACCGACACTGCATTAGGTTCATAAACGTACAAACTTTTTTTTTTCCGGATAGTGTCGCATTTTCCCCTTCTTTTTTGTAATAAAACTTCAAAATGTATTGAATTTCTACATTAGATTCACGTTTTTGGTGGACAGAAAAACAATATAAAAATGACAGGACACCGTTTGTACTTTTGATTTTCTTTTTTTTTAAATGTCATCTATTTATTGGTTTCAAAACTAGCCAGATACAAACAACACAACCAAAGATATACATAAAGATATATATATCAAATTAAAAATCAACTTCGATAAAACAATACAATTCAGATAAGCAAAAAGGTGAAACAATCTGTTATTGTTACTGAAAGTTACAAGCTACTCTGGATACTGAATTATCAATCCGTGGGTGGTGTTTAGTTTTGATACACTTTCCCGAAATCTATATTTAGTGTTTGGAAACTGAACACATCTATATTATTAGCTTTAGCTAAAAACAATACACCGATTCCTCCTTTTCTTGCTAGATTGTTTTATGATTTTTTTTAGTTTATGCTTTTCTATGTTTTATTTTATTATTTCAATAATACTTATTATCCATCATAAACAGATTTGTCTTTCGATTTTTTTTTGTGATGGCCAACCATCGTCGCCGCTCTTCAAATATTGTTTTATCAGTCAAAATTTATTTGAACTATATTTTTTTCACTTTCCCTCTCCCTTCATCAAACGGCGTGACGTAATCCTATGCTCCGTTTTTGACGTGACAACGTCTTAAATAGGTTACGACTTAAGTCACTTATGAAAAGGTGTAACCTCGGTAACGTAACGATTTCACCGAACGAGAGAGCCGAGATACCTTGCGTCTCTCTCCCATAACTATGATCGGTCTGCCGCGTGCTAGTGTAGATGCATAGCTTGCAAATGTATTGCAAGTTATTGTATGTATATTGTATATAAATACGTATGTATGTGTAAAGGTAAAATAAAGTTGTATGAAATTCAGCGAGATTCTTTGTATAAATTAATGTTTTAAATATAATTCTTTGTATAAATAAATGTTTTAAATTATTTTAATATTTCATCCTTCTTCCTACTATACGAATGAATATTCACATTAAAATGATTTTACCATTCAAAGTCGTTGTCACGTAAAACTTTCGCCCGTATACCGACACAGGCAACCAAATTTTTTCTCTTAGAAACTATTGGATTTTAAATTTTCAGAAAGATACAGTCGATACGCGGCTCTTTAGTCGTGTGTTCAGATAAGATAATTTTACTATTGGAATCTAGATAAAAGTTCGATTAGGTACCGGCGATAGCGCCTGGCGCTCGATCGTTAGTCAGCCGCGACGTCACGGTCGTAAGATTTTTTTTCTATTCCTCCATTTATTCTGCATATTATTCTTTTTTCTCTGATAGGTATTCTTTCATGCTGCAGTATTTTCCAAACGGTTTTTATGAAAAAGACATTCCACAACGGACAGATATCAGTTTAAAAACCTAGTAGGATAGGTGACGCATTGGCGCAGTTATTTGAGCTGACAACTGTATATCCTACATATTCAATTCGGAATAGTTGAAATCATGTATTGTAATATGATGTATATTAAAATGCAAATTAAACACGTTTTCGATTCTGTACACGTTCGGGCCGGACATTCGTTTGAATGGAAGGTCTTGAAACGCAACCGCTATTTTAAAAAAAAAAACCGAATCTTTCGATAACCCTTCCATACTGAGTAATTTATAAATTAGATTTGTTCGTAATAACAATTTAATTTTTATTTTATTTATTATCGGCACTTTTTATAAAACGTTTGCATAAATATCATTTCGATGTAGGACTGCGGCTTGAAACTGTAGAGGGACAACTTTAATATTTGTCACAGATAAATTATAATTTACATCCCAATTATGCAAAGAAATATTTTTTTTTTTTTAGAAATTATCGTATTATATTGATTTTGTGGGTCGTTAGGCTAAGTTCGATCTGGAGATTTGTTTAGAAACTGTTTTTATTTCTAAGTAGTCTTAAATCTAATTGTCAGCAGAGAGTTATTGATTTTTCTTTTCGATGATTTCAGGGAAAAATCTCTACAACAATGAGCACGTAGCGATTAAAATGGAGCCGATGAAGTCGAAGGCTCCGCAATTGCATCTAGAATACAGATTTTATAAATTACTAGGAACGCATGGTAAGTCGATGACATCAATATGAAATGAATTAAATTGTTTTGTGATGTGTAAGAAGGTACAATTTTAAAATTAGACTATGACATCTCAGCACGCACTTATAAAAATTTCATTTTATCAAAAGTAAATAAAACCTTCCACAATTTTCAACATATTTTGTGGATATTGCCTCCTGCAAACTATTTTAAATGGAAATTGTATAGCACTGACTTCTTGGATTCAGGTATTAAATATTTGTTTAAAATTATTCCATAAATACAATATCCCATATTTATTTAGGAATATATGATAAATTTTTTCACATGTCGATGTTAGGTCGTCGAAGGATTTCAATCGTTCGTATTTTATTTCATTAAAAATTATGAGTTCAGTCTATGGAAATAATTAATTCAAACGTCTATTTAAAAAATAATGAATTTTTAACTTCAACAAATTTCGAATCAGAGGGGATACCGAAAGTTTATTGCTTGGGCACTTGCGGCGGCCGGTACAACGCGCTGGTGATGGAGTTGTTAGGCCCCTCGCTAGAGGATCTGTTCGTGCTCTGCGGCCGGAGGTTCCGGCTGAAGACCGTTTTAATGATCGCCGTGCAGCTAGTAAGTCGACGGACGACCGACCGTACATAGTCGAATAGAAACGTTATACATGACAAAAGGTGGGAAGTACCCTAGCTGAAATATGAACGAAAGCACTTAAATTGTTTCGGTTATAGAGTTTAGCTAACCTCTTGCAGGATGTACGAAACGATCTTTTTAGTCTGACATTTAAGCGGCGAGTAATTGATATAACAGCTGCACGTCGGGAAATATCCGATAGGATTCCGAAATTTCGCAATAGTGCGATTTGATTATTCGTGACTAGCGGATTCTGGTATTTCGTTTCTATATATATATGCTGTGTATATTTATATATGAGATCCACACCTGAGCCACCGATTTGTGTCGGAAAAATCGAAAATACCCCAAGATAAAAGCGCTGATGCTAAAACGATACATGTTATGTGTGTGTGTGTATATATATATATATATATATATATATATATATATATATATATATATATATATATATATAAGTAAAGCACTCATAATCCATATTATATTATTTTAAAAAGTTGTTTCATTTTCTAAACTACTTTGGTTCTGCAATCGTTATGGAATTTTTTATCTGTAATGCTCGAAGTAATAATTTTTCATACCAAAAGTATACCATACAATTTTTTTTTGATATATGCAACTGTGCCCGAATAATTGACCATTTGTGGTGTCAGTACTAATTTTTTTTGGTCTTCCCTCTCTCGTTCGCCCCCTTCTCTCCCTATCCTTTTCTCCGTGTCCTGTTCCGGCCCGATCCGACAGCGCCGTCGACAGCTGAGGGCATCCCCGAGGTGTACTACTTCGGGCCTTGCGGTAAATACAACGCACTGGTCATGGAACTCCTGGGACCCTCCCTGGAGGACCTGTTCGACATGTGCGGCCGTCGGTTCTCTTTAAAGACTGTTCTCATGATCGCCATGCAGCTGGTATGTCCGTTACCTTTCCTTGATTTATAGCCAAATTCAAAGTTCTAGAAACATGTTGCTATTAAAATTAATAACATTTTACAGTACAATATTCATAACTACAGTGATCTCAAGCTGTAAGATTAAGTAAGGTTATAAACACAGCCTAAACTGAGATTATGTAGATCCATGCAAAGTATAAAATTATTTAAAGAGAAATCTAATGGATATGCTGCTTAAATTTCTGTTAGTAGTTAATGTACATGAAAGAAAAAAATGTATAGTAATATTTTTTGTTTGTTTGAATCAGCAACAGCGAATCACAATAAACAATTATTTTGTTTACACATTCATCTTGTAACAACTAATAAATCTGAAAATATTTTACTCCTATTATACTCATATTTTATTTTCTTAAATTGTTGTCTATCACAATTTGTGACTAATTTGGTTCATCTGCAATTTATGGAACAAAAAAAGTTTTGACAAATTGTCAGTTTCAAAAAATTAATTACAAATCATTAAAAAGCCACTAATATTAATTAAACAATCTGTAATAGTTAATTTTTCTAATTGAATGTTATGGTCTTTTATTTTATTAATAAATGCTTAAATTCCTTTTTAACTATATTTCATTTACTACATATTCAATTTTTATATGTACTCTATTTATTTGAAGCTAATAAGAAATGGTATACTTTTTCATAAATATTCACTAATATTGTAAATTTTACTATGTAATTTATTTGAGTGTGACAAAATTTATTGAAATATATTGTGTATGTTATAGCAAGCAATTGCATTTTGTTAAAGAATTTTAGTGTTAGTAATTTTTTTTAGTATTATATTAACAATTACCAAATCAATAAATATAGTCAGAATCTTTATAGGCAAATTAACTTGCCAAAATTCAAAGGTTTAAGCAGTTGATTTTAATAATTCTAAAGCTGTTATCATTTTCTAACAACCATCTGAAGAATTTTGGATTTGGCTTTTAGTAACTTAGGTAAAACATTAAATATATTCCATAGAACATATATCTTGTTCCCATAAACACATCCATTAATCATAATATAGATAAGCAAATAAAAATGTTATTGAAATCATTACAAAGTCCTGTTTTACATGAAAAATTTTACCACATATTTAATTGACACATGAGAGCTTTACACTAGAAACACCAATATTATATAAAAGATTAACCACATTTTATTTGGTTATATTATCCTAGACAGCATAGAAAATTTTTGCTATTTCATGTACCTAGCATTATTAAAACTGTGTATTTGTTAGTATATCTTTTAACATGTAATAGCCATTTGCTAGCTGTAATATGTATATACAAAGTTCATACCATGTGGAAATCTGTAGTCTCTTCCTACCCAGATTTTGGGAAAAAGGCGTGAGTTTATAATAATAATTGCTGTAATAACCAACTTATTAATTTAACTTTATTTAATTTATAGGCTAATTAGTTATGAATAACTAATATTAGGTAGCTACAAAAATGATGACACGTTCCAGCTCAAAATATGGGTCTATAATGTTATATGTACTTGGACTCTCGAGCTTTGCTCGGCGTTCGATAAATATAATAACTTATCGCGGGAATACTTGCTGATAATCATTTCCAAGAATAAATAAATCGTGAAATTCACCAAAAGTATTTTATTTAAATTGTGCGATCTGTAGATCATATAGCATAGTAACATTTGTTGTTTAGAACATAGAAATAATGCAATTCTTTCAAAATTTTGAAGGAATGGTGCAAAATAAAGCACTTTTAAGTTTATTTTTTTTATTTTTAAAGAAGACACTCATATAGATAAACTTAAAAAGCAAATCTCTATCAATTTAAAGATTTTCATCAAAATAATTAGAGTTGTGTGTGAGAACATTTTGGCATATATATTCAAAAATTGCTTATTCAATGTTTATATTGTAATTTTGTCATATTTAAACTGGCAAAGTCAATGATGTCACATATGAGTTACATTCAATAAATGTGAGTTATCTGCTTTAGGGCTGGCCATTCAGTCTACTCACTCGTATTAAAACCAGAACGTTCCATAAACCTGTTTATGTAACTTTCCTTTTTTTCATCTACAATTTTCTTTATTAATTTAATATGACCATTATAAAGCTATGTTAATATTGTTTGCGTAATATTGAATTACAAGAACCATTACCCAAAATTACGAATACCAAATGTAGCTTTTCATTACAGTTTTTTAACATTTCCATTAAAATGTAATAGTGATAAGCGATAGCATTGGTCTATTAATTTTTATCTTAATGAAGGTCAGATATTCACCTAAGTATAATCAACATATCTTACATAAAAATTGCACATATTAAATTTGTAAATTGTTTATGTTGAGAAATGGTCTTGTAAAATTAAGAAAAGACAATCATTTTAACTACCATATGGCATCTTAAGAAATATTATATTATTTACATTTATAATCCATATTCATAATAAATTTAAATCGTGTCACATTGCAACCTACCCTGAGACAGATAAGGGCAGTTAAAAATAAATTTCTCAAATAATTACAACTTCAAATAAAATTATAATTTACGGAACAATTTTTTTTTTATTATAAGTTATCATGATACACCTTCAATAGCAATTATATTTTAATTCCATTTTTGTATGTTTTTCAGCTACATCGTATTGAATATGTTCACACCCGACATCTAATATATCGGGATGTAAAGCCAGAGAATTTTTTAATAGGTAGAACAGCAACTAAAAAGGAAAAAATCATTCACATCATTGGTGAGCGAATATCATTTACATTCAACGATCCCCTTTACACAGTGCACCCATTCAATATTCTAAGTAGATATGTAACTCAATCTGGCTGTCATACAACAAGGTCTGTGGTTAAAAGGATTTTATATGTGCCTATTTTACCTACCTACCTACACTTATACTTTACATGTGGTCATTGTGAGAATATGAAACAACTGAATGATGTTTCATTTATTTTCATTACTGTCCTTTGGTTGAGTACTTAATATTTTGCCTTTAGAATGAGTGATAAAGTGTAAATTAACTAAAGATTATGTTTCAACTGTTATTTTATAATGTATGAAATAAAATATTTTGAATTTGAACTAATTTATGCTTAGTTTCAAACAGAATAAAATTTTGCATAAATGTATTTTTAGTTTACAAAAATGGTTCCATACAGTTTTATTTTAATAAACAATAAAATAATGATAAAAATGAACATTGTTTCAGAAAGTACATAACTCTGCTAATTCTTGTAAAAATAATGACCATAGATAGGTATTGTCTTATTACAATCAGATATTGTATATTGATCTCTTATACTTAATTTTCCAGATTTTGGGTTGGCCAAAGAATATATAGACTTAGAGACAAACAAACACATCCCATACCGGGAACACAAGTCGTTGACTGGAACAGCGAGATACATGTCAATAAATACACATTTAGGAAAAGGTAAGATGTGAAATATGTAATTGCAGTGGAAATAGTTTTGTTTCCAGTATGAGAGACAATTTTGTCTCTCATACTGGAAATAAATTATTTAGAAGAATAGTAATTATCCTTTACCTGTACAGTGGAATCTCAATAACTCTAATGTCAAGGGAAATGCAAAAAAATTCGAGTTAGCGAGTTTTCAACTTAACAAGAACTTCGAAATACATATGATTTAACTGTTGAAATTTCGACTTACATTCACACATGTTGTTGTTAGTTAACAGCCAAAATGATACTGACGGACAAGTTCCGCTAAAAGTAATCGTGTCCTTTGTCAGCAAGGAACAAACATAACGTTCACAGCTGTGTTACTTTAGTTTCAGAATGTATTCATTCACTGCACTGTACAAGACAAAAACAATAGATTAGAAACCCCGAACCCGAACATTCATTTTGGAATTTATTGCTATTATTTCGGGGAATTCCAAGTAAGACGTCATTATATTTTATCAACTACAATTTACGAGGTCTCCTTTTTGAAATACGAGTTATAGAGTATAAATATGTATTATTAACATTTCATAGGAAAATAACATTTTGTTCGAGTTACAAAGTCTAAATAATTCGAGATACCGCGTATTTAGGGGTTCGTCGGAAGGGAATGGCAATTTTTTTCGACTTACTGAGGATTTCAACTTAACGAGGTTCGAGTTATTGAGATTACACTGTTTTTCCTTTAATTGAATACTGTTTGTTGCATATATGGACAAAATAATTTAGCTTTACCAATTGTCTGCTATTTCAGAACAATCGAGACGCGATGATTTAGAAGCCTTGGGGCATATGTTTATGTATTTTTTACGTGGTTCCTTACCCTGGCAGGGTTTAAAAGCTGATACACTAAAAGAGAGATACCAAAAAATCGGTGACACTAAGAGGGCAACACCTATTGAGGTACGTAACAAAATGTAAATAATAATCTTGTTTTATATTGATTGAAATTATTTAGATAGCAAAACAATATCTATAAGGCGGTATTAACGGATGTTTGTAAATGCATAACATTCATCCTTGAAAACAATTTGACCGAGATTATACATTATTTTCACAAAGGACTTGATTATAGGTGAGATTCAAATCCGCATCATGTCCACCATTATAAAAATACATCAGATTGCTCAAGAAATAGCCCATTTCATTTTAAAACAAAGGTTTAAACTATTGACTAGCATATCCTCATTTGTTTACATTAAATTATTTATGAAATACTACCCAAAGCTTGATCAAGGGAGGATGCAGCCTTCAAGTCGTGTAGTGGAGGTTCAGCCAGGATAGACTCTAATTCCATTACAATACTGAGACAAAAAACCAGCTCAGGGGGATTCATTGCCCTCATGCCTCCTTCGATTAACCTCTGAGCTTGATGTTGCAATATTATGATGGTTTAAAAATTAAAATGAAATGCAAGTCTAATTGCATTTCTTGTCTTTATAGTGGTTATTACATTGGTATTCATTTTGTACATAACTTACAATATGTGGAGAGATCACAACCATTGTTCGATTGCGAAAAATCTACAAGGCTTATCCTATAATATCTGTAATCATTCCCTGTGATGTTATTTGCTTAAATCTGCTTAGACTGGTAATCACCAATTGCCGCCATTTCTTTATGCGTAAACTTGTACTCTTCTCGCGGAGGGTTTTCTTCGTATGACCTTTTTAATAGTGCTGATATAGACTATTATGTCAAGTATACATATAAAATATATTATTTGAGGTCAAAACTTTGACTATGAAAACAGAAATAAGTTCTAGTGTAGAAGAAAATTATTTTGGGAGCCCTCCATGCAAGAGAGGAAAAGAGATGTCAAGAAAAAAAAATTTTGTTACAATTTTTTCAAATAAAGATTTTGAAAAATTTATAACAAGCGAGATTCAATGATCATACATGGTTACTATAAGAGTGAAAGAGAAGTCTGTAACCTTGAAGTAGTTGCAACTTTTCATAAATAATTAGCAATTCAAATGAATGAAAATGTGTGGTATAGAATTGATGTGACTATAGGAAAAGAAAGACGAAAGAATGAAAGGATATTGTTATAAAAAGGAAATAAATAATAATCATTGTTTTCTTCCATTACTTTTCAAAAGAGCGAAGGGGTGATGATACAGGAGGATGGGGTGATAATACAGGAGGATGGTGTTATTGTGTCCACATGGGAACTCGGTTCATAAGAAGCACTGCAAATATATTTAAATAATTTTTGCACAAAATAGCAAATGTACTATAATAAATTCTATTGTTGTTATAAAATATTGTAAACAATACATATATAAATTTGACCAGTCTCAGAATTCAAGTAAATAATAAAATGCCAATTATGGTGTGGTGTCATAAGCCAATATCAGTCAGTTGGTGCCGGTGATGCGGTCTGATGTTCGGACAATCGTTTCGTGGACCGGCGGGTGCGAATATAGCTGGCGATGACGGCGGGCGCGGCGCGTACGGCACTGCGTACGTGCTTACAACCATATTGGAACACCCGATTCACATTATTTGCATAATGTTAATAACATTGCCGAGTTAAATGATGGTTCCATTAAAGAAATGAGCTTTAGTGAAACTTAATTTATATGCAATAAAGCATCTAATAAATTGTTTAAAAAATGTATAAAGAGTTACGACGCATGGTCCAAATTAAAGCTATATGGCATTTCTTTAGTTTAACCATTGAATCCTTTTTAAATTCGATTCCATAGAATGACAAGGGGCACGCGATAAAAGTGCTACACATGCTTTGCATACATTTTTATGTGAAAATCAAAGCTTTTTAATATGCTTATGAGCAATTCGGATTCAGAGCATGCTTAAACTGCACATATATTGTTTGGTTAGTCTTGTGTAATTTTGGAAAATGGTGTACATGATGTGTGAAACTTTCGGATGCTTAAGAGGAAAAATGCTTTGGTTAAAGATTACAATTGCATGGTAGTACACTATTTTAAAGAATTCCTACTTGCTGATACTTTTTTACCTAAGTTCAGTGAAAATATTGTGTGATAGTTGAAAGTCTTTTTTTTCGTATGTTTGTTATAGACTATATTAATCGATGCCACATTACTGACACCGATATCATGACGATTTAATTTTTCTTTTTTTTTTCTAGTCACTTTAAAGACCAAACATTAATTGAATACATAACCAAAAATAAACTAAACGCAATTTTAGTGCCATCGACAATTTTACTCTGCATAATATGTGTGATTTACTGACATTTGGCATGTTTCTTAAGAATTAATATTGCAATTTCTGACTTGTAATCCTATTTTTTTTATACTTACAATTAAGCACTGTAGTTATGTATTAGAATTGTGTTTAATTTTTTTTTGGAGAATGTTTCAAATATTTAGTCAGTAGTATAAATTGTAACTCGAGGTGTACATAGTACAATATTTCTACAAATTCTGTTAGCACAAATGAAGCATTTATATCACTGCATTATTGCAATTGGTATTTGTCCTATTTATATTAAAAAAAAATCAGTTCATACGGCAACATTTAGACCTTCTTTATTAGAGACAATCACAGCTCTTTTTGAAGGCGTTACTGAATATCCATAAATATGCTTATTTTAGAAAATTAACATATACGTTATGATTAAACATGTATTTGTTTTGATTTTTAGTCAAATTTTATTATCATATGTCCAAAAAATATTAAAAATATTACAATTTAAAGATTTTAACCCCCAAAATTCATTAAAATTTACTTTTTCCAAGTTTCCTTTTTCTTTTACACTAATTGTTCTGCATTTAAAATGAATATAATAAAAAAAGCTTGTAAATATTTAAACTTTGAGAAATGCTCAAATAAAAAATATTTATTTCTAACTCATTTATATGTATAATATGTGTATTTCCTTTAATCCTTATGTTCAGAATGTACAAAATTTTCGTTTAAGTATTTTGAATGAGATGTAAGTATTTTGTGCTCACATATGCTACTATTGCTTAAATTAGAACAATAACACAAATAATTTTATTTACACCTTTTATTAGATTTTCTTCATATATTGTCATGACTTTTTTCATGTGATGTATTTTATGTAAAATTTTAGTTAATATATTTTTATTCATAGTTTCATAACCTTCTTGAAAGTAAAAAAAACGGTTATTAATCAAAGGTCTAAAGATTAGAAACATTTTCAGACTTATCATTTTAGACTAGTCTCCAAATGTCTATGATGTTTTACTAGGATAAATTACTTCTGCTCAAAGAAAAGTATAATTGATGTTTTAATTTTTTTTTATCAAAATAAATTTCATTATAACTGTAGAAAATACTGTGGGGGGCCTTTCAAATAATATAATATTAAGTTCATATACTTTTATAAAAATTATTTTATTTGTTTGATGCTTACTACATTATTAAATTTTGTATAAATAAAATTTAATATCACCACTCTGTCTTTTTGTTGTAGACAGATTAATGTAAGGTCATGGTCTTGGTAGGTAATTTTATTATGTTTATCACTTAAAAACATATCTTTGTTATTTTTAGTTGAAGAGAGAAATTGATAGTTTTTCTTTTATGGATGTTGAATAATACATGTAATATCAATTACTATGATTTTCAATAACATCACATGGAGGAGTTTTCATTATATTCTTCATTATTAAATTTTTTTTTCCAAAAACTGTATAGAAACAACTAGGGAGATCAAAATCCACTCTATTGTCCATACTATGGACAATATAGACAACAATCTCATTATGAACTCCATACTGTATAAATATCGTAATTGCCTAATATGGCAATTATTATATAAAAGTTGGTCACTACTTATATTAACGTTATAGCCCAGTTATGCTCTAATTAGTGATTAACAATGGTAAAATCATTATTATGTTTAAAGTTATTTACATTTCTTAAGTACAATTATCTAAATTAATGTTATCAAAAAAAGATTGTTAAATATCTCATCGCAATTTCTACACATAAAATAAATTCATTTTTCCTAATATGACTTTTACTATATTCGATAAAACATGTTTTATGAACAAGTAAATATGTAATGTAACTTCAGAAGCAACCATAATGATGCTGAGTAATGACAACTTTTATACTGCGGGGTTTTGATTTTTATAAGGAATATTCCTTCATTTTCATATTTTCCTGAACGTAAATGTCTTGTTAAAATTTTGTTCTTTTGATTTTGAAACCCATTAATCAGTGTTTTCGGGATTGAATAAGTAAGTAACTGTTGATCGTTTGTTCGAAAGTTTCCATGACAGTTTTTTTACATTTTTGAAAATCTATTCTTTTTATATTATTTTTCACTCCATTATTCATGTTTTGTTCTTTTCCATTATTTATATTTATATATTGAAATTATTTGATAGTCATTATCAACTGTTATTGTACCAATTTTCAGATTTTTGCATTAAACTAAAAAGGACTGATAAATGGACAGACAATGCCAAAATTGTTATTATGGCATTCTGAAAACTTCCATATTAAAATAATATTATATACAAAGTGAATCTCAATACTAATAAAGATTAATGAACATTCATTATAAATGATTGTGATTTATAATCCATGTTTATTAAAACAACTGTTAATAAATTAAATGGGCATTTTCGAAGAAAAAAGACTAGTTTATTTAAAAGATGAAGAAACAAACAATTTCTGTAAATTGAAGTTCATCCTTACTCCCAGGCCCTTGCTAAAATAAGAAAATTGCTGCCACAATATATGCTTTTGCACTAAAAGCTATTTATTTTTCGTCATTCATTTAGTGTATCGTGAGTAAAACAAATGTCTAATATTTAAACAAGAAATATGTAATTGCAGTGAGTAATATTTTTATTTGATAAATTGTTATTAATTGCTGGGATTAGAATATTCACTGTGTGTTGCATGCTGCATGTTGCGCTTTTTAACGGCCACGCCGCAGCCGGCCAACATTCATGTAATGCGAGTACTGAAAAACGCACCGCCCTCCGATGTGCTTAAAACTAAATCGGACAAGGTTTGTGAATTTTGGTATTGTACAAGGGATGCAGTATAACAGTGTAAATATTAAATATTGCACCAAAAGTTTGGATATGAAATCAGTGCTTGATGTTTTGAACTTTCCGAATGAGGATTTATCCTTGATATTATTGGAATAAAATTTAAATTTTGTGAAAAGCGACAAATTGCCACATTAAAGTAAGAAGATTAATTTAATGATTGATTTATAAAAAGATTTTTTTTTTTTTATTACATGTACAACTACGTGATGATATCTGAACTTTTGATTATGTTTAGTTTTCATTCGCTATTTTGTGTATTGTAACATAGATGCAAATTATTTTCATTCAAAAGAATAATAGTGTTTAATTTCCTACAAGTTATAGGATTGTTTGTTATAAGTGATTGACTTTTTGTATTCATCAAATTTAAGAATGATGAAGGGCAGATCTGTAAGCTTTGTATTATATTTTAAAGTTTCAACATTTTACATAGTTTAATTGCTTACTCATACTTGTCCATTTTTTACTTAGATGATTTGAGATCGTGATTTTTTTTTTATTATTAATACCATTCTTTAAATGGTTTTTGGTGAATAGAATACGCGCCCTATTACATGATTCACAGTCCCTATGTCCCGGGTATATGTTACAAAAATGTCCGATATTTTAATATGTAGTATTGAATAAAAAAATATTTTGTTTTCTTTCTAATAAGCAGGCATAATAATTGTTATATATATAGAATTGACATGGGATTTTAAATAATTTTCGAAATATTCAAAATGTTATTGTTTTCTGTACTCTTGTAATAACATCGTCCTTATATGAAAAGAAGGGAATTTTGTAGCCTACATCTAAAAGTTTTTTTAATCGTTTTCTGTAAATTTTACAAGTCAGTACTACAAAATGAGTACAAAAATTACTTTTACATAATAAAATGTAGAAATTGTACTGTCAATCTTTTTTGTACTGCACAGGAATATAAATTGTACTTTCATTAATAGACATCTGTTTTTATATTTACATATAATACAAAAATTTGGGTCAATACTAATTATCTAGTGCTTATAGTTAAGTTCTGTACCAGATCATTAAACATTTTAGTTACTATTTGCATTTAAATTGACAAGTAACTTAGTTAACTCTACAGAAATGGTGTATTTTAATTAATTTAATTCTCTTCATTTTGCAGTCAACACCTGTGGGATCTATAATGACAGGTCAAGACATAGTATTTGTCTCACCAAATAGAGACAAACACCAACCATTTCACAAGGTAAATATTTGCTCACAGATTTGTCACAGTATGGGATAGATACACTTATGATTGGTTGATTTGCAGTGGTTTTATTTTTGTATTAGTTTATACTCTTTTAGTGGTTTTGCATAGTGTTTACACAGTTTGCTTCAGATAATTTTGATATTAAGAAAATTGTCACCCTTAGTTTATGGCCGAGAAGTTTATAAAATTGTGTCACGTTGACGTATGTTTGAGTGGTTGATAAAAAGACAGACTGGGAAGTTTCGTTAATGTAGAAATGTCATCATTCAATGTTCAATTTGTAGGATTAAGATGTATATGCAAGGGGAAACTGATAACCTAAACCTAACCACGAAGGCAAAAATGAGCATTAACATTTTTTTTTATTTATGCATATAATCCCTGAGAGGGAAATACACTTATTAGATTTCTCATAAAGAGACATTTTAATCATTAAAATATATTTTTTGGTTTGTTGTCAAAATGCTCATTTACTGCTGCCATCATTTCGTCATTGTTAAAAATCGTCATACCCTTAAATCTTTCTTCAGAAGTCTAATGGCGAGTTGCTTCAAAACTTAAAAAAGGAAATTGTAAAAGCTAGATTTGATACTATATTGACAATCTGTTAAATCTTTCAGCTTACGTTAACATTATTTTTATAAGTTCTTTTCTGTTGGTGCAATTGATTGTTAAATGAAACTTAATCTTAAGTCTGAAGTGTAGCGTGAGTAATCAATTTTTACAAAGATGTTTTTGCTCATGACTCACTCTGCCGCTTAAGCAGTATGCACATCCATGCAACTGCATAATCAATATGATTATGAAGTTTGCTTTTGTTTTATTTCTTTATCGATTCTCGTAGTCCATCCAGCAAGTACAATACAGTACAAGTACAAGTACAGTACAATATTCAGGATTAACTATACTTTTTTTTTTGTGTGAAAATAACCTATTAATAATAGTAAATTTTTTGAAAATAATACCTTCAATATACCAAAATATAACTGCCATTGTAGTCTTTTCGATTTGCAAACTAATATTTGATAAAATGTTGTTACAATCGTCTTTGAAATTCGCTTTTTTACTGGTTTTGTTTTAAAATTGTATGATAAATTGATTTTGATCTGTATTGTCAGTCCTTACAGTTTCTTAATAAATTTAGCTCAATTTGCAGCTTAGACATGCTGGCAACCTTATTTTAATAACTAACTTTTATTTTTGCAATAAAAGGAAGTCTAACGTCCTCCCAAGGTAGGCCAAGATTCAGACAAGACCTCTATCATAAACAATTTTTTATGCAATGGTGTATTTCAATTTTTAGTTCGAAATTTGATAAATTCTCAATTTCCAACGTATCACATTAGTTTTTTGCAACATGTTTAGAACAAATAAACATCAGTTAGCAATAAACAAATGAATTTTAGAATTTTCTAAGCAGCAATAAACCGAGAATACAACCATATAACGGCCAGTATCATTTTCATATTACCTATAGTATAATAGATTATTTTTCAACCTGCACTTGTATTTGGTTTATAAGCTGCATTCTGTGTGTCGTGTCATATAACTCTAAATTCATAGCATATTATCTTCATAGTAAGCTGAAAAAAGAGTGGGAAAGGAGTGAAGCGCTAATCACTAACAAAAGAATATTTATCGAATTATTAAACTGCAAAAATATTTCGTTTTATGTATATTATCGAATTGGAATATTGTCAGTAGACTGCGTCAATGTCATTATGCAATAAAAATTCTTGTCAGTCTGATTTTTTTAATTTATTTTTCTCATTGCAACAATTGAATATGCAACTTTAAAATTAAAATAAAGTGCTTATACAATTCCTAATGCTGTATTGCAAAAATATAAATTTAATATAATAAAAAATATAATAGCAATTGAGCGATAGAGCATATTGATCAATAATACACTAAAATACTTGATCTGGGCCAGTTCCTGTAAATACGCCACTAATATAGTAGTTTAATATTCAAACCCTTAACAATGACAAATAAAATAAGTGATATACCAAACTATGTTGTGAAATTGTGCAAAATTGATCTGCAATGTTATAGGTAAAAACAGAATATAATTCTGTAAGGTTTTATTTTATGTTTGTCATTAACCACTTTAGTATAAACCTAAAGTCAAGATTTTCAATAAAAAGATTATAACAAACATATTAGAAAGTTAAATAAAAGGATGGGTGTCAATAAGATATGTATATTTTCGTCTGAAGAATATTTGGTTTTATTAGCGTTTATATTAACTAAGAGTGAATTGTAATTAAGCCAAATAAAATCAAATATTTTAATGCGTGTATGTAACAAGAAGTAATCAAGTTAAAAAGTTACCAAAACGAATTATATTATGATTAATTAATTATGAAAGTAGTAAAAATCATTAATATGAGTTTTCGTTATTATTATCATACCACTACGATGTAGCGGCGTCTTGTAGTCACTGTAATTGCCTATTTGAGATTTTTGTCTTCCAAGTACTTGTTGTATCCTAAATACAAGAGAATGATCGACTGTTATCACTTATGTGTATGTTTGCGCAACATATAAGCGCACTGGACCAAAACTTTAGTTTTTGTATATTTTATTGTTTGCAATATGCTACATCATATATGTAAAAGACAAAGTGTCGGTAGATTGCGTTAAAATATAAAAAGAGATGTAAAAACTACAAAAATGATAGATTAAAAAAATCTCTAAAATACTACATTTAAAAAAAAAACTGTTCAAGAATATATCGCACCATGCTCACTGTAGTTCCGAACAACTACAAAGAAATGAACTCTAGATAAAAAAAAACTATGTTGTTACACTTTTTTCCATGTTTCCCGCCACATAATAGGTATAAGCACTTTAGTCACCTATAACTAAAATACAAATAGGTATGTCAACTATTACTCTTAAACTAGTGTAAACTAAAGTGCACCAACAAAAGAGCGTATCTCCATGGTACTTATGTCCTTTTGTTGAGAAGCATAGTTTTTCGGAAATAACTCGAAAACTGTATATCCTATGATCTTCAAAATAATTTTAATTTAAAATATTTATTAAGCATTATCTTTTTTTTTCATATTTTTTAATGTATGGCTTAAAAAATAGAGGGCGGGAGGGGGGAGGATTTCTGTTACTCTCAGAGTGATTATTTCCGAAAATAGGTATTCAATTATCAAAATTGCTTAGAAACCACGTGTTTTAAAAAAAACTGTCGTAATATATGCCACACGTTGATGCTTACTGTAAAAAAAAATTTCAGCTTCTGTTACATGTATGAAGTGGCTACCAAACCAAGTAACGACTTATGCACAATGCCTATACTCCGAATTTCATTAATGTACATCTCGTAGTTTTTGAGTAGTGCTTGTGACATACGGACGGACGAACGAACGGAAATGACGAAATTAAAAGAGTTCCGTTTTTGCCATTTTGCCTCGAAACCCTAATTATAAACAAATACGAAGATAATTACGAAAGATAAGAAATATTATCGAAAACACACGAAGTGTATATGTAGTCTAGTATTGAAAAACTGTATTAAATGGGTTCGTAATATTATTGAATTTTCCGTGATTTCCAAGGGGAATTACATAGGTTTTTGATTTTCAGTCTTAACAAAAGAAATATGCATGTTTATTAAAGTATTGATAATCAGTTTTGAAAACCTGGGAGAATCAGCTAATTTAATACATCCTTATCTATGAACAGTGAGCCATTTCAAGAGACTAGTGGTTTATTTAATTTTTAGGGTTCTTCACATCCGATAAAAAATGCAACTTTAAAGGTTGCATTATTTATATTGCAATTAAAACTATTTAAGAGAGTGATCCTTTATAGGATATGTATGGCATTAAATTATGTCTGTCCGTCTATCATAGACCATTTTCTCTACTGAATCTACTGAATGAAATAAATTGGAATTTGGCAGATCATAAAGTTTGGTGATTCAATAGTGGTCAGCATAAATAAACAAATTCTAATGGAGATTAATTTGAAAGGAACGCTAGCGTATGAAAACAATGATAAGTGAATTATGTGACATTAAATAAACGAATTTGTTATAAGAAATCCAAACATACAATTTTATGATTCTGCAACATTTTTAAGATATTAAAAAAGAATATATAAAATAAAAAATATGAGACTTCCGGTATAGTTGTTATTATGGTGACGCGTTTATATAAAAAATATTAAATTATAACCTACAATAACGTTTATTGTTTTATAAAGCTTTAAGTTGCTAATTTACTTTGCCATTTAATTTACTTTGAGTAATTGCCGAAAAATGAAATACCTTTTTTTTTCTACTTAATTTGTTAATAACTCTTGCAATTTTTATTGTGCAGTAAAATCCTTCGAGTACATTTTTCCAGACGTCATTCCGAATCCAATGAATCCAATCGCATATATTTTTAGGACCTTTATCAAGAATTTACACGATTTTAAGTTTGTCGACTAGATTGTGCAAGCGACAACAATTTAGGATGGCCAAAAAAATTAAACAAATTTAAAGGCTGGCTGGGCTCAAGTCAAATTTCACGAAATCTCCCCAAAGGCGAGAGGGGATCGTAAACTCGTAAAAATATATTAATAACATAAAATACAACGAAAATACAATGGACGAATTAAATATTGAAAAAAAAATACGTGATATTTGGCGAGACTCGTCTCTCCCTCAAGTAAGATTGGATGACATTCAATGCAAATCCCCCCTTCCCATCTCCTCCCCTCAAATGTCGAATGTAACATTAACGTTATGGGCGTGTCCTAAATATTTATATGTATTTATTTAGTCTACTGACGATCACTACTGTTGATTTAACAACTTTTAATAATGATCATCAGTAGAGTCATTCGCCGAAGTTAGCGGAGAATATCCTGATCGTGTTCTGTACATGGATATAGCATTGCTCACTTACAGTAATAAGATTTTAACCACTCACCATTCGTCAGTCGTGACACAGTTGAAGATTGGCATACTCATATAGTAAATTTTGTGGTCGCAGGATGATTTGTATGGTTATATGATTGGTATGGTTGAGGACGATGACACGGCGCTTATTACTGCAGAGGTTCGCTTTTTTGGATTTTTTTTCATTTTTTTTTTGTTATTTCGTTTTTATTATCGTCTAGTTCTGTGTTGCGATTTTTCGTTGTGTCTTTTGTGAAACATACTTCTATGTGTATCATCAACATTTTTTTTTTCTTTGAATGTATTCTTTTGTGGTGATACATTTTTATGCTTATGCTTATGCATAAGTCGTTGTCCATGTTGTTGCTAAATAAATTAGTGTCTGATGTTCTGTATTGTTGTACAATTTTAATTTTGATTATATTAGTGTTTATTTTTAAGTGCATTCATTTCCTGTGAATTATGTGATGTAAATAGTGTTATGTAATATATTTCAAAATCATTTGTTAAACCTAATGTAGTTATATATTTTTATTCATAATACTCTATTTTAACTTTGCTTCAGATTCCATTGAATTTGAATTTTATGATAATAGTCTAGTTGAACTTTTATAACTCAATAGTTATAATTCATTCAAATTTATATTAAATTTATTTATAGTGTTTTAAAAATTAAATATATTTCTAAACTAACTTGTGGTATACATATTTGCCCATTTAATAATTTTCTGATGCTGTTGGGAAAGAATAAGTAATAGATTATTATTCTATAGCAAAAGACGTTTCTAAAGATTTATGTTTTTGTTTAATAAAATATTGATATTCCAGAGCGCCCCCAAAGAAACGGGCACCGGCGGTACGGCGAACACGGGCGGCAACTGGCCCCATAGTGGGAAGGCCACTCCTCTCACTGCAGGTCATCTTACCCCCGCAGACAGGCATGGTTCTGTGCAGGTGGGTGGAATGACATTTGGGTCCATTACACCGATACCCTATAAATTTCAAGTGCATCGTAAATGCTAGGTGCATTTCAGATTTAATGCTATGATGACATTTGTATCTTGTTGGGTATTCTCTATATTATTACGTAGTAATAAAATTCTAATAAACAATAGCGAAATTAAATTATTTTGTCTAGGGTTTGTCTCAAATGTACTCGTATCAAATTAGTAAATTAGTATTATGTATTTTTTTTTTACAAAATATTTAGTTTATCATATTTTAAAAACCTTCAACTGCCTGCCATTCTTTTCGAAGGCAGTAAATATTTAATGAATACTAATTATAAAAATTTCATATAAATATGATGCCTTCAAAAAACTTAACAAACCATATTAAAACAATTTTTAAAGTTTGTCTGATCTATGTACAGGCATTAGTTATTTATACATTTATTACCAAATATTTCAATTAGGTAACCATATACATACATTAGTAATAATTTCATTAAATTAGTTTCATTAGTTTAGCAGTGATTTTTTTTACTAAAATTGCTTTTGTAATTTTGCTGTAAAGACAAGGTCTTTTCTACTTTTCTTTTAATTTGTTTTTTCAGAATGAACCTACTTTTTTTGTTTAATTAATATTCCTCGTGTATATAAAATTTCAACAGTATTCACAATTTACAATGATTTTGTTAGATATATTGAAAAAGTATTTAAAACTTATATGATTTATTTATCTTTGACATTAATTCTTTTCTACATATAATCAGTCTCAAACTTCATCCCTAAGGGTATTTATTTCAAAAACAATATAATAGTCCAATTTAACTCTACATACAACGTCACGTTTTTAACTTCAAGTTTATTTATTTAATTATGAGATTAATTTATGTTTAACTTTTTTAATTTCTAAAATAATTGAAAAGTATAAGAAATACCAACAAGTTTGCGTGCTTTTTGTAATAAATAACTTGTTTTACTGAAAGGGCTGCTGCTTTGAAGAATAGTTTCATTTCGCATATTATGTAGCTGTGAACTTGTCTGTATGACAAAGTTTTAATTTAATAAATAGTTTCACATAAAATGAATAAAAAATCAATTATAGAATCTGTTTTCTGCCTATATATATAAATTTACAGGTATGTACAGACAATCCATCGAATTTTATGGATTATGTCTACGAGTTGCATTTGATCTTTTTGGTGCAACTCACTTAAAATTAATTTTAGTTCATGATAACCTAAAAACTGATTTTAGATAAGTACCATTATTTAAATTACGTAGTAAAGGCGTTCAAGATCGATGCCGTCGAAAGGAATTATTAATTAAAAATTCGTGCTTTGATATTGATAAAAGACTAAAAAATTCACAGAATCTCAAAATAGACTAATGTTATGTTACATTTATGGTTTCTTAGAATATATTCTACAGCATTTACTTTATCTATTAGTGATAACTGTATTAAATCCTGTAAAAACTTATTTTTTTACTAGTTAAAAACTTAAATTACTGCTACAATTAATACATATGATGCATGTTTGTCTGGGGCTTATTCATGTGTCAATGTATCATATTGTACTAAAATGAACAATCAATAATTGAGTTGTCATATTGATAGCTATCACTATCGTTATTGTATTTAAATTGATGTTATTTTTTAGCTATTGAAGAATAATCATTTTCGCTATGTGAAATTCCCGGGATCTGTTTCAACGGTCAGTCTGCACGATATTTCTGGGCAACTTGAGTGGTGCTGATGTGCGCATGTCAGCTTACGTAATTCTACCTTTTGACACAAAGCTTAAGCGCTAATAGGAAACATAAAAAAAAGATAATCGATCTTTCATGTCATTATACATTTATCTGTAATATGCAAAAGAAAATTGTAATTTTCTGACTGTACTCTGTCAACTAACAATCAGCTGAAGCTAGTCTTGAAATATCTTGCTTATGTAATTGCACCAATTAAAACTATGAAATAACATATTTTGTAAATTATATTTTTTAGGAATCACATTTTTTTTATTATTAAGCAATGTCTACTAATAATTTTGAGCTGTAGTTGTTCTTCCAAATTTAATATGAAACCTGTTTGTATAAAATTAACACGATAAATCTAAAGGGCAGAATATATATTTTTTATTGTTTTTATTTTTAATTTTTTTTTTAATACTAATTATTGCAAATGTGATAAAATCTAATTAGTTATATAGACAAGAAAAGCTATATAAAAAAGAAAGCTATACAAAGTAGAAAAGGTTAGTATGATGCTATGTTGAAAAAAGTCAATAATATCGTTTATAGTATGCTATTCAGTACTAAAACTATTCTTCTCCATTTAGACATCAGACCTTTATCTGACAGAAACTTTTTTTACATGTAAAGTGACAGAAATTTCTGATTTAGATAAAAATATTAATACATAATAAAACAAGGATATTGGTATACAGGTGGTATCGTCCACGAATGGCGAGCTGGGCGCGGACGATCCGACGGCCGGCCACAGCAACACCCCGATAACGCAGCCACACCTCGACCTCGACGTCGTCGATGACACCAAGTCAGTGTTGCACCTGTATGAATGTCTTTTTGTTATTTTTCTTTTATACACAATGCACAAACACAAATGTACACACATGTGCACACATATATGTGATTGTATCACTTTATCATTGTATCATTTGTGATGTTTTGCATGTTCCCTTTAATTTTTGTTAATTTTTAAATTATTATTTAAAAAAAAAATAGATTTAAGTATATTTAAAGAACAATCCAAAGATATTTTACTTTGATAATATTTAGCCTTTGTTTTAGCCAGAGGTACGTCCACCCTGTGTTCGAAGTTGATCGGTTCAGTAATTTTCGCATGAAAAAAAATAGACAATCTTAAGTTTTTCAACTTTTCACTTTAATAATAATGCATAACCTATGTTTTAGAGCTACAACCGCCATGTGCACAAGATTGATAAAAGCAGTAGTTTTCTTGTGAAAAAAAAATAGGCTACGTTTTTTTTATATAGTTCATCATTGAACCCAATATAAAGCTAATGTTTGCAAAATTTAAGGGGTTGATTAAATTACAGGAGGAGACTTTTTTCGAAAGTGATCCAAGTGCGTGATGTTGGAGCTCCTGTCTCATCCAGGAACTGATAGGATGGCTTTTCTTGATCCGCAGTTATTACTCAAAGAAGGAATAGATCTAGAATTAATTCACAATTGATTCAGAACACAAGTTTAAACAAAAGACCGCGAAAATGCCGATGACAAAAGAGCTTCACGAAAACGCTCTTGAAATGAACTTAACTAACTTGCTCTTTGCGTTAAATTGGTCAATGTGCTAAATTATAAGAACTGGGACCACCCGGAATTGGAAGCAATTAGAGTTCTTATGAACACTCTCACGATTTTCAACTGAATTATAATAATATTAATTACTCAATTATATTCTTTACGATTCTAAGACAAGTATAAATAAAATAATTTTATAGAAAAAAAAAATCGAAAAAGTTTCATTTAATATTATAAGCTTTAAAATTTAATTTAACTTCAATTAACCTAAAATTATCACAGCACTGAAACACTGGAGAAATACTTTTTTATTCCATTCATGGAAACTACGGCCATCGCTCATAACGGGCTCGTTGACAGGGTTGATAATCGTTCATGCAGACAATCTGTCTATTCCAGATGCTGTTGCTTCTTCAAGCGCAAAAAGAAGAAGTGCGCGGCTAGGGCGGGCAAGTGACGCGTGTGTGGTGCGCGCCGCTAGCACCGCCAGTCCCGCACTCCGCGCCGCATGACCACCCCGCCGCCGCCCCCCCACACGCGCCGCTAGGCCCCGCCCACTGGCCAACGCTGTCCGTCATTTTACTTAAACTTACTAAGGGAATTTGGTGTCATCGTTGAAACATACATGAAAGCGACTTCAATGATCGACTATCACACTATTAAAAAATATACAATATGCGTACGCTCATTATTTATGTAAAAATATATCATCTAAATTCTCTGTTATATTTAACCGCCTTAATTTTTCATTTCGATTTTGTTCATTTTAATTGCCTTACTCTATGAATTTGGAAATACATAGGAATATTCATTATTTCAAGATTCTATAGTCATTAATTCCAGACGTGTTGAATGCGCCGTTCCGTTCGTGTGTCAATTTGTGTTTGTAAGATTCCACATTCATGCCAATCCATGTATTTGGTCAATTTAATGCATCTTCTTTAGTTTGGATTGGAATTATAAAAATGGGTGATATTTTGTTTACATATCTGGCATCAATATTTGGAGCTATATAATGGATACATGCTATCTATACATAAATTTAAATAATTGTTGAAGTAATTTTTACTGTTAGCCAATTAAGTTTTCAATGTTTGAAACGTTACACAATAGAAAGGTAGATGTTGGCTGCCTGACTGCTAGAGTTTCTGTTGATATGATAATATAACAATATTTGATTTTATTACGATCGTTGAAATCACTGATTGTTTGTTTTTCAACAATTGCTCAATTGTTTGTCATCATCTTATGGTGTGAAACAAAAACTTCGAGATTGTATACCGCTGAAATTTTTAAATCATATCAAACCTAGACGCCCCAATGACGTGTTTTGATACAAAATGTTTTGCATGTTTACATGTTGTGGTCATTGGGCTCACATGTAAGACACCATCTTCCCTCATAACAGTTATGATAGCTTACATCAAGTCAACAAAGCTTGTGAAGTACTATATTAAAGCTGTAATGATTATTATGTATTATTGCAATAATTGGAGATAAAATGTGTTGAGTAAATATTTTTTGATTAAAATAGGTATATAAATATTATATATATATATTATAGTTAAAGAATTCCATTAACTTCAATGTAGGTGTAAATAAATCACTGGAATTCTATTATTTCAATTTTTTTTTATTCATATATTTTCCATCAAAGATGGATGTCTTTGAGAGAAATTAATTTGATGATTTGTATCTTCCTCTTTTTTTTTTGTTATGACTTATCTTTAATGTTAAGCAAGTAATAACATGATTTACTTTCCTTAATATTAAGGCTAATTATTAAATATTTATTTACCGCAACTATCGTATCATTAGCGGGGTGGGTAGAATGCGGTTGACGGACAAAAAATTTTGTGTTCCCGTCCGTAGAAACTTATCTTTCATTTCGAAATTCATCATTATATCTGTCTTTGATATGACCATATTTAGCTTCACACATTATAATATTATCGGAATATAACCATTCCAAGCGTGGTATATTGAGGAAATTGCAGTTAAATTAAGGCTTTAAAAAGAAAATTGAAATCGTCATCAATCACTAACGTAAATAAATTGCATACATGCATCCTTTTTATTTTTATGCATAGTTTTTTGTTTCACACATGATACAAGTTGGGCGTCACTGTCATCATTCCATATTTTTTTGCAATTCACAAATACTGGCCTTTTGCCTTTTTTAGAGTAGAAATACATTTTTCTCAAAATACCACATAAAATTTTCATGGACAATTTCACAGTTCAATCTTTGTGTTAGCTGAATGCGATATGTCACCTGTTACTTTATTTTCGATGCCGCTCTCGACATTACATCATAGAGTTATTTTTTTATAATTACAAGTAATGTAGATGTCTCTATATTTTATTTTCAATTATACTATCATGAATTACCATAATTTAGTGAATTTTGCGACTTACATTTTTATCATAAGTTTCTATTTGTGTACGCGCCTGTTCTGATTTTTCTAGATTTCTCGTTGTTCATGAAAAAAATGTACTTTATGTTTGACATTTGAGATGTATTTCATTTTATTTGTGTAGGTTGTGTATTGAAGGGAAAGAGTAATTATTTTTGTGTGTAAAGTTTTAATTATGATTCCAGTCTATGAATCAGAACAGCGTCCATTGTTCATGTTGTAGTTTAGTGATTTTATTTAGTCATTCTGTAAGTGCAACAGTATAAAGTATGTTGTATTTATTTATGTCAACTCTGTTCCTACTAGTGTTTGCATCTTTCCTAAATTTTAAATGTCAGAGTTCATAGCCTGATGAAGAACAAGTAGTTAAAGTCAATATAATATGTACTAATGAAATGAGAATATTAGAAAAAAAAAAAAGTGTTGTATTCTAAAAACATGTCGGTTTTACAATAACACAATGTATCCTCGTGGCACTGGAAAAAGTGAGCAACTTAATAATAATTATTGTAAATTACCAGCCTACAATGAAAACAGCCTTTATTAGTTGCACCTTTTATTTTTTTTTCTACATTTCAACTTAGCCAAACTCGGTTACTCATTATTTCCATTGCATAGAAAACATATAGTTTTATATGAAGTGCAATAATTTGTCGTGGTTTCGGAATGAAATTGTATGTATGTATATTTAATGTCGCGCCGTAAGTTTCCAAATTCGGTTCCTGGGCGGTCCGCGGCGCACGCCTCGCCGCGCGCATATCTACAAGACTGATTGGAACATTTCACCTTGTGTACAAAAAAAAAAATACTTGTGTCCATGATGCACTGTGTCAATTTCTGTAGACCTTTAATTTTTGCGGTTCGGTATTGCGACGTCTGACGACGAAAAGGGGAAACACTCCGCCGAAAAAATGGACTCGATTTAATTATGACAAAGTGCTAGATTGCATTTAGCTAGAGTATAATAGAATATGAATGGGTTAAAGCATAAATGTTATTTCCGAATCCAAGACTATAATTTTACAGATGGAGGAAATTTTGATTTTGACCCGTCTTTCATTTCGGATTTGATGAAACATACATTATGAATATGTGTAGTAATAAATAATAAACTATGCAATTTTCAGTTAATTATTAAATAACACTATGAGTGATCTTTTGAAGTGATAGAAAATAAAGTGTAAGAGATTTGAGACGATAGTAACGCTTAAAAAATTGAGACACATCATGAATTTGGTATTTTCAATTTTATACCATTTTCATAATAGAAGTGAAGGTCGAAAGCTCTAAAGCACATATTGTTTTTAGTATTACTTGAGCATTTTTAACAGTACTTACTACTCTCCTACATTAACAGTACCGTGGCTAATCGCGATTTTGTAAAATTATCCACAAAATTTGATATGACATTTTTTTTTCTGTTCAATATGCTACTTAATAACAATTGTGCGAATTTCTGTTTCCAAACATTACGAATTGGGGTTTTTTTATTATAGTGCTAGTTGACAAGTTTGAACAAATATTGGTCCACAAGTTTTGTCTTATGAAAATTACTTTAGTGACTTGTATACTATTATGTGGCATATTTTATAAACAGATTCTACACAGGAATTCGTTTATTTTGAATGTTTTTTATAATATTCACTTAATTAAAGTAATACGTTAATTGTAGAAAAACAAAAAGATGCTTTAAGCTCAAATTAAATATGTCGTACAATGTGACGCTTTGCATTATTATCGTTGTCATCGGGCGATAAAATTATACATCCGCTCATTCCCGGAGGTGTTCTGTACAAAAAGATTTTTGTTTTTTTTTAAACTTTAAAAAAAAATTGCCGTCTCACCCTAATTGCAAATATAAATTTATAATCACGATTTTTTTTTTGATGCTACTATAAATTCTCAATTTTCAGGTTTATTCCATTTACTCGTGCTTGCAGCCTTGTTTTATATCAAACCTAATGATTCTGGAACTGGAAGTAGTCTAGTGAACGGAAATTTCAACATAATTTCTGTCCGTTTTTGAAAAAAAAAAATTGCCCGACCGATGGCAACGTGCTGATTGTTTTGTGCTGATCTTTGATTGATAGATATTTTGATGATCAAGAATTAGGTTCGTATTTATTTTTTTTCTAGAAGATTCCCATATATTTTGGTAATGGCGTCATAAAATCGAGTTTCTTTTTTGGTGGTTTAGTTTTTCTATTCAACAATGCAAATTTGAAACAATGAATTAGTCGGGCACAGTCGTCGCGGTACAGTGCACGCATACGCATTTTCCCTGTTGTTTAAAGTCAAAAGGTGTGGTGCTTATATATATTTGATGTATGTACTTTATAAAATAACATATTGATCAGATAAAAAAAAAATACTTGTATCAATGAAACATAGTCCACTGTAGGCCGTGGTCACGGTAAAAAATATTTGTCTGAAGAATTGGGGTTCCCTGTTATCATTTTTATTATTCAATTAGTGAATTGATGTGGAGTCAGAATGTGTATAGACTTAAAATGAACGGCGTTCGCGGCGACTAGAGCGGAATATCTGGGAAACTTGACTCAGCGAATCTGACCAAAACTTCCCATTAGTTATTCCCGAGCTCTTGGTTGAGGATTAATACCTAAAAATAACATTCGTCTCGTTTCAAAACAAATGACAAAAAAAAAGAAAATGTCTTTAAATGACTTCAGAAAAGGAGTAGATTTTATGTTCGTCTGTATTTTTTTTCTACAAACGTCTCTGACTCATACCATTTTTTAAGTAGATGTATCTAATTCCCATTTGAATATTAATTTTTTTTAGTTTTAAAGCTGTTCATATATTGACTTCTTCAGTCTAGTAGTCTCAAATTGATTGAAAAAAAAAAACATTTTTCTATATGACAAATTTTTGAGAATCGCTCAATATTTATCGAACTAATTAAGGTTATTTTTTTAAGAACTCACGACTTTCTGACGATATCCAAAAACTCACCTCATGCGGTAGATTTGTTCAAAAGATAATGAGAGATCACGTTCATAATGGTGATTTGTACGAAAGTAGACTTTTTGTTTAAGCGTTGGTAATATAAGTCGCGGCGGGCGCCGTCGGCGTCGAGCGAGTGCGTCGGGTGGGTGTAAAAATTGTACAGCTTGAAAGCGACGAGAGGGCACGTTTGTATATTTTTGTTCGGTCCTCGGGCAGGAGCGGGGCGGGGGGGCGTAGATGAGGTCAGGGCTTCGTCGTCGAGACGCCGGGCGATCGACCTCTTATAAAGACTTCGTGTGATATGATAACGTGTCGATATCGACTAAGGCTCGGCGAGTTTTGAAAATGTAGCCCTTTGTGCCGGAAGAGTCGATGCGGCCCCCGAATGTACAGTGTAGGACTTTACTTATTATTATTATTATTTGTTCGTATTTACAGCACCGCATCCGTAAAATACTCGAAATGTATAAAGCACCATTGGTTTTAAATGTTGTGTGCCGCATCGCAACGACGTAGTCGTACTTGCGAGAGAGAGAGAGAGAAATATCTAAAAGTTTCTGTCCTCGTAACAACGGGGATTCCCATGAACGGTTTTATTATTTGGAAAGAAGTAAACAATGTCATTGGAAAGTTAAACTTTTTAGGCCGCATCGACGTTTTCGGTAAGTTTTCTATTGTATTTTGGATTAGTCACTGAATGTAGTTATCACAAAAAAAAAAAATGTATTGGAGTATTAGCGAGTTGTTTCAGCTAAGTACGTTTGAATCGTTTCATAACGTCTTGTTGTGTCGTTTAATATTTTTAGAGAGAAAATTATTAGGTAAATGCATTATAAGGTCGATATCGTGTGAAATAGTCGCTGGACTCGAAACTACTATGCGTCACCATTTACTTAAATGTACCACGTGACCAAGGCTATGTTTACGTCTGCAATAGCTTTATTGATAATTCGATGTTACAGGTTATGAAGCAATTACATGCGACGGCATTATCGATCATAGCAAATATTTGATCTCATGAGATCAAATCGCGTAATAATTATTGCAAACGTAAACGCAGCTCGGCGCGCAAGTATTTTTCGCAACAGCACTATGCCGCAGCAAAATTACAATTTTATGCCAAAAAAGAGAAATGAAAATGCGTTTTAAAAATGTAAATTTGATCAATTTTAAACTTTTAGTTCTTATTCCGAGATATGACTTAAGTGATTTGTGACTAATCACTAACACTTACCTTGGTTGCTTTTGGCATGTTACAAGTTCGAAAAGAACGCAATCAACGTGTACAGATATAGCAGCTTATTGTGTCAAATAAGTATTAATTGTAAAAGAAACATTAAGCTGTATTTTAAGAAGTCATTGTTATATCTACAAAAAAAAAAGATAAGTTTTGCCTAACTATTATGGTGTAAAGTGAAACATTTTCGGATGGAGACAGATTCGATCGCCGACTTGTTGAAATACTCTAGAAAAACAATTGGACGACAACTGGCCAACGACGATACGGCTTCGTTCAATATTCATCGTTATAATGTCTATTTAATAATTTATTATTTGATTTCACATGAAAATCGGCAACGATGTTGAAGTTCGCCGAAATCGAACGTTTATATTAAATATTAACGTTTCTAAAAGTCTGGTCGCTGCATGTTGGTAAGTTTAGTACATTCTACATCACTACGGTAGCAGTATTCGATGTAATTATTCGTTGCGAGTGGCTTTGAACATTGAATCAAATCGTATGGCGTAGGGCGTGTAGTTTTGTTGGAGCGTTTGACGTTTGTCCGGGTGTCGGGCCGCGGCGGGTGGGCGGGCGCATACTGCGGCCTTGTCATTGTGCGCGTCTGATACGAGCTGATGTTAGTATGCGATTTCGTATCTACATCGCTTCAAAGTTGTACGGCTCGGTTTGTTCGAAGACTGTGCGGAGAAATTGAACTGCATTTGTATCCATTCTCTACGAAAAATTAATGCAATAATAAAACAGAATGTGCATACCGCTAAAGGAATATTAATCGGTCGTGAAGTATGCGTCCGGCCGATGGCCGCCGTCCAGCCAGGTGGCTTCGCGTTGCATTACGTTGATCTAGTTGGTTCTGTACTGTATGATATGATACATGATGCTTTCTGAAACTGAATTGAATTCTTATTATAAGTATAAATTAAAAATAAATATAGAAACAGTTCTCAGTGTTTAATTTCTCTGTAAGATGTATTATGGTACATATATTTGCAATATGCAATTTGACTTGTATTCAGTTAAGGTCACAACCTGTTCAAAAATACGAAAAATATTTGTTAACAGTTAACTCATAATTAAATAAAGCTTATATAAGATAAACTCGTATTACTTATTTTGCAATCCGTAGCTTAGTGTTTGAATTGTCAGATGATCTACTTTAGTGTCTTGTCAGTTCTGAAAACATAGGCTTGCCTTGTACAATAACCTTTTATAAAGGGATTGTCAGTTTTAGGCTAAAAGTTATCCTACAAATTTGTTTAACCTTATGACAGCCAAGTGCGTTCAAAAGACATGCTCTCAAATCAATTATCCTTTATGAACAAGGAGAGTTCTGTAAAATGATAAATGTTATCAATTTTTATTTTTTTGAAAACAAAACATTTAAAAACCGTAACGTGGTACAGCCATCCCGCGCTTGTTACCCGGTACTTCTTAAATGACTTCTGTCGTTATCACCGTATACAATAATAACTCCTTTTTTCTATATATACGCACAAAGCTTGTGTTTTAAAAAAAATTATCTCCCTTGTGGGTACGAGTGTACCATATACATATTGTGGGGTGTAGTTCCGTGAAGGGTGGCGGGGTACCTAGCGGATCTTCGATGAAGTCCAAAAATTCAAGTATTCAAAGTGAAAGAGTATTTTCATGTAAGATCATTGATTAGTTCTTCAGTATTTCTCTTTATTCTTCTCAATACTAATTAAAATCAATTATAACAATCCACTTTTCTATCGCTATTGAAATTTGTGCACTCGGGCATCAGCTCTCGTCAACTTTCTCGCTTCTCTAATCCCTATTCATTTGTTATCCGCTAGCTCGAGGGCGAACCCTCATTTGCGAGCACGAAGGTCGGATACCTCAAATGCCATCTACTCCTACTACAATATATATATATTGTATACATTGTTTCTCCGCGTGTCTTGTACTTATATTTTGTTTATTATTCTAATAAGAAAAGATGCTTTTAATAACGAAACTACATTTTTATTCATTTTACTCATTATTTATCTATTGGTGTTCTACAATTAAAAATTCTTTCAATAACAGTCAATTTCGATGTTTCTCATCTGTCGTGTGTAGGTACCGTGACGCCCTCCTATGTGTTCTGATGAAAACGTAATCTAAAAATAAATAACGCAATGAGAAAAATGCAACAAATGTTCCATCACTATTGTCGGATATATTCGATCTTGGCTTTATGAGAAAATTAAACTTAAGAAAAGGATGTTTTTTTTTTTGTGTCACGATTCATATCGTGACAAAAACAAAACAAAACAAGAAACTTCATAGTTTCTTGTTTTGATCTAAGGTTAATTTATATATTAGTGAAACCATTTGATTTGTAACGATCAGATATAGGTATGTTTTTATTTTTGTTCTTTAAATATGTGAAAATAAAGTGTAAATAAAAAAAAAATAATTTGATATATTCGGCATTGACCTTCTGACATAAATACGTATTTGAATTTGCTTCCATAGTGGGAGGCAATTCAGAAAACTGATGATAAAATCGTGGAATACAGTTTGATGATTCAGCTACATATTTATCATCTACATCTAAAATTTATTTACACCACTCGATAACTAAAGGATCAAAGAATTCGTTACGTTTAGTGAGGACTGTGAAGCATCGTGCGCAGCGGAGAGGCAAAAGCTATTGGTTTGATGCGTAGCAAAATTTCTTATTAGTATAAATTTTAGTATGATCTTCGTTTGAATTTCAATCGTCTGTTCTCATCAAAATCTATCGATTGCATATATAAAATATTAGTGAGAAAAAAGTTGTGAAAATATATATATATATATATATATACATTAAAGTTAAAGCAAAAAATTTAAATAACGCAACATCGGCCTTTAATCATCGAAAAGACAAATCAAAATAAGAGATCGCATACGTTTGGAAAGAGCTTCTCAAAATCAATCCAGAAATACTTATAAAACACTACATGCCTTCCGGGGACTTGAAACGAAGGCGTCCGGGCAGCAATGACGGCGTCAGTATACCTGCGGCTGGGCGACCGAGGCTTAATGCAAGTGGATGATGTAATTAATTGCTTCTACATCAACGCTGGACTACGGCGTTCGCACATCGATTACACTGGTCAACACAAGTTCTTGTTTCCTTTATTTTTTTTCTGCAACTAGGTATTTCTATGGCCCCGACTATGAAAAAAATACTGGGAGATTGCTAACAGCTTTACTTTTTAAATATACAGTTTTACTATTTTGACAAACAAAAAACCAGAAAATTAATACACTATGCTAACAAAATTTCTATTGAATACTATCAAATAATATTTTATAAAATTTCTTTGAATGAACGACTTTAGGTAGATCTCGTTGCAAATTCCAGCAGCAGTCTGCCACCACGTGTGTGTCCCGCCCCTGATAAGGCTCTTCCATTGTCCGAAGATCCTGATGGAATCTTTCATCTTGCTCCTTACTAAAGTCACCCAGATTTTGTGGAAATCTGTCTAAATGCAAGTGCAGGAAGTGAATTTTTGTGCTCACGTTGCACTCTAGCTCTTGCAAGTTCGATAGCATGGACTCAGCTCGACGTGGTCGTCAGATTTCTTTTTGCCTAGGAAATTACTCATAACCAAAACAAATGAATTGAAAGCTTTGAATTCGACTTCAATCATTGATTTGACAAAATTAGGATCTTTCACTAGTTACCTAATCTGTGGCCCATCAAAAATACCAGCTTTCAATTTTTCTGTATCTACCTAATCCTGTAAACTTGCGTGAAAGAAAATTGAAACATTCACCACTTTTGTCAAGCGCCTTCACAATCCGTTTCATTATGCCGAATTTAATATGAAGTGGTGGAAGTATGATGCGGTCTCACCTAACTATAGACATGTTTATAACATTTTTGTACCAACTTTCAGCTCTTCCCGCACTGGCCAAACTTTTTGTGACCAATGATGTGTTGTTTATCACGACTGTCCTAGAGAGACATGAAACAAGAGAATTTCGTGTATCCCCCTTGTTGACTTAAAAGAAAGTTAACCATTTTCAAATCAACGCAAATGACCCATTTGTGATCTTGATATTCAATATTTTCCATAACCTTAGAAACATTTGCATATTCTTCTTTTATTCACCGAATGTGCAATAACGAGGATGCACATCCAATTACTATTTTAACGTCGAAAAATGACTCAAAGTGTACATGATGTTTCTGTCTCACATTTTACATACCATTTTGCAGTGCCTAAGAAAAAGAAGAAAAGGAACATTATTTATCATCTGACATTTAAACCAATATAACATAGGTAAGCTTTATTTTTAAATGCAAATTATTTTGTTACTGGAAGATAATAAGTGCTCTTTTTTTTACAATTTACACATATTGTTTACAAGACATCAGTGGAATGTTTAATATTATTTCAAATTTTTATCATTGTTTTTTAACTGAATGTTCAAAAAGAATTATATAATTTTCTTTACAACAAAGCTTAATGTAGTAACCAACCTAAGAGTGAAGTTAATATGAACTTTTAATTTCAATGTGTTGCTGAAAATTTACAAGAAAGAACTTAATAATTTCCAAGGTGTATAGAGTATAGTAATATAAAATTTTCTCATTATTTGTATATTAAAATATGTTGAAGATTCATTAAACATCAACATATTTTTGATGAATACATAATTTCTTAAAAAACAAATTCAAATATAATAAATATTTTTTTGAAATGGGTTTAATCTATTGTATAATTTCCTTTCAAAGGTCATTTTAAGATTTGTATAATAAAAATAATAAATAAAAACGCGACTCTATTAATATATGAACAAAGTATTGTTAAGTGACCGAATAATGTGACAACGCAAGAAATATGAGACCGGTGTTGTTTCGTCTATTTCTTTTAAGTCGGTTTATATCGGATTTTCATGCTATTTTAAATGAATAAATACAAAATGTCATCTCATCGAATTGTTGCCGCAAAACTAGATAGGTAAGTAGTCGGTCGATGAATTTGAAATTATAACACAAATGTTACATACGAATATGCGTTTCCATTTTATATTCATTAGCATTTGTTTCCGATTTCGTTATTTGTATTATAGACCTGAATCGCTAATCTGATTCTTAGAATTCTTTCACTTACAGAAAGCTATACTATCCCCAAGTAATATAACGTAGGTATATTTTATTTTGATATTAGCATTTATCTCGGCTTCTTACGCTTAGTAGAAGATCCGAACTTAAATCGACCTTCACCGAGCTGATAATAGAATGAAACATATTTTATAACAAATTTCGTATATTAGAAAATATATTAAAAAAGGATTTGCTAAAAAAAACCTGGACAGACTATTTTTAATTATTTTTTAATAAATATTTTTAATTAGTGACAGTTATTTCAGACTTCTTTTATTTAGAAATCATAAAAATACACAATTATGTGTGGATGTCCCGATCCATGAACAAAATAAAATAATTGATATGTTTATTAAAGTTTATTTGAACCAACATTCGTCCTTCATAACAAAACTTGCACTTCTGCTCCATTCAACCTCACATAATATACAATGCAAACTTATTCTAAGAGAAAAATTAAAAAAAATATATATACTCTAAACATATCTAAGTAATAACATCTTTTGTAAAGGAACAAGAGAAAATTCTCTTTATAAACTACAGATAAACCAATGGTATTCTTAAAATCTAAACTTATAAAAACTGTATAACAATATATTAATATTTCATTGGAATTGCACCACAAATCTCGATTTCATAAAATTGAAATGTCTAAAAAATATGATAAAAATAATTTTTTTAATAGACGCAAGTAAAATTTCCAAAAAAAATATAAATAAATAAAGGCCGCCGAGGCGATTAGATCATATTAATAAATTCCCATTTGTAAATAACTTATCGACATGCGGAATAATTAAACTGTTAATGGTCAATATTGTACATCGTCGACGGTGCTCTCGATGATGAAGCTCTTGATATCGCTCATGTTCTTCATGTCGTGATCCACCTCCTCCACGAGGATATCCTCGGTCTTCACGGGGATAGGAGGCATTGCGTCTATCAACTCTCCTATTTTCCTTCCGAACGAGACGAGAGTGTTGTCGAAGAACCCGGCGGCGATTTTCGTCAAATCTATCTTGTTATCGAAATTTTCATACTTCTCCTGTTTGATGATAGGTATGTAGTCGCTGCCGTCACCGTAGTCGAATTGTGGTAGTTTGATGCGCCGTTTGAGATAGGGGGGCCAGTCCTCGTCTATGGGTATGTCGCGGTAGGGCGCGGTGACGGCGCGGGGCGCGGGCGGCGTGACCCGCGGGTAGTCGTGGTCGGCGGGCGCACGGAATGTCACCATCTCTTCCATGCTGAACTCGCCCTCGTCTATCACCGTTTCCTCTGGCGACGCTAAAGAGCAAAGTAAAAAATTTAAAATCGAAATAGAAAGAAATCACTGATATTCAATGTGAATGGTTTTAAGGCTTATTTAAAGTTAAATTAAATTTACTACCGCTTTAAAATACAAAATATATAAAATGGAACACAAAGCTATCATACAACCATTACTACAAATGAATGAAAATTCACAATCAAGTGTAGTACAAAATTATGAGAGAATGTTGTGGAAATTTAATAATTCTAATTTGCGACTTTATAATTCTAATTATTTACGCTTTTGTACATATATTTTACTTTTTGTAAGAATGGTTATCAAATATCAACCCATGTTATAATTACTCTACCATTCAAACAAGCCATTGTAAAAGGTAGTTGAGAACTCAAAAATATATATAAAAATAGAAAACAGATCCAGTGTTTTGTGTTAAATATGTTAACATGTATATGTATAATCTTTTTTTAGACTTGTTACAAAAAGGAAAAAATACAATCAATTTGTAATTTTACATCATACACACCGTACTTAAAATACTTTTACTTATGCTAAAAATAGACACAAAAAGGTGCTTAAAGTTTTCGGTGATTTCTGAAATTAATTTGAACACAGAAATGGGCATAATTTAGGGATGTGTTGGTCGGTTTACAACATTCGTAGGCTGAAATGAGTAAAGATACTAACTGGTAGCCGACAACAGCGCCCTTCTCAAAGCAGCGGGCGTATGCGAGGGGGACTGCGGAGGAGAAACCGCCTGCTCCGTGTGCCTCTTCAGGGGCGGTTCGTCCCGTAGCGACGGCAGCGCCACCAGCGCGACGGACAACAGCAGCACCAGAAGGCACGTAGCGGGCTGGGCGCTCTTGTTCCCACCGCCCGTGTTGCCAGTGCCGGTGGTCACACCCGTCAACACGCTCTGGAGACAAGCAGATAACAAAGTTTTTATCACAACATTATAGAAAAAGAACACATACAAGTTTCAGATTAAAGCGCTTCAGCCTTCCAGGCTGCAGATTGCATTTTGTTAACAAGCCAACAGTAACATTTTTGTCACATTTTTTTTTGGCCTAAGTTGTAAATTTAAATCTCTAGCCTATAGCCTAACATTCCGAAGTAAATAAAGTATGAAAGGGATATGAAAGTAAATGTCGGTAAAAATAAGATAATGGTGTTTGAAAGGGGTGAAAGCACGATCGAATGTGATATATTTCTAAGATAAGAAAGTAGAACAAGTGTAAGAGTTTGTATATCTGGATAGATTGTTTACAAATTATGGTAAACATGACATATCGAAAGGAGAGTGAATGCGAGAAATAAAGTGAACGGGGCCTTGCTCGCTATTATGAATAGTAAAAGCATTTCACGACAAACGCACTTGGCTATCCATATCTATATAATAAAGTCTGAATCCCTATGCTTATTTATGGTAGTGAAAGCTGGGTATGGTTGGAGAAAAATGAAAGTGGGATCAATGTGGTGGAGATACATTCGCTACGTAGTATGTTTGGAGTGTCTCAAAGAGATAGATGTAAAAGATAGTGATGTCAGAGAGTGGTGTGGTTGGAAAGAAGATGTAGTCTAGAGTGTAGTCTAGATGTAGACTAGAGTAGAAAGAGGTATATTGCGGTGGTTTGGCCATTTGGAAAGGATGAATAAAAGTAGACTGATAAAATAAATCTATAAAGCGAATGTGTGGGATGGTAAGGTCAGTAAGGATTGCCCTAGAATTTTCTAGGGCGATTTCCTATACAGACCATATTGATGGCATATTAAAAAGGACCAAATTTTAAGCACACGAAACTAATGAGCTTGGATCAAAAGATTGATGGATGTCAGTGAGGCAAGAGAGATATGCAAAGATCGTACCATTTGGAAATCTATAGTCTCTGCCTAGCCTTCTGGGTAATAGGCGTTAGTTTAAATTATTATTATTATTATATTATTAAATAAAGTAACAATTTTATATGATGATCTCACATTAAATAGAACTTTAATGTCATCCATATTTATATATAAAAAAAAAACCGAATCGCTCATCCAAAAATACACATCCTACATAATAATATATATACTTAAACCAACCCTTTTATGCAGTTTATTGGTATCTATACTCTAACAAATACAATGATTCTATATTCATCCCGAGTATGAAATATGTACAAATGATACAATGTAACGCGAAATCCTAACACACAAACAGTTCTTTGTAATCAAATCTTTCTACATGGATTATCCTTATTTTAGATCAAGTTCTGATTCAGACATATTTTTGGGCAAATTTTCGCTGGCATATTTGCTACAAGAACATAATGATTACACATTGACTGCATAATTTTTGTCAAAGAATGATGTGTGGTGGCCACACTAAATGATACCAGTAATTTATGGTTTTACATAACTAAGTAAACCCCCCTTTATTTTCTACATTGTATGTCCAAAAATTAAGGTAATGCTTAATGAATACTTTTAAGGAAAATTATTTTGAAAATGATCGGATACACTGTTTTTGAGTTATTCCCGAAAAACTGCATTTCTCAACAAAAGAACTCAAGAGCCATGAAGATATGCTCTTTTGCTGATGCACTTTAATTTATACTAGTTCAATAGTAATAGTCGACATACCTACTTGTTTTTATAGTTATAGGCGACTAGTGTTTATAACTATCGTGTGCAAAAAGCATGAAAAAAGTGTAACAATGTACTTATTTGATTTGTAGGACATTTTGTAATAATGGCTTCAGAACCCCATAATAAGCATGGTCCGATATACTTTTGACCAGTCTTTTAATATGCTATCAATTTCAAATGTTTCTATAACCAAAGATTTCTATAAAAAACTACTAAAAAATAATTTTAAAACAATATGAACAATCATCTAAGTACTAACATAGAGGTATATTGATTACAGTTGTACCTAGTAACACTGACTATTATTGTAAAATGTAAAAGCTGTTAATTAATACATTTGAAATAAATATCATAAATTAAATAATGAAAAAGTTATATTATTTTTTATTTTTAACTACAGGTCTATGATTTACATAATTTAAAAAAAATCTTAATACCTCCCCTGATGCAGTTATTAATTTATGTTACTTGAGCCAAGACACAAAACACATTTTGTTTAAAAGAAAACTAGATATTTCCTTGAACAGTCATCTTTGTTTTTCACCTACCTGTAGCCTTTTTAGCTGGGCCGTAAGGGATTGGTTCTGTGACTGCAAGATCTTGATTCTGCGCATCAAGGTCTGATTGTCTGCTGTGCATTGCTTAACTCTAGAAAAATATAGGAAAAAGTCCATATAAAATGATTATGCTATTTCACCCTTAAATTAATATATTTACAATAACTGAAATTCTGAAAATTTTTAACAGGTTACTTATGGTTTAAAAGATCCAAGACCTTTAAAGGTAGGAAAGACAGACTAATATGGTGTAGGGAAGGGTTCTATTTCCAATCATTAGATACGAACTTGAAAAATGGGTATAAAATATAAACAGTAGGTATATGATAAGCTCCAACAAGTGGAAAATTTATCATAAGTTATTTTCAATTATTAATATGATATTACAAATAGACTCTAGAAATTGTTCTATTTTATACATTTCCTTCATAAGAAATATGGACAACATAGAATTCTTAATTATTTCATAATAACATTTTTTTAATATTAGTAATGCTAATACTCTATTGTATATGATGTTCGGAAGTTCATTAATAGATTCTTACCTGTAACATGAATTGAATATTGATTCAAAAGGATTGCCAGATCTGTCAATGCTTTCGAATCAAATCAATATTAAATTTGTTGCATAAAAATTCATAGTAGAAGAACAGATTTAAGGGTCAGTGGTGGGTTGCATGCTACTGCATGTCGTAGGCAAGTGTCTGAATACTAATACTGGTTTTATATGAAATTTTAAAAAATCTATACAAACCTATCTTCTAATCCATCGACATATTCCTTCTTCCTCTTTCTAGAATCCTGAGCAGAGATCTTATTCCTGATCTTCCTTCGAATGCGTTTAAGTTCTCTTTCCTCATGTTTGGTAAGCGGATAACTAGAAGGCAACGAGATGCCTTCTTTGACTAACAACCTCCGTTCCTCAGCCGTCAGCAAGAGTTTAGGATACCCATTGATTCCTTCACGACCCTCACGGATTTCGCGCACGTTATCGTCTTCGTCGCTGCGCTCGCTCCCCGAGTCATCTGTTGGTTTTTATTGTTATTATTTTCTAATAATAACAGACTTCGCTTATAAACAAACACTGAGGAAGTAATAGTGAAAAAAAAAATCTAAATAGAGTATTATAACTTATAAATTACATTTTGTATTATTTCTCAATCAATAATCAATTTATAATTTATTCTATCTTTTAGTTTTTTTTTAATTTGCTGACATTGTTTGATGTTTGTAACGTAAATGGAACATCATTGTTTCTAAACATTATTTGCATTTTTCAGGTACTAATCAATGTTATGCGTTATGCACTGCATGGGTACGGCATCAGGAAGAGTACTGGGATCAGTAATGAGAATGGGACAAGAATTGACATTGACAACACATTCGATTATTATAAAAAATGACAGAACATATTGCGTCCACCTGTGTGAAGCCGCAGGTAAAAAGCTAGTATATTTTCTTAAACACATATACCAAATACATCATGATGAATCTTATAGTGTGATGTCATTGACAATTTAAGGACATGAAACCATAATATATATTGATAATATTTGCGGTTATACTTAACAATATGTATGAACCCCAATTAAAAACATCATGAAAGTGAAGTTTTCTAGCCTTGTAAAGTTAATTTGCGGTTATACTTAACAATATGTATGAACCCCAATTAAAAACATCATGAAAGTGAAGTTTTCTAGCCTTGTAAAGTTAATGTGCGCTTTATACAATGAATTATTAATTGTATTTGGTTATGTATTTTCTATTTATGAATGTGAAATATGTATTTATATTTTTTAGTATTTCAATTGTTTAATTATTTTTAATGCTTTAATAAACTGATAGCTGTACAGTAGATTTCTCTGACTCAATCATTAGTATCACAACAGCTTATAAAAGTTATTCTGTGATTGAATTGTCACTACATTTGACATGTATTTTGTGAATTCTTTGGTTCATTTACTTATTTTGTTTGAAAAACGCTTTATTAATAGTTTTTGATTGCAAAAATATTTTGAGATATTTATTTATATGATATTGTTTCGTTGTATGTTGACTTGGTGACATGAACTCAAGTATTATAACAAATATGCTAACTTCAAATATAAATATTAGAATTTTATAATGTAATTTTTTATTAATACTAGTTGTCTTACTATTTGGATTAATTTGTTACATTTTATAATTGTATAAATAAAAAAAAAATGTTTGTAATATTTGATTATTGATTACCTGATAAAGTTGGAAAATAAAATAACAAAACATAGCACTATTTCATAATCTAACATATTTTATTTTGTTATCAAGTCTCCCATATTACCTTATCAATTTAAATTCAATACGGATAAGGCAAATGATTTTAATTTGTTAATAAGCACTGTAAGCTATCAAAACTAATAAGAAAATAATATTTAAATAAAATGTAAAGGCTCAAAAGGTGCAGCTTATTTTAGATGTATTGCAACAATAGTTAGCTTACTTATATATTTAATAAAATAGTAAGGAAACCAAATGTGTATATTGAATATATATTAAAAAAAAATGATATGAACTATATATAATACAAACCCCAAAACAGCTGCTTTTAAATTTTTTGCATTTATGGCTGTGTTTGTTCATGCATCACTCAAAATTAATGGACCGATTTGAACAAATCTTTTTGTTTCATTAGCATTAATCTACTACTTAGGACACAATTTATCACACTATTTTACCTAGAGGCTAGGCAGAGAACAAATTAGATTTTCTCCCTCTCTTTAATTTGAAGTACCTACTGAATAGATCTGGTCAAATTGTATCTACCTACTGTTAAATTTTAAGACAGTGCGAGTGTCATGGAAAAAAAGTGTCCAACTATCTATAACTTTCTTATTTTTTTAAATCAATTAAGTTCATGAAAAGAAAGATATCTCACAATAAACATTGCGACTTTGAAGAAGAGCATGACACAATGTCTAAGATTTTCTATACGGGTAATGAAATGAAGAAATGAAGGGCAACTTTCATGTTTTTTTAGAGCGTTGTTAACTTTCATAACCACCACGCGAACAAACTCGCCAGGCAAAAGCTAGTTCATAAATATAAACAACTCAATTGGAATTTAAGCAACAACCATTTAAGAGTTCTAAGCTCAGTCACTGACATCCATTAATAAACAACAATATAAGAGACATTAGTGCGATTGCTCCCAATAAGTAACTCAAAGGAATCAGGCTCATATAACTCACCACAATTGGCAATCATTTGCTCATATTCATCGGCTGCCTCCATCTTCAAGTCTTGAATTTTTCCAGGACTCATGAAATTAGTGGTGAGTTTGATGTTAGAATTTTTTAAATCTGCAGCATTGATAATCTTGATGGACTTCAAATCCTTCATATCTTTAATGGTTACAGGGAGGAGTATCGAACGAGGATTGCCAGCCATCGGTGCTACTCTGATGACCTTCCTTTGAGGGGCTTGGTTTTCCATTGGTTTGCAGTACACCTTGGTCTGAGGGTTGATGACTTGGATGTTAGCAACTTTCACAGGTTTTTGCGGCTGAGACTTCACTATCATTTGGGGTGGTGTAACAGGCGCAGTGTTAGATAATTTCAAAGCAGGTTTTTGTATTTTCGGCTGAACAACTGCGTGAGGTGTTTGAGACAAACGACGTTTCCTACCGCCTTTACCTGAGAAAAAAGCAAGTGTATTTTTGTATGCAATCATAATTTATTTTATACTTATCGTAAAAATATTAATAAAATAAAACAATCAATGGTTTTTGTCAAAATGTTGTATTATTTAGTTTATATATGATATGCTTTGGTTTATAAAGGAACTATTGTTATCATTCATGTGAAAATGTTTATAGTTCCCATTAAAAATGTTATCTAAGCAAGTACAATCAGAACAACATTATAACCTTTCTAAATATCATCGATTTATTCTTTACACTAAATATCTTTTAAACCTTGAATAATTTCGTAATGGTTAGCTCTTCAGATATGAATAATAGTGATAACTATAGCTTTTCCCGGTACTTATCAAAAGTTGAAAGGTTATATTTATCAATCTGACAGTCACTGGTTTTTTGTTTTCTACAAGCACAAATAATTTTATTCTACACATGGAAATTAGGTAAAACTGATTTGACAGTTAATTGAAAATGAAAATGGGTTTATTTTCTCAAACACAATAATAACATGAAAGTGTTTGATTGATGCGACTGCATAAAAATAATAAACACATTTTTACAAAGACTACTAGAAAGCTATTTAATAGTCGATAATTTTCTGATGAATGAACAAACTTAGAATAAAAGAAATTGCGATACAAATCATTCGTTCTGTATATAGAGTGACATTTGTGATTTTTCATATGAAATGGTCTGTTTTTGAAATAACCCTTGGTATTATTATATTTTACTGTACAATCCCTATTGTAAAATGTGTACAATGAAAAGTATTGAACTTTATTCTATTAAGAAAAACAGTTTAAGTGAAAGTTGCCATAAAAAGTATTGTTAATGTGAGTAATAGAACACAAGGTACTGACAGTCCAAATTAAACTATTCAAAACAAATGCAAATTATCATTTAGAAGAATATATAATTTAAATAGAATAGGTATTTTTGAAGTATTTATTTTATTTCTTTTATTATTTTTAGTATTATTCTTCAATTATGTAATTTTGCAATATATTAAAGAATATATAGAAGAATGACATATATTAAATGATATGTAGAGGTAAATTCTACAAATATTAGATTGGAGACAGTTTTTATATATTTTATAACTAAAAAGGTTCAGTAAAATCTCTTTGGTTGTACTGTTTGTATCTGGCTAGTTTTCATACTAATTAATTTTGAAAATTTTGAAAAAGAAAAATAAAAAGTAAGTTGTTTTTCTGTCACCCCAAATGAGTAAATTTAATGTGGAAAATTTAATTTATTTTCAAGTTTTATTATAAAAATGGAAAAATAGGATGTAAGCCGCGAAAAAAATTTAAGACATTTATGAAATGTCTGTATGAGTAGCACAAAAGATGAACCTTGCTCTGATCGACCTGTTACAGATGAAGTCCATGCCATTTTTGGAAAAGAAGAGCAAGATCAGCATATTAGTTCTTATGACATAACTGAAGAGCAGGGGACAGACAACAGTCAAAATAGTTTTGACCTATTTGAAAAAAGATGGATATACAAAAAAGCTCGATACTTAGATCCCACATGAGCTTACTGAAAGAAATCTAATGAATTGTGTACTCATTTGTGATTCTTTATTGAAACGTAACGAAATCGAACCATTTTATAAAGCTTGATCACTGGTGATGAAAAATGAATTACATATGACAAGAAAGTGCCAAACAAAACCATGGTCGAAAGGTAAGTAAGCTCCACAGACCAAACTCGAATTAAATCACATTAATTTGATACTATATATATGGTACGAGCTTTACCTCCAGGCAAAATTATCAATTCGGATTTCTACTGCCAACAGCTGATGAGACTCAATTGGAGTAAAAAGACCAAAATTGATCAACAGAAAAGGTGTGGTTTTTCATCATGACAGCGCCGGACAACATATATCTTTAGTCACTCAGCAAATATTGGGAGAATTGGGTTGGGAAGTGTTAACACATCTACCATATAGACCTGACCTTGAACCCTCAAATTTTCACTTGTTTAGGTTTTTCTAAAATTCTTTAAATAGTGTTAGGTTAACATCAAGAGAGGACTTACAGAACTACTTGTCACAGTTTTTTTATCAAAAATCCTAAGGTTTCTACAGCAATAGATTTATGTCACTACCTACAAAATGGCAATTATATATATATATATATATAATTAAATGATAATTAAATGTGAAAAATTAACTTGAATTCATATATATGAAAAAACTTTTTCCCCAACCTTATATATATGTATAACTGAAAAACTATTAATAAGTCTAACATTTTGAGAATTTTTTTCTAAATAATGCAGTAAAAAAGAACACCTTTTATAAACACTGAAGTTAATATTTATTTATAATTCTTCTAATGATAAAAAGAAAGTGAACTTAAGTTGACAAAATTAGTTGTTCGTGTTTTGAGAATAAAATAAATAGAAAGAATGAATAAATGATGAAATATAAAATATATATGTGAAAGATGTATTAATATACAAACATAATAAAAGAAACATTAACATAAATGTTCTTGCAATACTTTCTAAATATTTTTAAAGATCAGAAACGGTTTTAGAAAGTTCAACATTTCATTATATCACAACAGAATTGCATCATCTTTAGCTAGGCTAAACATTGGAAGTTATCTGAGTCACTCTTTTTGGGCTATTGATATCTTTATAAATTCATGTTAAAAGTCAAAACTTTGGAAAGGTTGTGCTAAAATCTGCATTATAATTAACGCTTCGGGAATACTATAAATGTCCTTTAAGGTTTTTAGTTTTTTCTACTAGTGGATAAAGAAGTCATTGCTGGGTACTGTTTAACAGTGACATATTTTATATTCCACTTCTACAAAACATCTTAATGTACAAGACCTCCATACACCGACATTAGATATCAGTGATATTATAATAAGATAACAGCTGCTTGTATGATAAGGAGTAGTAGTATTTTACTGTTTCCGGATGGATTTAATCGAGACAATAATATTACAGCATTTGCAAAAAAGCAATATTTATCTATCAAAAAATTGTATTATCTACAATATTATCTAATAATAAATGTAGACATTTATCATGGCAAATCTTTCCAAGGACCGTAGCAAGTTCATAATTAAAAATGGTTATATTAAGTAGTGCAATAGAGTATGACGTTAAAATATTTGGAATTATTTATCTGAGAAATTAATGTACTAAATATACTACAGCATTTTAACTATACTGTCTTATTTCCATTTGGTCGAGTTAAATATCTGTGTAAATATAAAATTTGTACAACAAGTAATGTACTTATTATTATGGACAACTTATTCGTATTCTTAAATATAAATTTCAATATGTATTACCAACTGCTATTTGGTGTAATATTTATTAATAACATCATTATACTTTATGATGAATTTAGGTATAGTATCATTACCTTGACAGATACCAATGTTACATTAATTTAATATCGTAACATTTATCATTTCCATTTGTTTCCATACCACTCAATAAAGTGAATCTCATTTTACATGTATGGAAATATCCTTGAAAACTAATAGTATGTGCACAGGTGTGACCCGAGATAAGTGACTCATTTCATGATGAATGTCTAGAGCAAGTGAATACATAGCAAGCTTTCTCAAAAGCCTTTAAAATCTTTTCTAAGCATGTGTAAATTATTTCATCATCATATATTAAGAATAATGAACATAAACATCGCAATAGAATAAGTATATAATTCTCAATGGAATTTAATCGTAATAGAATTTAAATAAGTGTATCACAGTTTGTGATATTCTTATTGGAAATATAGATAAGTGTTTGAGGATCGTGTCTACTAAACTCTGAAACGTCGGAAGATACACTCTGAAAATTAGGAATTGTCAAGGTTTCAGACTATCCACCTGTCGGTATATTTGTTGTGTTGCTAACTTCAGTCTGTATTGGTAACTTTTAAGTCTTATATCTCCACAACCATTCAACTCAGATTTTTAATGCCCTAAATTAATAGTTCAAAAACAGTGAAGAAGAAAAATGGCCTCTTTGCTACACGTGAAACTTTTGGAAAAGATTATCCATCTATCCCAAGGAACTAGCACTTTTGAAACTCAAGACGAAACACTTGGAATTCTTCAATCACATTAATTGTATCGTGCTATTAATTTATTTTAAAAATAATTCTGTATGAAATTAATTGCTGTTGTACATCTTTCTTCCTAATATAAAGTTTACAAGAATTTATATGGTAAATAAGAGACAGAGACAAAAGAAGTATAATGCGTAAGATATCTACAAGATCAACAGTTTCTGTCTCTATCTTTCTTATATGATATCATTCTCACAAGCTATATTATATAAATGTGATAATGAATATCAAAACAATTTAATTTTCTTCCATTGCAAAACAAATAATTTCATGTTTATACCTATAATGTAGAGCCAATAACAGTAACAACTTGCTTTTGTTTTGAAATCACCACACAAATTAGGGTCATCTTCACTGATTTATTGATAATTCATTTATTGTCACATGGTACTTGCATATATTGTATCATTCTAAGACTATACACTCAATAAGCCAAATAAATAATAACTTACAAAACAATATCAAGCTACATAATTTCAAATTAAGTAATGGAACACTTGACTTTAAATCTGAAAATTGTGGGTCTCAACCTAAACATGTAAAATGTACGTAAGCTTAATAAAAATATGAGTTAGTTTTTTTATAGAATATTAAAATTTATGCAGTAAATCCAACCTAAGCCAAAATCTAAAACACTACAATTATATTACATACCTGGACTAAATGTTTCTTTATTAATGAACCCTGGCATAATGTTCTGTTCAAACTGTAGCATGTCGAAGGGCTCCTCCATGATGTCAGTGGATGGTGGCGGTACGACATCATAACCAGGCAAGCCAGTGACTTCACACATCCCAATTGGGACTTCGGAACTTGTCCCATTTGACAGGACCGGTATATTGACTTGTTCATCATCACAGGAGTTCTGTATGAGGAATGGCGACAGTTGCTGCTCAAAATCACTGAAATAATATTTTATTTCTTTATTTTTATCTCATGCACAGCTATATTACATATCACAAGTGCTTTCCTTGTTTTAATTACAACTTAAAGTGACAACACATTTAACAGCTAAATGAACTTTGTCAATAGGTTTTTCCTTCTATCATGGAAATTCCCCATATCATCTTAAATCCCCATACATATTTTTATATGAATAGTCAAGAAATACAAACATGTAACAAAACTTATTGATATGTTTATGCACAAATGCACATCTTATTATATTCGGAAAACATACAATTCGTGCCCTCTTCTATTTAATTATGAGAAAATTCAAAATTTTATATTTTGTACAAATTATAGTAATATCATTTAGGTTTAATTTCCATAAGTAGTACACTCATAATTACTACTTATATTCATAATATAAAAGTATTACTTAATTAACATTGAAATATTATTTAAGAAGTTTATTTGATTAACAATAAATGGGAAAATTATAATTGGACTGAGGATTGATTTTTTTCATGCATTAATAAATTTTTAACGGATTTGATAAGCTGTGAAAAATTTAACTGCTTGTGTTTTCTGTTAATAATTGGTAATGCAAATCTGCCCTATAAATTATATCAATTAAAAAATATATATAACTACTTACCTTGAGTACTCACGGTTCAATGTTTAAGAGCTTTACATTTGAAGCAAGACAAACTGGGTTCATTCCTAATAATAGGTGAATTGACCAATGAGATTTTAATTTGTCAAATTAAACAACTCGCTCCATGTATCAGAGAGCATGTTAAGTTTGTCGGTGATAAGCGTTGTCACTGTATTGGTAAAAACGGCCATTGGCAGCCCCCAATATGCATTAAGCCACTACTGAGAGCCTAAGGTCTTAGCCCATCAATCTGAAATAAAAAAAACTTATCGAAGGATACACCACAGTAGTAGGATGGTCAAAAAATTGATACAAAAATCTATTTTAATTCAACATCAGAATAAACCAATAAAACTATTGGCTATAATCATAATTCTTTTTGATTACATTACATAACTACTTTCTTTAATCTCTACCGACATTTATTAGGTTATTTTTGTTATATAGTATCCTTGTCACCTTACTGCTGTGGTATACCACTCTCAAAATCTTTTTATTTCCGATTGAGAGACCTTAAGCCCTCCACACTATTCCTAATGCGGTGTGAGATTGCTAACAACCAGTGTCATTAATGCAATAAGTTATGGCGCTTCGAGATATGGAAGAATGCTTATAGTTAGAAACTCTTTGGTCAACTTAAATGGTCAGGACTAATCGGATATACTTTCTGGTTCAAATGTTCTTAAATAATGGATTACCTTTGCTACATTAATTAGGTGCCTAATTATAATCACTTAAACCTAAGTAAATGCAGCCCATATTTCAAGTAGCTCAATGTGGTCATTTGACACAAGTTAGTAACACTTGTTTCGATAAAATCAAGTATTAAGATGTCTTATATATATATATATATATATATATATATATATATATATATATATATATATATATACATCTAGAAATGTGATGAGAACACAAACAAACAAACTTACACATGGAAACCATTTTATGCTTATTTTATTCAGAGGCATTTCTATAAATTTACATGTAAATATTTCATCTTCCAGGTTTACATATTTGGTTGGATTAATATTTAAGCTATCAAAATTTATAAATAATAAAAAAATACTATGTAAATTTTAATTTGATTTGCAATTTTTTTTAAAACATGTACAATATTCTGGTTTGACCAAAAAAAAATATATATGCTTATAAAATGCTTTTCCTCATCATGGAATAACTTTGTATTAGAAAATGATTAGTATCAGAAAATTACAGAACCTACTATTATTTACTTTTACTTGATATCTATATTATTCTCATCGCTAAATTGACAAATGCACACCATAAAGAATAATAAGTTGTAGCTAATGAGAGCTTTTCTTTCACTGTGTCCTCACAAACAATGGATAAGTGGAAGACAATTAAGACAACATTTTAATTCTTAATTTCATTAAAAATGAAAACTAGGATTGAGCAATGAAAGATTCCGGGTGTTAGTCCGTTACGATGTACATAAATGCAAGTTTAAGAACTATGTTTCACTCTTTTACTCTCAGGTTCAGTATAATGTGATTGTAAATAAAAAAAAAACCGCAATGTGATAGTTCAGTAAACACATGCACTTAATAGTAGATAATAATTTTTACTTTACATCCAATACGTGGGCACACTCACAACTCGGTCTGGTCACTAGAGAGTCCACTGTCAGAACAAGAACTACCCGACACGTTTGAGGTCTGCGAGGTACCGCATAAATCAAAGTCGGGTAATGTTTCATTAAGAAAATTCAGCGGGCCCTGTTCCAATGAAAAGATGTTCTCCAGGAGTTCATCGGAGCTGGCCTGCCAGGAGTCTGACTGAAATCATAAGAACATGTCATGTTCTTGTTAAAAACAACACTTTTTATTGTTTTACAACACAATATTACCAACATAAAAAAGTAATTGATGACCAAAGATAATTAACTTTTTTTTTGTTGCATGAGATTTTTCTACTATTGTTTACTAATTTAGGTGCGCTTATTTCGAATCTACCCTCAGATTTTTCATACCAGCTCTGATTAGTGCGATACAGGTGCCGCCTTGATTTTGTATTAGTCGATAATTTCTATCAATACGTTATGTCTTCCTCAAGGTTGTGTTTAAGCTGTACTGATTGTTTCTGTGTTATTTGTGGAGAATATATGTTCAAAAAATTCAATTTGAAAGTGTCGGATTTTGTGAAAAAAGCATACTTTAACTAGTTTGGTTTCTATGGCTGACTAATGCCTAAGCCCTGGATACCTAGTTTGGTACGTAAAAATTGTGTTGAGTCTTTTTGATTATGGGCAAATAGAAAAAGACCTCTTAAGTATAAATAACCAATGGATCTGGCGTGAACCATCCAATCATCATTGAGTAGTGAGAAAATCAAAGCTGGTATTTTTGATGGCTCGCAAATCAGGAAGTTCATAAATGATAAAAATTTCATCAACAATATGACAGCTATTGAGAAAAGTGCATGGGAAGAGTTTGTTTGGTTACTGCGAAATATTTTGGGAAAGAGAAAGTGTGATGATGATGACATTTAGCACGTTGAACAATTGCTGATACACTTCCAGCAGCTAGGACGCAACATGAGTATTAAGCTTCACTACATTCACAGCCATCTAGCCTATTTTCCTGAAAATCTCGGTGACCTAAGCTAGGAACAAGGGGAGCTCTTTCATCAGGATAATCGCACCATCGAGGAGATATCAAGAGTACTGGAACGTAAATATGATGGCTGATTACTGTTGGAGCATTCAATAGTATTCCTAACACATGTCAAGCGAGAAAGTCATATGAAAGAAAATTTACTTCAGAATAAATAAATTTAATTAATTTTTATAATTTAAACTCAGTGCATTTTTATTGAAAAATCCTGTCACTTCATAGGGGCAAAACTAGAGCTGCTACATAAAAACGGCATATGTTTTTGAAATTACCATGGAAAAACAATTTAGATTCATACAAAAAATTTCATGCAACAGACATGATGTTTTCGTGTGTCATTGATTAAACATAAGTGAATAATTCAGGCACTGTAAATTCCACAGCGCGCAAATCAAAAGCAAAGGAAATAAAGTAAGCACCTAATAAAAATCACTGATTTTTATAAAAAAAAAATGTATGTATAGTAAGATACTTAATTTAATTGATAAATTTTAATGTTTGAGATTTAGCCAATAACATGAGATTGAACTTGTGGTATAATTGAATAAGTGTTTTAATAGAAATAAATATCAAGTTTAGACTCATATTAATACAAGCTATCATAAGTTTGCTTGTACAAATATTTTATTCCCTTCTAATAAAAGACTGCAATATCTATCAACACCCTGTTTATATATTTTTTTAATGCATATGATCAGTATGACAGTAATTTTTTTTTTGTATTAAGTCATACATGACCACTTTCAATGACACTAACAATAGATTAATAGATAAGGAACAAATCGAAAAAGGTTGTAAACCAGAGAGAAACGGTAGCACTACTTACTGTGGAAATGTATTTTTAGAAAAAATTCCTGTATAATATCGAAATAAATTCTATTTACCTAATAACCTAATGTAAGAGGTTTGGTTTTCACTGTAGTTTAGTTAAGCAAGAGCTATTCTAAAATATTTATTTGGGTAAGCATATGTAAATAATTAACTCACTTTAACCTAATTGTAACTAGCGTTTCATATGTATCATGCTGCATAGAAGAAGGCTAGTAACAAGTGGGTTACGTATGACAAACTAGTCCATGACATATTTGTAATATTACTCATTAAACATAATTGAAACTATGGAATATGAAAATAATGTAAAAAAAATGATATTCATTAATAAATTAAACAAAACTGCTATCCCGTTACATACACAAAATTTAATTTAACAAGGAAATATATCTGTGCAGGGTAGCAGTAAAAAGGGTAGTCAACTCCCAGATAGTTTTATTCCCAGTTACCCCAAAATACCCCAAAACAATATTAATGCACATATCAGATATTTGTATCAATTTTTTTTCTTCCAACTTTAATATTAGAGTTAAAACAGTACTAAAATATTGAGTGATAATTAAAATTTAATCATGGAGTACATTCATCTTACCAAATTGACAAAATAGAAATTAAATTAAGTGAAACAAATACAAATAAAATGAATAACAAATCAGCTACTTTTAACAAAATTTATTTTATCTGATTTGACATGAGTCAATAATGTCTATCTACTATATATACTCATTACATAATGTACATTCAAATTAACAGTTAACTTTTGTTCGTTATTAAATAAATGTTTAAAATGGAAAATATCTTCATTGTTTTCCAATTTCTTACTAAATTGTTTCATAACCATTTGTTACCTACATGCTCAACTCGATGCATCCTCATGACAAACTTTAATACAGTAATACACTGCTACAAATATTAATATTTTTAGAAATTTTAACTTGTTTAATATATATGGTGCACTAAAAATAAAATATAAATAATGTATTTATACGCTTATAAGATGTTTGCAAACTCTATACATAATACAATAATAAATGGTTTAAGTATATTTGAACTATGCATGTATATTGACTGGCAGAATAGAAATTCCCATTTTTAAATAAATATATTACCTCCAAAAGAGACATTAAATCCAGTTTTTTATCCATTTTGAATTTTATAGCTTCCGATTTGCAATCATAACACTTATTATGAAACTTTATGACGATGCAATCATTAGTACCAGTTAATTTTCACTAAAACAAGTTGAAATAAGTCTCAGCCAGGCGTTCGAGATGGAATGGCGAACTTATAGAGTGAAGTCCAATGTAAAAATCCACTGTTACTCAATGGAATATATCCGCATATGGTAAAAACAATGACCGCATGGTGCCTAGCTGGCAGCGCGAATACACTTCGTGAACGCACGACGTGCGCCGATAACTTTACGCTCGCAGTATTACGACGCACACACTAATACCGTGTAATTAATGATAATATTCAGTGACACTATATTATTTACTAATTAATTCATCAATTAAAAACCGAAGTTTGAAAGTCGAGAGCCGGTGAGCGAACAAGCCACGTCCGATCCCAAAACGAAATGAACAAGCAACGGTAAAAGTGGGAGCTCGAGACACGAAAGTGGTGAAGTGAGGCTAGGCCCCGGGCCGTTTACTTATTGCCGCACCGTACGTCTACGCGATCGGTCGCCGGCTGGGTTATCGTTTTGAACTAAATTGTTGTTGGGAAATTGGGGTCGTTCTCGTCAAAGTGACATGACTCATTGTTTGCGACATGAAGATATATACGAACCATTAGACCGTTTTGATGGAAACCGTCCATTTTAGTCTTTGTGTTTAAATTATTTATATGCTGGACGTCCTCGGTTAAAAATTCCAAAATCCTGTTAACATCTTCGTTCACATTGGCCATTTTCCCTTATCACACTTCTTATCATGGGTTAAGTCAGTCGTTAGATAACAAACCATTTTCACTTTTTACACATCGTTATGTTTATGAATTGTTAACAAAACATGACATTCACCAGCAGAACTATTATTTATAATTTATTTTTGAATTGAATAGTATCCTGACATTGACATTTCCGACGAACTTCCAACGTGGAGATTGTGACGTCATTAAAAATAGGACACTTTTCACAATTTGATTGGTCAATCCAATACGGTAAAACAGGGCGATTGTTTGTGTGCTGCCATCTAGAGTCGTAATAATAAAATAGTTTTGAAGAGGGAAAATTTAAGTGTCAATAATAAAATTCTACTCTTTGTTTCGACTTTTCTAAAATATCTAAACCGCCACAGAAAAAAAAAACACTCCTAATTCACTCAGAGATATAATATGAACTACATGTATAATTAAGAGTAAATGTAATACGAATTAAATTACGAAAACGCGGCGTAGTAAAGCGGTCTATCAGTTATCTTCTACTATATCTATTGGTTATTATCGATAATTAAAAGGTATCTTCAAGTAAATTAATAAATCATCGATTTCTAAAAGTATTTGCACGAATCTGTACAGTTGTTGCATAAAGTAAGCTTTAAAGAAGTTTGTTAGATTGACTATAGCAACTCTTTTATAACAGACAACAAGGTTGGATTTAGGTAAAGAGCAAATTTTTTTAATTTGTTGATATGTGGAATAATGGCATAATGTGAAGACTTTTCAACACAACTTTCAGATTCATTTCAAAGATATTTAGTAATCAAATTTTCACGATTGCGAAGTTCATCAATGGGATACTATATTATTTTATTTATAATACTGTATTTAAATTTTTTTTTTGCATGAGTAAGAGGGCAGTGAAAGTTTTTTTTTTTTGATAACTTAAAAATACCTGAGTAATGACTGTTTTAAATTGCTAATTAGACAGAGAAGGCACTAGGACCCAATGACGTCATAGTGTACTTGTGTCATATAGAACAACGTTATACTCCGTTTGCAAGAAAGAGATGGCATAGACTTTTCGGAAACGTTATAGTTCTCTTCGATATTAATATTGATTTAAATTTTAGTCATTATGTTTAGTCAGTTTACATAATTCATTAACAAATATAATACTTGAAAGATCAGTAAGCTACCTATTAAAAAAAAATTGATGCTTTTGATTGTCAAATACCTACGTACAAACAGGTAATTTCATACTTTGTTCGACACGATATCACCTAATTACATGAAGAGTTGTGACATGTAAAAACATCATATTGTACCAAAAAAGGAAACTAATAAAGTTGTAAGTGAGAATTTTTCTTTTGAGTACCTATTTCATCGGATCCTTTGAGCGCAGCATGGGATCGCTTGTAATACTATGCGTTTGATAAAATGATGTGATGTTGGCAATAAAGTTAGCAGAGCAAGCAGATATTAAGCAAAACCTCATGAGGAATATCTATCTATTACAAGAGGGAACGCTCCTAGAGTATAGAATATTACTACAGTTGTTTTTCAGGCGTTTTTATAATCTAAGAAGAATATATGTCCAGCGGGCCTAGCACGACGCCATAGAGAAGAATATGTCTATAGGACTATCTTTTTCGCGCCAAAGTAGCGAGTGAAACGGATAGGTTTATAGAGAAACGGGATAAGACAATTCTAGAGCTTCGTGCTAGACTTGTACGAAGATATCAACGTACATGATAAAATGTATGAGAAGAATCACATAAAAGGCTCCAATGTCACTCAAAAAATGTTTAAAATGGATGTTTATTGATTTTCCTGTATAATATTCATATTTCGAATCGAGTTATAAGAGCAAAATGGATGTTTTACTTTCAATAATAACTGTGTATGTAATTGATTGCTCATTTACAAAGGAATTTGAGATTTGTATATAAGAAATTTCTTTCGAATTATCGGAGTCGTTGATAAGAAACCAATTACATGTATTAATTATATAAAATTGTCCAATTAAAAATTTTGAAATATTTTTTTCTTATGCCATCTCACAATGTTGAGGTACCAGTATGTTTATAGGGTGAAGCTCTGTTAATAGATGATATTATTCCCTTTGACTGATACTTTAAACGTCTCACGAATTTTTGTCTGTTTTCGATGCCGATACCGAGGTGATATCTATCTGGGAATTCCGATATTTTTTTTTGTTTTTCATATCGAAAAATTTATTGAAACATCAGAATTTTATAAATCTTAAATTTTAATAGCAAGAAGTTATAAAACTTTCTTCCCGTGGGGGCCGGCACAATATTTTCTGGTGGGTGCATATTAATACAATATGTTTTATTTTTTTGTGTTTTCTTTCTAAATAGGCATAGCCAGGGGTTTGCAAGTGCACCCCCTTGAACTATCCTCACGGCGGCCATGTTCCTTTCGTACATCAATCTACGTTATCAATTATACTTTAATTGAAAATGTCAATTTTTAATAAAATGTATGTTTTTAATGACACAAGTACAATACTAATTAATGATCTTTGGATCTTCCCTTTATTTGTGCTGTAAGACTTTGTTTGTCCCCAAATTTCACGATTCTAGGTTAATGGAAAATACCCTATAGATTTTGATTTATTGGGAGTGTCAAAATATGTGATACAAATGGTCGTATTTATTGATTGCATTGACTTATAAGCTTAATTTTTTTAGCTTCAAATGACCACATATAGTTAAGTTTTTCATACTAATTTCGATATGATACCGGCACACATTTCTGAGGAAAAGAATCTTGACAGATAGATAGACAGACGGATAGACGGACTACGAAATAGGAGGCCTATAGGAGTTCCTTTTGAGGTAGGAAACTCTAAAAATGAATAGCCTATACATAAAATGTAAGCATTAAAATGGCAACCTGATTGATGGCGCTGTATTTGGGTTATTAAGAACATATATATTTTAAGACTAAAACCACTCATATTCTCCACACATGTCGGGTTAGTGCGTAAAAAATCAATAACACAATGTTTGGACCCGATAAGTGACGATATGGTCGAGTTAATAATAAATTTCATATCTAAACACCGGATTGCAGATTAATATTTATACAATATCTTCACGTTGTCATTAAATTTAATTTGAATCTGGAAAAAAGCTGGGTCATCGAATGATTAGAAGGGTGAATAGCAGGATGGACGGGTGACTGAACCGGTGGATGAGCGACTTAATGGTTACGTAGTTGGGTGGATTGTTGAACGGATGATAGACAGGACGGTTGGAGGATCGAATAGATATATGGCTGAATGGATGGATGGTCAGATGGGCGGAACGTTGATGGGTTCCGGTGGCCCGATGGATAGACGGCCTATTGGATGGGGAATGGATGGCAGGACGGATGGATGAACAGGTAAGTGGATGGATACGCAGCCGGATGAGTGTAAGGTCGAATAATTGTTTAATAAACTATTCTTTGACTGTTAGATTAATTTGTGTTGTTATGTGTGTCTATTTGCAGAGACAGAAAATCTGTTAAACAGTTGACCCTACAGGTCATCCCAAAAACTTCTCCTAATGATATTCATCAATGTTTTTTAAGCTTCTCGAGTTCAAAAAGATAATTGTCTTAAAGCTCATTTTGAGACTTATCTTTAAATATTTCAAGATCAAAAATTCGAAAAACAGTTCACTTTTTAGTTAAATCCTGAAACTTTTTGTTACTTTCGAGCTTAAAGTCTTGAGAAATATATGTTCATATATATATATATATATATATATATAAATTATTGGACTTGAAATTAAAAAAAATATTTTCTTTTTCAAGCACTCAGAGTTCAAAAATACAATTTAGATACGTTGTCAGCCCTTCGAGTTCAAGCATATAGATCTATTTAAAAAATCTGCCAAGAGCATGTCGAACCATGCTAATTGTAGGGGTTTGAAGCTGTTACTATAAAGAAATGACATGATGTATAAACGCATGAAAAAACTACGTTACTTTATATTTTCCATGTTTCCCGCACACAGTAGTATAAGCACTTTAGTCGCCTATTACTAAAGAAACAAATAGGTACGTCGACTATTACTCTTAAACTACTGTGCACTAAAAAGCACTAGCAAAAAACGTATTTAACAATAAGCGTATATAACAAAAAGTGCATGAAAAAGGCAACAACGCAAAAACGGTATATCTCATCATGTTCAAAATAATTTTCTTTGAAAGTATTTATTATGCGTTACCTTTGTAAACTTTTTCATATTTTTTTGGACATACGGCTTAAAAAGTAAAGGGGGGCATACGATTTATGCTATTCTCGGAGCGATTATTTTTGAAGATATTCACTTACCTAAGCGGGTAAAACGGGTGAAATATTGTTGTAAAGAAAATCGAAACCGTTGAAGCTATAACTGTCAAACCTAGCGTTTTAGTTACTTGAGAGAATAGAAAAATTGTATAGTTTTTTTTTTATATTTAACCATGAAGGGGGTAAAATATGGAATAAAATATTTTATGGCAAATGGAAACTGCTGAAGCTATTGAAGTCAAAATTCATACTTTAGCTAATCTTTATTAATAAAAACTAATGATACCCATTGTTTTTTACAGAGACCCTAGAGGGGACAAAATAAGGGTTGAAATTTTTATATAGAAAAACGTAACTCATGAAACTATCGACGGCAAAGTTTATATTTTAGACACTTATTACATATGTAAATTAATGACGTGCCTCGTTTTTCGGAAAATGGCTTAAATAGGTCAAATGAGGGATGAAATGTTTTATGAAAAATTTAAACTGCTGAAGCTATTGATGTTACCATTTTTGGTTTTGTTAAAAACTCAACTTCCGTATGTTTGTCGCCGCAAAACGCGGAAGTAGTCTTCGATTGACGTGAAATTTCAACACAACGTTGCATTCGAATACGGGTGTGTTATTATATCTTTTAGCATTTGCTCTCGATTCCGCCCGCCAATTATATTTTTTGTTTAACATTTTCGAGAGGCAAACGCATGGACACTCACAATCACAGAGAAGTCACCAGTGCATTACCGATCAAAAGATATCCCATTCCTACCCAATAGGGTGGGGATATCTTTTGAAGCGAGGAGTAGGGTGACGGAGGAGGCAGTGGGTTGATAGAGGGGGAAGTGGAGAGGTGGACGAGGGAGCGGGCCGCCGGAACTCTCACTGAATTTAAGAAAGGCAACAGTGAAAGCTGTTACTTCGCATCTGTATTATAACGAGAGAGTGTGCTCTCTTAAGCGGCCTTTATATCGTATAACTGTCGTATATACGATGGTCGTACGAGTTGTTTGCGACTGTCGCAAGCGTCTTTACACGACATGTCGAAAAACTGACTCATTCTTTACGCGGCTTCGGAATGGATCGAAAAAAAAAAGAGGAAAAAAGATACCAATGAATGAAGGATTGGCTAATGAAAAGAAAAGTATGTTCTCACATTGGCGTATTGCAGGGTTGCATACGACCGGTCGCATACGACAGCCCATTACATTATGCCACCGTCGTACCGATCGGTGCGACGGTTGTATAATGTAAAAAGGCTTCTTACGCATTACGCAGCACGCACATTTTCGTGCTGCAGCCAACTTGGCCACAGTACGACTCTACCGCTATCAAATCGAATTACTACAGCGTCTTAAAAATTATTTAATTCAATAGAAAGCTATATATACATTTTTTTTTTATTTTGATAGTGACTTTGCTCTAGCTTCACACAAATCGAAGTAAGCGTGAACGGTAGCGGCATCGAAATTAAAAGTGAAACGTGGAGCGGAACCAAGAACCGGATCAAAGACCGGTGCCGAAATTGAGTGTATGACCGGGGTTAGAATTAAGAGCGTGATAGGGATTGAAATTAGCAACAATACCGTGATCAGGATTAAAAATGGAGACAAAAACTTGGAAAATTAAACAATGCACCCCTCACAAAGCGAAATTAAGTTTTGATATAAAAATCTACTGCTGGATTAAAAAATAAAATGCAGACCGAACACAAATAATCCTCAAGGATTGATAAGAAAAAGGTATTAAAACATACCAGTAAACTTACTAACAGTGACATTTATACATTTAGAAGTCTGGGGTGCCGATTCGCTAAGTGCAGGGAGTATGGCGGGAGAAATGCAATCCATCGCAGCTCACGCTGTGGAAGAAAATAGTAGATTTTCGGGAGGCTTGTCAAATTTTATTAATATTATAAATATGAAAGCTTGGATGTTCGGATGTATTCATTTAGTTAGATTGAACAGAATTATCTAAAAGTGTATCTTAATATAATTTATACGTACGAACAACGTACAGATCATAATATATAAAGATACAAACTTTTACTCGCCACTTGTCTTGCGTGTTCGTAGAAATTTACTTTACATATGTCGATTGTTCATCGGTAAGAACAATGTTCAAGAGAGATTTAAGTCCTATATCCATTCGGGGTGGGAATCGCTGATAAGTGATTTAGATCGGAAACGATAATTTTGATCAATAGATGTAATCAATACAAAAGATTAGAGGATTCGTTGCAGGCGGAGCAGCGGGTGAATTCTGGATATTTTGAAAAGAAACAGAATCTAGATCGCGATCAGAATCAGAATCAATAGCGGAGATGGGACTGAAAAAAAAAGGAGGAAAAGCATCGGGATCGTGATCGTCAGAGCGATCTGTCCAATGAAAGAATTCATTCAATGTTCACATGACCAGAGCCGCCGGCACAAGCTTGTGTACTATATAAATAATACGTGAAACTTGTATATAATTATGAATATTATTGGAATGAGACAAAATCTTTATATTATTGGTTTAAAAATAAAGTGTTATTGGAATGAGACAAAATATTTATTACTGGTTTAAAAATAAAGTATCTATAAATAATTTGCTAAATAAAAGTTGAGCTACACTCGACATTCTTAAGAAGACAAGATGTTAGGGCGTATTGGATGCACAGGGCCGGTTAAGTCGTCACAGTTCCGAACGAAGAGAAACTGAAGAGTAACTTAACGAGTCTATTTTTTGGGAAAACTATTATAAATATTACACCAGTCATAATGTTTTAGTTTTCCGTTTAATTTAAGGAAAAACATTATATCCATAATTTTCTTTAATTACAAATGTTTCGGCGGCAATAGAGATCGACTTGGCTACAGCGCTAAAATAGGCCCGATCGACCGGTAAGATACCACACACTCATAGAATACAGACGTGAAGTAGTAACCTCCGCTGTTGTTTTTCGTCCAGTGAGTAAGAGTTTAGGCGGTATACTATCCCTCCATCACTCCACTCTCTCTTCATCACTCTACTCCTTTTTCCGTCAGCCCATATTTTCCTCCGTCAAATATCCTATTTCTATACAAGAGATAGGCAATGCAGTGATTATTTCTCTAGAGTCACGAATATCCGTGGATGACGGTGACTACTTGCTCTCTGGTGACTCGCTGTACTCGTTTGCATCTCGAAAATGCTATAAACGAAATAGCAGAAAAAATGCAGAACGAAAATTGGTATTCAAGAAGATTATATTTGTTTTAAGGTGATTTTTTGAAACAGGTAGGAAATATAAGTTTATTGACCATGTAAAATTATGGAAATGTAGAATCATACTATCTTTAACCCTCGTTCTATATGGACCCGTTTTTAGACGTTATTAGCCGTTAAACCGTGAACTCAATTAATTGTTTCATAGTATCAAAGGAAACGCCCCTTTCAAGTCCGCATATTATGACGGACCATTACGGAACCCTACATTGCGTGTGGCCCGACACGCGCTTAGCTAGTTTATTTTTTCTTTATCCGTTTGTTTGTCTGTTCGGTAAAATTTTATGACAGAGTTTAGATTGAAGAATCTAAATATGTATGAAAGAGTGTAAAAAGGAAAATTGGAATCATATCAAGAATGTACTTTATGTGGTAGTTGTAGTCAAAGTTCTAACTCGCCATTTTTTGATGTTAAATTGTAGTATTTTCGTTAAATTCTATTTTTAACAACTTTTAAACCTCTTTTACTTTAATTTCTATGCGATCGTCTTTACAAACAAACGTTCGTGATATAATTGCACGGTATTAAATATAAAGCGTTTTCAATGAGAGACGCATGATTTATTTCCGTCAACGGCGCTACGACGAAATTGAATACCGGGATCATATATCACATAGAATATGTGTTATTTAATTTACGTACAAGCATTTGCCGTCTCTCCACTCAGATATTATTGCTAGAGAGGCTTCAACAAAATGCAATCGATTTCGATATAAACACAACAGGATACGATACGATATGATATATTATGTATATGTATAGTCTGTATAAGAAGAATAGACGGAAAATGAAAGCGCCACCATTGTTTACATGGCGACACCATATTCTACGAAACAATCAATTTGATACTTACTATTCATCATATTGTTTTAAGTAAGGTGCTGTGCAGAAAAAATAATCTCTATAGTATGACAAAGAAACAATAATAAAAAAACACTATTAAACAACACTTATTTATTATTATTGTTCGTGACGAAAAATTCCCTGCACACCCTAATGTGCATACGGCGTGAACATGTTAATTATTTTCATTACAGTCCATATATAGACGAGTAATTCACAAACTTGTACATATAAAGTATCGTTTTTTACTCTAGATCAAAAAACTAATTTCAATAAGCACATAAAACGCATCCGGGACAGGGCGGCCTTTTATCTCGGCCGACTCCACCTAATGACAAATGTTCGTTGGAAGCTGTCTCTCCATAATAAAGTCACGTTGATCAAAACTTGCATAAGTCCAGTCCTCACATACGCCAGCGTAGTCTTCCCGCATATACCGTCCTACAAAATACACAAACTACAAGTTATTCAAAACAGATTAATGCGCACAGCCACAAGTGCTCCATGTACATTACAAATCTCAATTTGTACAAGAATTTAAGCTTACAGACAGTCGAGGCTTTCCTCAAAGAGCAGTTCCAATAGTACTTCTAGTTAGCCGTAAGCCACCCCAACCCATTAATAGCTGCTGCTGCATCCTACAATATCAAGCACTGGCACAAAAAAACGCCAGCCTAAACATGTTCTCTCAGACTGATGATTCCATCACATGCTCAATCGCGAACTCTTTTTCTTCGCTTCAAGCGAACACCGCGAGTCCCTTCCTAATGTTATATGTACTGCCTATTAGCAACGCAATTTTAGTAAAATAGACAAATTGTACAGTTTTTAAAATAAAAGTAAGAACTTTTAAGAACCGCAGAAATAAATAAATAAATAAAGGATGAACTATGTGTCCCCCCATAAATGTAAAAGATCCGCGGAGAGCGGCATGCAGGTCCGTAAAACTTAAAATATTTAGCTTTATTTTATTAAACTATTTTTTAGAATATTAAAAGCGTGCAAGCGCAGTGTAGCATTATACCGCATACACAGACGATGCGTCAGCGATCGCACGACGGGCTCAGGCTGCACACGGCACCTTCCCAGAACGCGGCCCGGGAACAAATTCATTGCCTTATATGGTAAGAAACGCCGGCCGATGTTCCGAGGGAAGTTATGACGTGATCGGCAGCCAATAGCAAAGCCCCCGCTTCCACCAATATGCGCCACAGCACCGGTGGCGATCCTGACCGCCATCTTCAGTCGATTCAAATGGAGTCTAGTGAGAGTCCCTCTCGGGTAGCTCATCGCTAAAAGTCGCCGGCCAACTATGGGTCACCAGTACTTAATATTTAATTAAGTGATATAATGTGAAACCAATTAAACCGAGATTGGAGTCAGTAATTTTATTTTATTAAACGAACACGCCAACGGAACTCACACGCAGATGCTCAATAAAACGTGGACAAGGAGGGGGTCGGCGGGCGGTCCGTCTTGTAGCACGTTTCTGATTGACCGAACCGCCGAACACGCGCATCTACTGGTTATAGAGCGCATGCTAAGCCGCGGGTTGCTAACACGCAGTCACCACCGCAATTAGTTGGACATTGAACACTCGTCATTGTCTCGTTCTACTTATCACCCTAGAAAATGTTGCTCCGGAGCGACATCGAAGCTCTCTTTGCCTTAGAGGATGCCGTCATCCTCTTTGGCGATTTTAATTGTAAAAACACCAATTGGGGATGTTCAGTCTCCAATCCTGGTGGTAATAAATTAGCTAGACTTTCGAGAAAATTAAAATTCGACATCATTGCGCCCCTTACTCCGACGCACTATCCAGACGATTTTGTCATACGACGACGATAGCGTCCCTCCATTATAGATTTTGCCATTTTAAAGGGAGTGGCATTTTACGTGGACTGCATCGAGCCGATTCATCGATTCGTCTTAGACCACCGCCCTGTTCTTCTAAGGTTGAGACCTGCCATTGGTGGGTGTCCTAATGCTACAATAAAAATAACAGATTGGAGAAGAGTGTCGACCGCGCTTGAGGAAGTCGATACAGGCAGGCGCCTTAATGCTTCAGGGGGTTTTTAGTCCTGCCCATAATGGGTTTTTCCCTTCCTTCCCCTTTGCACGGGGGAAAAAAACCGCCGCAATAGCCAGTTGCCGTCGTCGCAGTCGTCATCAGTCGTCTAACTCTCATCGGGTGCTTAAAACAAATTGAATAGACGTACTCGTGACTGTCGCTTACGCCCACCCGAATTAAGTGCGACTAGTTATATATCGTGTGTCACCGATAACTCCAAAAAAATTGTCCTAAAATAATTATCCGACGAAAAATCAGTGAAACATCGCTGTACGCATAGACGCAGACGGCGCGCGCTGCCGTCGGGAACTCTTGTCAGGCCCACAGACTTGCACCTTCAGACCCGGAATACGAGGTCCGCATCGTTCTCGCTATCCCCAGCGACGACTGAGTTAAGGTCCGTGTCTTTTCGAGGGGCCCTTAGGCAGTCGCTCAAAATCTTTCCATGGCTCGAGTGCAACGTTTGCCACACACAACGCGTCCGGTTACGCCGTGAAAGACTTCGGGCTAACAGTGAGGTCGGAGGAGATGTTTTAGTCACTAAAAATCCGACACTGTTCACGTGTCCGTACGCGTGTTCGTCTTTCTAATGAAGATTACACCTTCCTCCTGCGCAAAAAAAAAAAATGTTAAATCCTGCGCTGCACAGCATTACAGTACTGGATTCCTTGCCCTACATTCTACAGTCTACTATAGTACATCGCATGCATCTTAGCATATCGGAGGTGAAACTCTGCGCCTCCATAAACACCTAGTGTTTAGAGGTATTATTTCGAGGACCTAAGTTGGCGAGGCGCCGCTCCTGCTAATAGTCAGCCGATCAGCAAACAACAAAAAACTGGCCGTTAAGCGTTCCATTCGCATGTGCCTAATCCGTTACAATTATTGTATTTTTTGCTATTTTTTTTTTCTATTTATCGTTTTCGATTATCGATTATCTAGAATCGTTTTATTTAACATGAATAAGTATAAAGTCTAAGATATAAAAAAAATGTTTTTTTGTTGGATTGCGCGCCTGTCAATATCATCTAGTTCCTTTTTCAGGCATTCTATTTTGTGACTAGCTGAAGTGCCTAATTTTATTACGTTTTTTGATCCTTCTATAACAATTCGTGTCATACTGTACTTTCTGATTCATCTATAAGCAATAAATAAAATATTAAGTATCAAAATTCATTCAACCAAACCACAAATATACTGTCATTACATACTTGAAGTTTCTTTTAGAGTTGCCAGGAACAGAAAACAAAAATTAGTTCCGCAATAGTTAATTTCTTCTCTTTTTAGACAGACTATATGTCGGCACTCAAAGCGCAAGTAATGCTTGCGCTATTAACTTGCAGAGAATGTAACTAAATGTACTATTCTATTAAAAAAGTGTTATGAAAGTAAATACTAGCAAGATTAAAGTGGGGGTGTCTGAAAAAAAACGCTGGTATACCCGAATGCAATATAATTATGTACAAAAGGTTAAAAGTTTGAATAAATGAAGTATGAGTTTTTTAATTGGATAGTTTGTTTCCAAATGACAAAGCAAATCGTTAGCACATTTGTATATGCTTTATCGCATAAGGAACATTTTGAAGGACTTTTTAACCTTGTTTTTTGCCGTTGAATTCCGTTATCTTGACGCCCATCACAAATACGAACATCACCATTTTGAGGGCTGGCTTTCTACTACAATAGGCTGCATGCCCAATTTTCTGCCACACATGGTAAAGATTTTGAATGACCTATCATTATCTGTGTTCCCGATCAACCACGAAAAGGAAGTTTTCAAGGAAAAAGCTTATTCCTTTTTAAAAGATCGGCAACTGCCCTCACAACTCCCTTCAAATTGCAAATGCCGATGGGTGGTAGTGATTATCTACATCCCGATTGGCTCGTATGCTCATTTTCCCTTTAAAATTAAAATGGAAGAAGATGGGGTCTTGTTAGCTGTTATAAATAGTAAAAGTGTCTCACAACTAGCGCTTTTAGCCTTCCATTAGATTTGGCTATCTGCTAGGTATGGCAGAAGAAATATTAAAATAGATTCGATATAGTTAAAATGTGATTTATATGTAATATGTCTTTGAAACATAGATAGGAACTGCAATGTTAGAGAAGGGTGTGATTTGTCAAATGTGATGATGGTGGTTTGACCGTATGGAAGAATGAATGAAAGTAAACAAACAAAATAATTTTATTGAGCGATTGTGTGTGATGGAAGGGTCGGCAAAGATCTGCGTAGAAAATCTCGTGCATTTTACTTACAGTCACTGAATTGGGTTGAGACGGGGGCATCATTTCCATCAGAAAAGGTCGATGAAGTACTGCCCTCAGCCTATTGATAGAATAACTATAGATGGCACAAAAAAGTTTATAGTCTCAGTGAAAGGAAATAAACTATGAACCTAAACAAAAAAGAAAGAACTGAACATTTTTTCTGAGACTTACCGTTTTATTAAATAGTAATAATTACAGGAGGTTGAACAGTAAAATTAGGTTGAATGAACAATCACTCAGACGTCTTAAATAAACAAAGTAAAACCGGACAAGTGCGAGTCGAACTCGCCCACCGAGGGTTCCGTATAAATTTGTAGGTACATATTACAAATAGTTCAGGAATCGAGTCTCGCAGTTTTTCCGAGTTTTTTTTTAATTCAATGAAAAATATACGTCTTTTAGATTTTTTCTTCTGTACAAATTAAAATAAGTTTAAAAAAATCTACAAAAATATTTGTTTACCTATACAATTATCACAACGTTATTACCGTTATTTAACCTCAATGATTGATTAGGTACTTTAAAAATATAGACTATATTTATTATAATTTAATTACAAATGTATGATTTTTAGATTTTTTTCTAACTTGTAGTATAAGACGGTATTACTTGCCAAATTTCATAGTTCTAGGTCAACGGCAAATCTCCTTTAAGTCTCAAGTCATTTGAGAATGTCAAAATATACGTTTTATGCGGCATAAACTGCCATATCTTTTCTTCATGTTAATTCAGAAGTTTGATATTTACACAACTACAAGGGACTATAGACTTTAGAATATGGTTTCAATTTCAACTAGATACCTTCACGCGTTCCCAAACAAAGGGTCTTGACAGATAGACGGTCGGACGGACGGACCAACAACAAAGCAATCCTATAAGGGTTCCGTTTTTCCATTTGAGGTACTGAATCCTAAAAAGGTAAAGCAGGCGGTTCCTCGGAAATAATGATGTATGTCATCGAAATGGTTCAAACATTTTCAGGTACATACAAAACCTACAGCTGAAATAGACGCAATGTATTGGTAACAATGCTTGCATTCTCGAATGAACACCAGTCTAGAAACTTATAGTGGCTTCACAGATATTAAGGAACACAGCAGAGCCTTAAATAAAAAATAACACACTAAAAATTAAAAGTCATCGTTCGGAAGGCATTTTTGAAAGGCCCATCGTCAAAGAAATTCATAAGCTGATGTCCAGAAGAAAGAGAGGAAGTAATAAATAGAAGTTATTACGAATAATTAAGAAGAGAAGGATAGTCATTAAGAGTTAGGAAAAGAGGAAAAATCTAGTCGAAATAGAAGACTATGAACTTAAAATGGCTTTATCGAATAAAATCATTATATATTCCGCTTTGACATAGAAGCTTCTTATCTATAATATTCTGACAAAAAATGTGCTTGAAAACGCCAAGAACAAGAAAAAGAAAACAAATTAAATGGGTTCTCATAATTAGAAACAGTGTGAGAGGTGATATTGTAAGTGTGGAGATAAAGAGTATTATGACGTTGCTAATGCGTAGACAAAGTGCTACAAATATCATTCATCACTGCGAATGGATAGTTTACTTGATTTGCATAGAGATATAAATAATAAAATTATCTTCCATATATAAACATAACTTTGTTTCAAAAGATAAAAAATGTATCGTTTTTGGAATTTGGTGACGTGGAAGTTTATTCATTAAAAATTTTGAATGCGCGACGAACATTGACGACCGCTGCTTTGATTTATTATTTTATATCATGTCGAAAGATGCATTGCCTTGTATAATAATATTGAGTCAGCACCTTTTTTGGATAAAAAAGCAATACTTGCTCCAAATAAAGGCGCTTTCGGTATTACGCCGCGAGATGACGTCCATCTGTTGCACTGTTTGGGCGGAGACGTTGAAGAATCGCGCTGTTGTTTCATGTGACATGTTACCAGCTCCGGATCTAGAGGTAGGCAAGTCCCACCGGCCTTGCGATGGGGCTTGCCTGCCCCGCTCCGGGCGTCAGTTTCAGAGGGCGCCAAAATCATAATATAATATCATTGGGAAAAAACTTGCTTCACAAAGCGCTTAGTATCTAACACACATTGTTCTACTAGTTGTTCATTTGATTTTAAAACGCCCGGTTGGTTTTTGAACACGTCTTAGGGTTAATTCCGAAATGCACTGCGAGCAGCTGCAGCGCAGTATATTGTTGGCAACATTATGGCGGGATTTTAAATTGCACAAATTTATTGATTTTATAAATAATTAAAGACATAAATTATTTAAGTGATATTTTTAATAGTTTTTCCTTTCAAGAGATATTATGATATTTTTTTCTACAAAAATAAATATAATGTTTTTTGACGAAAAAAAAAAATTTTTATATAATTATGAAAAACGGTAGGTATGTAGCATTGAAGTTTCGCCTATTAATTTTGAAAAGTCCAATAGCTAAGAATGACAAAAAGAGCTATGTAGGAAACATAATTATCATAACATGATTTGTTATGATTGTTTCATATTTACAATTGTATGAAATAGTTATTAGGTAATAGATAATAAAAAGGCGCAAATTTATTAAAGTGTTCTTATTACTGTGATCACAAAAAATGCCAATTTATGGGTTTTTTTTTTAATTTATCTCAAACATCGGAAAGAGGGGGCGCGACTGTCAAATTACTGCCCCGGTTCGAAAAAATCCTATATCAAAGGCTGTACGTTACCAAAAATTTAAAGTCGGGAATACAGGGGGAAAATTGCAGTCTTGTGCAGTCATCAGAAGCGCCGACCGCCAAGGGATTAATTATTTTGAAAGATGACATAGCGATGTTGTATAGACATATCTGCCACCATGACTCGTGTCTTCATATTATGTGTACATGCAATTGTCTAGTCGTAACACCATTGAATAATTTTCCTCTAGATTAAGCATAATGGCACTTCTTCTATTTCGCGCCATGTATTATTCCACGATCGAATACGTACTATTAGTTATAGAATTGCCGTAAATTCGAGTGTTCAGTAGAGTTCAAAGGAGTTCAAGAATTAAATGACTTGCAACAATAAGATACATATTAAAATAATTACAATACATACAGTTACATTAAGTTATATTCTTAGATGTCTAATGTATTAAAAGTTCTGACAAACCAGTTTTCTTTCATGTTATGATGTGACGTTATAAGTGAATTGTATCACATCACATGGCTAAATATAAGTATATGAGCTAAAAACGTGTTGTATTAAAATGTCTATGAAGTAGACACGATGGTTAAAATATAGGATGTTTTAATCGAAGTAGTTTCATTTTCATATTAATGTGATTCAACAATAAACTTTCCCTTATTAACGCCTAATAAAAAAGGAAAGATTGATCATTTTAAGCATTAATAAATCAGGCGTTTTTCATTACTAATATGTAAGCGTCAAAAGTCACAGAATTATGTACAAAATAATTCTGTCTTCATTATGACACCGAATTATATTAATATTTATTTGTAGGTACATGCGATTATGATATAGAACTTCGAGAAAATGAAGTCGGGGATTAAACAGACGCAAAAGCCTTTATTTTTGATCGGCTAGTTATGCCTAAAAACACCATAATTAATAAAATTGGTAGGATAATAAAAAAAAAAAAAAAATTAAGCATCTGATTTTAATGAGCTTACATGAAATGATATCGTTCTGTTATCTCTATCTCTTTGGAAAACAGCTGACGTGCAGAATTACGTTACATGTTACGGTATTACGAATAATTTAAAATTGGACGTCAGGAAAGTTGTTAACAAGGTAAGTTTGAAGATGTTTCAAAGTTAAAGCTTTTGCTTCGTATTCGTGGCATCGATTTTTAGGATTCCGTACCGTAAAGGTTTTGAACGGGACCCTATTATTAAGCCTTTGTTGTCTGTCAGCGGGCTGTATCTCATCAACCGTAATAGGGAGATAGTTGAAATTTTTCGGAATATATATTTTTTATTGCCCCTATAAAAACGAATAATCAAAATTAAATGTATTTAATTAAAGGGATTTCAATAACGACAATAAGTAGACACATGAAATGTTCTTGCAGTGTCTTACAATAGTGGTTATAAAAACAAATAAAAAAATTAAGTTAAAAATTTAAACGGGTAAATACGTTTTTTTAATCAGTCTCACCTTTTGTTCTTGTTTTCTATTAACTATTAAAAAATATATATTAGTATTCATTATTGTACGGTGATACGGAACCCTTTGTGTACGGCTGGATTTTGTTTGTGTTATCAGGGATCCGGTAGAGAAAAAAGTCGTGTGATGAATTATTATAAGAAAACAAGGACAGAGTTACAATATCTTCTTCATATCTGTTCCTGATGTCCTTATCGATTACTGACATGACATTTATTGGGGCAGGTTGAGTGCGAGATCTTAGCTAGCGCGGAGCGTACATCTTAGATATACTTAACAATTGAAGTTTAGATGAGGTCGAATTTAGTTGTTAAAGATATTAGTTAAGTTTATAAATATGTAACGAACCGTGATGTAATTAAAAGCAAATTGATGCTATTATGTAAAATATTGTCCACTTTCTTAATAGAAAATGGACAATATCCTTGTTTATTATCATTTTGTTATGTTTATTAATATATGGACAGTATTACATATATTGCATAACTGTATATATTCATTCTTCAAGCTTATGAATACACATGAAAAAACGCTCAGAACGCATTTAACTAGTTAAAATGAAATTTTATATCTGTTCTGTTGTATGAGGAATTAATTCGCGAAAATACCTAATTAGACGCTTGCCTGAAAAATGCGTTAACATGCAGCATGCCATCCAACGCTGATCCTCGAATCTGTTCTTCCGCTATGAATTCCTATCCAAAGAATTTCATATTGATTCGAGAAGATTGACAGATTACGAATACCTAAGCTAATATTAATTGTTCATTTACCTTAGTCTGATAATAGTTATATTGTTATTTCTACAAACGTTTCATGCCAACTAGACACATCCTCAAGAAAATGTAGACAGTCACATCTACTAGGGCGTAAGGAGTGTTAAAAACTGCATGTCATATGAGGACATTTTATACAGTCAATACGTCAAAGGGGGACAGAAGCCCCTTTACCAGCAGTCACAGACCATCACCAATAGATATCTTTGTCCTGTCAATTTTGATGCATATATACTGTCTAGCGTCATACTAAGACTCAATTACGCTAAATCTTGATAACAAAAGAAGACAGTTAATTTAAATTTAGAATGTTTTCTTCATACAATAACATCATTACTTTAATTTTAACGGCCTGATGATTTTTAACATTAATTAGTGAAATTGGCAAGAATCATTTTGTGTGTATGTACACGTCAATATGTAATTGTATTATATATTAGAGTCAATTTGTATTTATATACCAATATATAAAGAAGTATATAAATCAGGTCGTACAATATTTCAGTGCTTACCATTTTTTTTTCTTCAAGATTCATTCAACATTTAAAATACTTCATGTATTCTGTTTGTACGTCTGTAATAGCAGATAAGGTTGGATGTATAAAATTTTTAAATTGCCAGGCAAAACTATATATGTACTGATTTTCTTTTTCTTTATTGAACAAAAGAGTTAGAAATGTAGATGGTTATGCGCAAAATTATTCTTAGTCATAAAAAGCATGATTTTTAAAATAAAATCATGGCAGAAAACGTCAACCTTCAGGGCGATGATATTACAAAATATATTACATTTTAAACCATTTAATATAAATGTACATTATACAGTTTATGAAAACTGACTACATCCCTTCTTAATTTAGAAATTATAAAAAATTGAAATAAAAAAGAAAGCCAGCATTCATAATTCTGAGAATTAAAAAAATGTATATCGTTCTATACGCTACTGTTTTGAGTAAATTATATAAATTAAGGTTATGTCAACTACCTTTGTCAAAAAAAATGGAAAAAACTTGTATTTGATAGATGTAGATATGGCAAGTATGATTTTATTTTCTGCTACTAACTTTGGTGTCAACATAATGGCCCAAAGACAAAGATAAAAGTGGAAGTTTTTGAAAATTTTGAGGGATTCAAGTCTTAATTTTAATACTCACTAACAGATAAATAAATATGGGATTATAAGACAAGGAATAAAATATAATAAAAAGAGTTAGTTATTACACTATTATATAAATCTGTAGCATTTGTCAATGCATAAAATATTTTTGTCAAATTTTATGATAAATACATATTCGTTTTATGACGTTTTATGTTTTACCGACCCCGATTCTATTGTTTTTAATGATTATGTCTGACCATCTGTATGTCTTTTTATGACTTAAAAACGTTTGAAGGATATTGATGAAAATTATGTATTATACAAAATGTAATTTCGCAAATGATGGGGTATTTGTATAATATTTCAATACAGGCTCTGTCTGTTTATTTGTCTGGGCTTATCTCAGAAACAACTAAGCAAGTTTTACCTAATCAGATTTTCAACAAAGTAGATTACCTCTTGGAATACGAAATAGGATCCTTTTTATTTATATATCTATATTAATATATGAAACTGTATATATGTTTTTATAAAAAAATATTGTATATATTTATTCCATGATGCAACTGGTCTACTTTCATTATTTTTAAATTTTTACTCTGACTGCAAATAGACAGATCAATAAAGTGTCGCTTAGGAGGCTGAATGTATTGTGATCAAATTTTTAATAGGGATAGAAGACCTGCAATGAGTGTGTATTTTTTTCGTTTTACGTGCGTGCCTAAACCATTTATTTGATTACTACGAAACTGGCGATATATTATACTGGCGAACAGAAGGGTTTCTGGAAAAAAAAAACCCAGCATTTGTACTCGAGTTTTCTTCGTATTTGTGTTATTGAATCGGACTACTGAATCGATTCTAAAAATTCCTTTATTAACGAGAAACACCTGAGTAAAAATGAACTATTAACGTTTCGTCGTGACTTCATCTGCATATTATTTGTGGTCTTACAGATCTCGAAAAATATTTCATAATTTTATAAAATACCCGAATAATATAGTATAAATGTTATTTTGATACTATGACCTAGCATTTACTTAGGCTTAGGCGGAAATGAAATCGCAAGTGGAATAGGGAGAAGAAACAAAATTCGAGACCTGGAAGAGTCGAAATCGGGAATGGGATCAAGGTCGAAATTGAGTATGGGATTGAAATTAGAATCAAGATAGCGATTGGAATTAAAACGGGGAGCAGTACCGATATCAGAATAAAGACTGACGAGCTCGAGACCCGGACCAGAACCGCACTCTAGACAGAGTGACCAAGACCGGATTCTTAGTCTAAACCGGTATCTACTGCGATCAGAATTGAGAGTGTGACGAATTGGCAATAGAGCATGATTGGTCGATGTATACATGATGAAGGAATTTATCGCCCCGAGTGGAAACTAGTATAGTATAGTATATGTATGTATATATGTACTCCGATTCGTTAATGAATTTTAAGGTACTCGACTTCTTGAATGAAATAACAGCAGCGACAGAATTCTCTTTTCGTTTAGTTCCCCCTGTTAATAATGATGTTTGTTTCTCTCGTTTTTTATGACTCTCGAGGCCCACGCCAGACACCGATTAACTCTTTCTCTACCTTTGTATTTAGGGATAAAAACTACATTTTCTGCCCATTTGCTTAGTTCTGCCGCCTATGCAGTCGAAAACGTAAGAAATTTATCAGACGTCGAAACTGCTAGATCAGTTTATTTTGGCTGTTTCCATGATATGATAAGAAACAGCCAAAATGCCCTGGGGATATGTCTCAGACATTCATAGAATTTTCGTGTTGCGAAAGCGGGCCGTTCGTGCGACTTACAAGCTCGGACCTTATGTGTCTTTTATAAATAAGTTTAAGGAAATTGGGACCTTAACTCTTGCATCCCAATTCATGTATGAAAATTTATAATAATTAAAAAAATATATAGAAAAGTTTAAAAGGAATGTTGATCGACATAAACCCAGTATCAGAAATAAAAATAAATTGAGTTTACATGTTAGTCGAGATTGTAAAGAAAGTTACAAATTCGTTTAGAGGGCTCTGTGGGCGTAGGCGGCTCGACTTCTTATCGAGCTGCTTCGTTCATTAATGGTTTTGTATTTAGTTTGGCTAAGCATGATGAAATTGGAAAAGAACTATTCTTAAGATTCTTGCTCGTTCTTCTTGAGCTAAAACTGTCTTCCGATTGAGTGGTAAAATGTGAATTCGTAAAAATGATAGCATGTTACAAGTGTTATTGTATATAACCTATGATTTTAATATTATTATAAAATTTAAGCTATTTATATTTGTTAGCCGTTAACCGCTCGCTTTGAACATTCCAATGGAACAATTATTGTTTTCGTTTATGATTAAAACTGGTCCGCGGTTTCGTTTACGTGGATACAGAGTGCATCCCTTTATCTTTTATATCGATGCATTTCGCTAATAATACTCATTCTGATCCGGTCCCGTTTTGATATCAACTCTAATTTCTATTCTAATTTCTATTCCTAGATGTTTTTCAACGATATCGCTAAAATAAGTACAAAACTCGAGACAGGCTTTAACGGCACACGGCTGTTTTATTTTTAAACGTCCTTGAAGCACTAATAGCCAGTAAATCGATGTGGCTCTACCGACACTCAAGCCATAATCCTCTTGATATGAAACCTAAACCAAAACATATAATATTAACCCTTCTCTTCAAATCTCTGTAAGTTAGTTAAAATCTAGAATTTTAGAACAGTAAGCATTCAAACAGTTTAGCATCCAACGTCAGACCGTTTTAGTACGAGTACTTACGCGTACAGATTTTGAGGAATTATGTGAACTTGCATATCTAGTTTCAAATAAACGCTTTTAGAACAAAGCGAAAACAGTATCAAAGTGTTGGACTAGCTATTTTTAATCGCTTCTGAAAACATCTTTTTTAACTGTTGCGGCAGCCACAAATAAAGATGTTAAACGCATTTTTTAAGTTATAATAAACAATAAAAATTTAAAAAAACCAATACCTGACTACTAAAACTACAAAAATAGTAATCTATTGAAAAACGATCCCATAAATCGCTCGGTTTCGTTATACAAGTTGAAATTTGGAATCAGTCAGTGGATGTCTATATAGCTTTTCCCATAGGAGTTTTTCCATTTTCCCATTTCAAAATTTTGACAATTGAGTATAGAGCATTGGCCGCGTCCGTTACTTTAATGGGGGAGCGCAAAGTGTATAGTGCCGCCATAAATAATATTTCATTATACTTATAAATTGGATAAATCGGCACCTGATTACGGCCAATACACTATAATTAATAGTCAAAATTTATACGTACGAACTATGCCTTTGGGAAAAGCTTTATTTGCATCTATTCACTGATTTCCAATTCGAACTTGTACAACGAAAGAGAGACTTTAGGGATAAGTTTTTGCAACTAGATTATTTATATATTTTTAGTAGTCAAGTTTAAGTTTTTTAAGTTTTCTTTCTATATTATATTTTTATGCGCGTAAGCACAACAATATTTTTATTTCCCTTTCAAATTTAACAAACATAATTGAAAACAAAACTACTAGTTTTCTTTAAATATGCACATTTTATATATTTATTATTTATTCACAAATAATGTTAAGTGCCTATTACAGGATTTTGTGAATTTAACTCAGTAAGAGACCGTAAATCGTGAGTATTAAAAAAAATGCTATGATCTAAGGCGCTTATGAATATACGTTCCAAAATCTTGATTTTACTGAATGCAACGTAGTATTTTTCAACATAGTAACTTGTCGCTTGTTAAAGATTCGCGTCGAGAGAGCGGCGGTGGGCATACAACGGCGGCATCCATACATTTCTTCAGGCTTTACTTTCAAACGAAAAACAATTTTTTTGCTAGCCACAATTCGTTTGTTCCAATTATTCATATTCGGAATACGGCTTTCGAAGCCTTTCTTGTGATACCAACCATGACATTTTTTCTTCAGTTTATTTTTTACGAGATTAGAAATGAGTTATAAGCTCCATCATGTTGGATTTAATAGGACATTTTAGTCCGTATGAAGCGTGGAGTGTTGAGCTTCATCAAATGACACCGCATTTGTAAGGTTAAGACAAGTACGAGCTCTGCTATATATGTATCCGGAACTGGCATGCAGAACAATATTCGAAAAGTAATTACATTTACAAATGGAGCTCCTTGGCTGTAGGGTACAGTTTGTTTCGTGTAGCTATCTATTGTTTTATCACTGTGGCAACATTTTGATGATTGCGTGTTCTTTATCACCACGGATTTAACTCGCGAAAATTTTCGTGTGATGATTTATTACGATTTTCGGCATGGGCTTAACTCAAGAACAGTGTATCAATGAACTCAATTCGAATTTTTGGGATGAAGCACCATCGAAAACCACTGTGTATCCGCTGGCTTAGTGAGTTTAGTCGTGGGTGATTTATGCTCAAGGACAAATTTAAAGAAGGCTACTTTAAATCGGTTGCTGTACTACAAAATATTGATGCTGTACGGGAACTAATAATGCAAGATCCTGATGTTACATATCGCAAGATAAAGGTGTCCCTGAGGCATAAATATGACGAGCATACGTAAGATATTACACGATAATTTGGATGTAAAAAAAAAATTGTTCGCGTTGCATTCCGCAGAACTTAAGCATTGATCAAAAACAGGCTAATGTTCATTGGTGCAAAAAAAAAAATGGTACAATTATACAATCATAGTTCTTCAAAAGCTGTTTATGATATCGGTGATGAATCTTGGATCTATGCGTATGACCCTGAAACTAAACAACAGTCAACAATCTGGACGTTCCAAGCCGAGCCGAACCCAACAAAAGTGATTCGTGCCAAAAGCACTTTGAAGCAAATGGTTGCCTGTTTTTTTTTTTTTATAAATGGATATGTGATTGCAGTGCCACTACATAATCGTAAAACGGTTAATTCGATGTGGTACACGACCATTTGTTTGCCAGAAGTCTTTGCAGAAATATGAAAGACAATCGACAAAGCAGAATCATTCTTTATCAAGATAATGCTAGCTGTCACACGTCGGCCGAAATAACTTGGTTTTTGGAAGGTAAAAAGATCAAACTGACGGGTCATCCGCCGTACAGCTCCGCTTTGGCATCCGACGATTTCTATTTATTGCCAAGCGTGAAGAATAAATTACCTGATCAACGTTTCTTGAGCCGCGAAGAGACCGTTGATGCGTTCGAAATGCATGCTTTGGGGATACCTCTATCAGAATGGAAAAGGTGCCATAAAAATTGGTTTCAGCGTATACAAAAATACATCGATCACCATGGCAATATATTTTAAAAAGCAATAAAACCATATTATGTGATAGATATTACTTTCTTTTTGATATTTCAGATACGTAAATAGCAACCCTCGTATCGTAGGAACTACTAAGGAATAAATAAACATGCCTACGTACATACACTGTTAAATTTATAACCTTTCTGTGATTTTTCTGCAATCGGGTACAATAGTATACATGTCACCTTTTCTTACATGATAAAGTTATTCTTACACGAATGAATGTCGTTTATGTTTTGTTTGTCTGAATGTTGGATGTTGTGAGATTTGAAAATATTATGTTATGTGAATAGAATATTTCCATAGCCTTATTTAAATACTTTATTTACAGAGTTGATTAGAGAAATAGTCGAGAGTGTTTTTAGAAAATTGTCTTGAAAGCTCAAAAAAAAAACACAAACAAAAAAGAAATGGTGTTTATTTAAGACCACATGACAGAAGTGAAAACCAAAAAGGCAAGAATAACAATACGTAATATAATTTTTTTTCTATTTTCATAAAGTAACTACATTTACAATCTACATAATTAAAATTGTGTATAAATTACTCTGGTAAATTTTGCTTCTATTGATGGTCATTTGTATCGTAGTCTAAAAATGTAAGAATAGGTTTGTGGTGACTAAAATATGAAATGAATATTTTTGATAGAAGATTTGCTAAATATCTAAAAAAAAATGCGTCAGTCATATTTTGTTTTGCTTTCATTTCGATCATTTGATATATTTAAATCTAATGTTGATTGCAAAAAAATCCTTTGTGCATCGATGTGTTTTTTACGAAATAAACATTGAAATCTCCACTCAAAATTATAAGCAATATATGAAGGTATCGTTTGAGAAGAGCAACTCTGCTTTGGTACAAATAAGTAAATTTTCGGAACTTTGGAAGGAAAATCGAATAAGCAAGAGGGAGGTCTTATTTATTTTTAACTTCCGATTAGCTCATATGTCGAATAAACATATTTAATTTATTATTTAAAATACGGATTCATTTATAACGATTAGTTTCCGAGTTATCCATATCATTCAAGTAATAATAGAAACAGAAAGAAATTTACCTGAGCGCGTAATATTTTCGCTATGAGTCAGACACAGCAACTGTCTGTCTTGTGATCTTTAATCATAGCTATCGTTTCCTATGACAAATAATGTCTCGTACACACGCATCGCATTTTGTCACATTTACATATGTATGCGAGCGTGTAATATTAAATGATATGTATTAAATAAAACGTATTGGCACGGCATATACCTACCGTGGGTCTTATTACGTAAAAGTAGAAATCGATTGCGATTTCGGAATCAGTTTGCGAGCCGAAAGTGTTGGGTATAAAAAAATGTTATTCTTATACGCAATCTTGAGCGACTTTAAGGCGTTATATTAAATTAAAACTTTGCACGCTTATCGAGGACCGATGACCGTACAATGGTATAATTGAACTGATCTGATGATGGAGCTAGAAGGATGGCACAGGAACTCTATAACGGAATATCATATCTTAGTCGTATTTGAGTTTTTTAGAGTTGTCTTGAGATGTACTCTCATCATCAATTTTCATTGTTTGATGATGGAGCTTTCAAGCTTCCAGCTCTGTTATCAGACCTTGAAAGCAATCATGGTTAAAGTTTATTCCATGACAATATCAACAAGTCCAAACACGGTTAAACTGCGTTGTTTAATTATGGAGTACTGGCGTCTAAATTTCGGCTCCATCATCAGACCCTGGAAACCAATCACGGTTAAAGCGCATTCCAAGATGATTCCAACAACCGCGAACACTGCTCGAATACGTTATTCTATTATAGAGTACTAGTACCTACCTTCCGGCTGCATCATCAGACCCTGAAACTCGTTCATGATCAAAGTATATCTCAAGACGATTTCTACAAAACCAAACACGGCTAGGATACGTTGATTCATTTTGGAGTTCCTGTGTTTACCTTCTGGCTCCATCATCAGATCCTGAAAGCCAATTGTGCCTAAAGTGTACTTAAAAAATTCCATTAAGCCCCAATTAGGCTAGGCTACGTTGTTCTAATATGAAGTGCTAGTCCTTATTTTCCGGCTCCATCATTAGATCCTGAAAATCACTCATGGTGAGAGTACACCTCAAGACAACTCTGGCAAGCTCAATCACGACTAGGATATGTTATTCCGTTATGGAATTCCTGTGCCTCCCTTCTGGCTTCACCATCACATCAGTCCAATTATACTATATTATTGCAATGACATAGGTCCTCGATAAATGTGCAAAGATTTTATTTAATCTAACGACTTATGTAAAAAAATATATTATTCACTTTATACGAAATACGAATGAAGGAAAATCGATTGTAAATCGCTTGAGAATCGCTATAGACCAGTTCTCGGTTTGAGAGCGTAATTTTCGAATAATTGCGACATCGCGATCCCTAACGGTTTTGAATTAAAATATGCGATTAAATTCCATTTTGATAATTTAGTGATTTCATTGTCTTTACAATTACAATTTAGTGATTTCTTTGCCTTTGCAACACTGCTGATTGAAAGACAATTTGCATTTCGAAATATCAACTTGGGAATTACTAAAATAACTTCAATATCATGCGAAATCAGAAATCGATTTCTTTTAGATAATAAGGCCGCGTGTTTATGTCGATCCTGAATGCGACAGAGGCGTCATACTATCTCATATAACACTCGCCGAGCGAGTATTGTAGCGACGCGTTGACTATATTTATTTCGCTCCTTTAGTCGACTCGACTCGACTTTACCCGAACGAACGTTACATAATCGAGCGTGACGGCTGTGTCTCAGTCAATACACACAAAATAACGTGCTCATCGCGCCTAAAGAAGTTTTCATTAAAAAAAAAACATATTTTGCAGCTCTCGTCATAAAATGTATACTATGTATAAAAATATAAGTAGCTAGGGGAACGTAAAATAACTGTATCGGCACTATCATTTCTAATAAAACAATTTTTCATGCAAAAAATGGTTTTCGACAATTTTCGTCATTTTTAGGGTTCCGTAGCCAGTTACTGTCAACGGGACTCTATTACTATTACTGAAACTCTGCAGTCTGTCTATACGTCTTTCCGTCTAACTGTACCATTGCTTTTGAATCTTGATAAGTAGACACTTCAAATTTTTAAAGTGTGCCCGATTATTGTTGTTATAACTCCGTTAAATAATAAAAACAAAATAAAATTTAAAATACGGGGGTTCCGATATAAAGAACGAGATTTTTCGTTTTATTTTCCTCGATCGTAATAATAGTAATAGGTGCAAACGTCTAAGTAGTATGACTATGATGCATACTCTTAAATAAAACAACAAATAATAAACACAGGTCAAGTGCGAGTCGAGCTTGCTGTAATTTGTTCCGGCGCCATACGGGGGCGGCAAACTTGGTCTGACCTCACTGCATACTATTGAGTATGAATATCCTATTTTTTCTAAACTATTTTTAAAATATGATTAGTGTTGAATATTGTACGGTGGTACGGAACTCCTCGTGTGCTTGTCCGACTCGTACTTAGCCGGTTTTTTTTTAATGTATTGGAAATATTATATGATTGCGTTCTAATGACAGAAACTACTTTGCAAAACCAATATTCAATACTCAATTATCTAGAAGGCTGTTTTGAAAAATCGATCAAACGTAGAAGAAAACAAAATGAAACATTACTCACCATCAGGGTAAGTTACCCGAAGTTAGCAACAATGTAGATAGAGTTCGCGATCCAATCGCGAGAAGAGGTCGTCGAGCTAGTGTCGAGGCGAGTACACGAGCGAGTCGACTCGACTCGAGCCCCGCCAGTTGGCGTCACGTGCTCGTCGCGGACGGTCGTGTCGTTTGCTATTGTTACGCGAAACGCACGCGTACACAGCGACACGTGAAATAGTGTTCAAAGTGGCATACAGTGAAAGATAGTGGATGCTGCGACCGCGACCGCTCAACTCCACGTCGATATCTCGCCACATCAGCGCACACGGGATGAAAGGTGAACGCTCGGCCATCCGCTGCTCTCGTCTGACTATTGTTTAGCCGCCACGGAATCTTGGTCCTTCCCATCATACGGATCCGGGTTATCGAACGGCCCAACGCGTGCACGTTCCGTTGTCACAACACGCCCCAGCAGTGAGTACTCCCGACGAGGCACCTTGCAGACATACGTAAATAAATAACGATATACAAATCGGAACAGCCTCAGGAATGCGATTGCTTGATAAATAATTGTCTCTTCTAACTGTAAACAGCGCGCTCCCGCTTGCACCGATGTGTTTTGTATACGGCCTCATTCGCGTGCTGCACTCAAAATAATGACAAAAGGCTTCATATAAAAACCTCTTGTTTTAATTGTTCAAGTATGAACAACAAATATTTGTTTACAAAAAGTAGGTGACAAATTATTGTCCTTTTTGCAGTTCACATCACGTTATAACTATTTACTGGATATAATATATTTACATAGGTACTAAGTTTGTGCAAATTTACTAAATTTCTATGCCTAGGTCTGTTATTAAATTTTCCTTGTAGGTAACATCTATCTACCTACATTCCAGCTGACTAATAAATTGAACCCTCTTTACTTAAATAAATGTTAGCATTAGCACGTATCAGTTTATAACTAGTTAATAACTCGTTGAAAGAATATTGCCTGCTGACGAATAATATTTTATGACTAGTTTTCGCTAGCGGCTTCGTCCGCGTGAACGTAGAATAACCTGTTCAGATAGATATAGGTTTTGTTAAATCTATATTTTCCCTTCTATCATTGTAAGCAATACAAACATGCGTAAAACCTCTCAAACATTTCGATGTTTACCATACTGTATCATTTGCGTATAAAGGTATGACCTATATATTGTCTGTCTATTTATTATTCAATATATACAATGTCTAATAATTCGTTTTTATTATGAAATAAAATTATTAATAAAGTAACTGTAAGATCACTGTAAAAACTAACGGAAAATCACTACATTGCCCATCTTAGATTCAGCTCCTGCGTGATAGATCACAAAATATATAACTAGGTACGTAAAAACTAACATATTTTTCGTTACGTTAAGAAATGTTTAAACAGTTGGAAACCCTATAAGTTTCACGCACTAGTTTTTGCGTGACGCGTGACAAACCTACAAACCCACTTAAGTGCATTCTAAAAAACCGCCGCTTTGGCTGCGAGTTTTTACGTATTTTTTATCTGCCATACAGATCTATTATAATAGTGGCATTAGTAAGAAACGGTTAATTACTCACTAAATGGAAATTTAAATATTAGATAAAAAATTGTTAAAACGTTGAAAACACCTGTCAAAAAAACCTTTTATTGTAAAAAATAGTAATTTATACATGTAAATACTTAAACAAGTAAAAGATGTATAGCGGTCAGCACGCAGATATGTTTTATTTTATATCATATTAGCTTTTACTCGCGGCTTCGCCCGTGTAGAAATAAAATGAATTGTTTCATCCTTTTTAGCGCCCCGTCATGAAATCAAGATCCCGATCGCTATCCCGTTCTGAATTCCGATCGCAGTCCTGATTTTGTCTTATAAAGATATAGTAGAAAAAATGTTTTACTTTACAGGTACGAATACCGCAAACAGATCATTCTTCGTGTCCAAATACAATAGCATACTAATTTTAATGATGAACGATTAAACGGCGTAGAAGATATGAACTTCTACGCCGTTTAATGCTATTATGCACGGCAGCGCAATCTGGTGGGGAGTTGCAACAAAGCGAATAACACATAAACCTTCTCCATAGAAAAATTCACATACATGCTAATTCTCATAGTGATCGGTCGAAAGGAGTTAAGAGTGTAATGGTAACATATATATACAAACATTCATTTTTGTACATATGTATTATTTATTTTATTTCTTATCCTTTATTTCATTTCATATAAAGTGTTTAAATTTATCAAACTAATATTAGCACTAAACGCTAACTGTGCAAACTAGAGTCGACCTTTGCAGGTTTTATAAAATAGATGAAATTATATATAATACCTTTTATTTTTACTCATAAAAGTGTAACCAATATTGTAATCTTTTATATACATATTGCATGTATAAGAACATTCTTTGAACACTAGTATTTATATTTTAGAAGTAAATACAAGGTTTTTCGTCCGTTTTGTCATATAAGAAATTGTCAATTGAGTGGTCCACAGCATATGCGTAATTATGCCGACCTAGTCTCTTAAATTCGATCTATGATGTGATAGTTTCCTTCTTATTAGGCAATTTTCTAATCCCTTCTAGAAAACTTGACCACGATGTCTGCCATATCCATGCATTAAATAATATTCCGCACAAAAACAAAATGCCTTATCAAATTTGTTTTATACCTTCGAAGTCGGATAGGTACCAACGTTTTGATAAACTGTCGCGTGACGTGCACCCTATTGAAAATCCTCGTCGAGATTGATGCGTCACAACAGCTCTCAAAAAAAGTACCCGCGACATGATTCCCTTTAAATTCCGGACGACAATGATATAATATATCACTGTGTAGATATGAGATGAATGAAAGAGATACCTACGTTGTTCAAAACATATATGCGTATATTCAAACGGAGGTATAAAATTATATAAAATAATAAAGTTAGATTCTGAAATGATTTTCATTATAGTTATTTTAGTTATCTGTTAAAATTTCTCTCCATCAACAAATTTTATGCATAGGAGGGGCTATAACTGAATGTGAATTAATTTTTAGATATCCATTTCTAAAGGGTGACAACCATATCAGGCCCACGACGTGTCGTCCGTCCGTCAGTCAGGATACCTGTCTCATCTTTAAAAATCTCAACATTCTGCATCGTAATAGGTATTCGCTTAAAAATTTCATATAATATGTTAATACATATTTAGTACTAACTTAGAAGAAACGTGTTTTGTCGCTTCTTTTCATATTTGCTCAATCGTGAAAATGGTAATACGTCATACAAGTGTCAAATTTAGTGCAACTAAAACATAAATGTTGAATAGCGGACAAGTGTGAGTCGGCTGATGCTGAGAATTTCGAACTGATAGAAAAAAAAATTGTGTTATTTTTTTTTGGTAAATACATAACGCGAACGTAGATAGTACGTGGTGGCAAGGAACCCTCAATGCCCGCCTCGGATTTGCACTCACGTGGCCGATTTTTATTATTGCTTTTGAAGTTTTACACCATTAGCGGAGAGGAGCATCCATGAAACTGTAATTATAAGGGGAATAGGTGATAAAAAAAATTTAGTTCCCGAAGGAAACCATACTTCTATTTATCCATTATGTGAAATTTGTTGCCAACTTACCTGGCTAGCTGCGACGTGAAGAGTAACGTAGTGGTGATATATTCGTGTCTCGAAAATATAATATCATATCATTAGTTCAATTAAAATGAATAACTCCTCATTATCTGAGTCAGATGGTAAAATGGAGAAGAAATTAGAAGAACGTCACCTTTTATTTGCACTCCTAGTACTTCACTGAAATATTTAGGTTGACGGAATAAAATTCGTGATACAGCTAGCTATCTGGTGTAATTTCTATACGTGTGAATTAAATTTATCTAACTTGGTCATCAATCAGTAAAAATTTGTAAATACGTTTTATAGGATAATAAATAAATTTTTATTTGGTTTTGAGTAATATAATACGTTGACTACAATTCATCCAGTTTGGGTTTTATAAGCTTGATATTATACATACAGAGCATGGCCACCAAGAGTATAGCTAGTTATATATATTATACATGTATATTTATCGAATACGGAAAAAAATGTACAGTCGTCCAGCATTTCTTTTTGCTAATGGTTTAACTTTTACTATTTGCACACCTGAATGAAGTAACGCTTAGTGGTAGTTATAAAACAAATGTATGTACCACTTGTTTTAGTATGCCCCATATTACTGAATGCATTAAACACATATGTATTATTTAATTAAATTACACAAATAGCATTAAATTTTATAAATAAGAATAAAGTAAAAAAATAATAATTTCTACGCACGTAAGTAAATATGTTACTCCAATATACAGTATTTAATGTGTTATTCTTATTATAAATATACCATTTAATGCATTATTATAAATATACTATATAACGAGTCTTTCATTACTAATTGCGTAGTGTTATCAAAAATGACGAAGAATAGAATTTCGTCTGTGATTGTTGATTTTAAATAAACCTTAACATTCATGGTAGGTCCTTGTGCTACTCATGATAGCAGAAGGAAAGTTAAAATGGCACTTTCGGGTATCGTATACATTTAATAATAGCTTTCGCCCGCGGTTGCGTTCGCATGAACATAAAATGGATTTTGTGTTTTTTTATATCGACCGATCACGCTGTCAACTATGACCCTTCATCTTGATTCCGTTATCTCGCTATTGATCGTCTCAATATAGATATTGGTCAACAAATTTTCGCGTTTATAATATTAGTAGGATATATAAAGAGGGCATTCCACTGAAACTTAAGGTTACAATTGTAGTGTCTTTGTATAGCGTTCTTTTAAGTGTTAATTGGAATGCGAGGGGAATTTTTTGTTAATCGGCAAAAACTTACTGTCAAATAGAATATTTTATTGGGTATATAAATTATATCTTGTCTTATTCTGATAATATCTATTTTCTAAATTAATTAAATCTACATAAGCACTACAAGACCGCTTCTCATCATGGCTCATCATTATCGGCGACAAAAATAAATAGATTGTACTGTGCTTCATTTTATTTTACCAATGGATTGGCACCACTTCAATTTAGGTCTTTCAATAGAATAACTAAGGAGTTCTATTGCATATCCATGCAATCGAGTTTATAATCTTATACAATGTTATTTGATTATTTTGAAAAATGTTGAATACGTAGTATAAATATCACATTTTAAAAGGTTACATTAAGATATTCTTTTAGAAATGCATATATTTCGCGATCATTTAGATAATATCATCACTCAATATATCTGTTTTTTCGCCTAATTTCATTCGTAGCCCTCTTTTACAATTCCAGTTTTATCTCCGATTCTCGTGTATGTCTGTAGTAAGTGACGGAGGAAAACGAGAGCTCCTGTGAATCCCTATCGAACAAAAGCCAGGGCATTCCTGACCGAGAGTTATCTCCAGCATGAACTCTACTCAAAACAAAACGCTGTTTATGGAAGCACTTAAGGCTATGTTTATTCGTATTCACAGCTGCTTCATAGTCACCTCTTTACCGAAACTAGTGACTGTGCAGTATTTGCGCACGTGGTGAATCACTCTCCCGACCGGACTATTCGATCGCTTTTGTGTCTATATTCCGATGTTATTTGAATATCGCAACGAATGGAGTTTCCGCCGAGTGTCACCATCATTTTTCAATACTTTTCGACATGCAACTTCATCACGGAGTCTCGAACGAGTATCTCCATCATTTTTCAATGCTTTTCGACATGCAACTTCATCACGGAGTCTCCAACGAGTATCTCCACCATTTTCAATACTTTTCGACATGCAACTTCATCACGGAGTCTCCAACGAGTATCTCCATCATTTTCAATACTTTTCGACATGCAACTTCATCACGGAGTCTCCAACGAGTATCACCATCATTTTCAATACTTTTCGACATGTAACTTCATCACGGAGTCTCAACGAGTATCTCCATCATTTGCAATACTTTTCGACATGCAACTTCATCACGGAGTCTCCAACGAGTATCTCCACCATTTCAATACTTTTCGACATGTAACTTCATCACGGAGTCTCCAACGAGTATCTCCATCATTTTGCAATACTTTTCGACATGCAACTTCATCACGGAGTCTCCAACGAGTATCTCCACCATTTTCAATACTTTTCGACATGTAACTTCATCACGGAGTCTCCAACGAGTATCTCCATCATTTTGCAATACTTTTCGACATGCAACTTCATCACGGAGTCTCCAACGAGTATCTCCACCATTTTCAATACTTTTCGACATGTAACTTCATCACGGTCTCCAACGAGTATCTCCATCATTGCAATACTTTTCGACATGCAACTTCATCACGGAGTCTCCAACGAGTATCTCCATCATTTTGCAATACTTTTCGACATGCAACTTCATCACGGAGTCTCCAACGAGTATCTCCACCATTTTCAATACTTTTCGACATGTAACTTCATCACGGAGTCTCCAACGAGTATCACCATCATTTTCAATACTTTTCGACATGTAACTTCATCACGGAGTCTCCAACGAGTATCTCCATCATTTTGCAATACTTTTCGACATGCAACTTCATCACGGAGTCTCCAACGAGTATCTCCACCATTTTCAATACTTTTCGACATGTAACTTCATTACGAAGTCTCCAACGAGTATCTCCATCATTTTGCAATACTTTTCGACATGCAACTTCATCACGGAGTCTCCAACGAGTATCTCCACCATTTTCAATACTTTTCGACATGTAACTTCATCACGGAGTCTCCAACGAGTATCTCCATCATTTTGCAATACTTTCGACATGCAACTTCATCACGGAGTCTCCAACGAGTATCTCCACCATTTTCAATACTTTTCGACATGTAACTTCATCACGGAGTCTCCAACGAGTATCTCCACCATTTTCAATACTTTTCGACATGTAACTTCATCACGGAGTCTCCAACGAGTATCTCCATCATTTTGCAATACTTTTCGACATGCAACTTCATCACGGAGTCTCCAACGAGTATCTCCACCATTTTCAATACTTTTCGACATGTAACTTCATCACGGAGTCTCCAACGAGTATCTCCATCATTTTGCAATACTTTTCGACATGCAACTTCATCACGGAGTCTCAACGAGTATCTCCACCATTTTCAATACTTTTCGACATGTAACTTCATCACGGAGTCTCCAACGAGTATCTCCACCATTTTCAATACTTTTCGACGTAACTTCATCACGGAGTCTCCAACGAGTATCTCCATCATTTTGCAATACTTTTCGACATGCAACTTCATCACGGAGTCTCCAACGAGTATCTCCACCATTTTCAATACTTTTCGACATGTAACTTCATCACGGAGTCTCAACGAGTATCTCCATCATTTTGCAATACTTTTCGACATGCAACTTCATCACGGAGTCTCAACGAGTATCTCCATCATTTTGCAATACTTTTCGACATGCAACTTCATCACGGAGTCTCCAACGAGTATCTCCATCATTTTGCAATACTTTTCGACATGTAACTTCATCACGGAGTCTCCAACGAGTATCTCCATCATTTTGCAATACTTTTCGACATGCAACTTCATCACGGAGTCTCCAACGAGTATCTCCATCATTTTGCAATACTTTTCGACATGCAACTTCATCACGGAGTCTCCAACGAGTATCTCCACCATTTTCAATACTTTTCGACATGTAACTTCATCACGGAGTCTCCAACGAGTATCTCCATCATTTTGCAATACTTTTCGACATGCAACTTCATCACGGAGTCTCCAACGAGTATCTCCACCATTTTCAATACTTTTCGACATGCAACTTCATCACGGAGTCTCCAACGAGTATCTCCACCATTTTCAATACTTTTCGACATGTAACTTCATCACGGAGTCTCCAACGAGTATCTCCATCATTTTGCAATACTTTTCGACATGCAACTTCATAAAGGAGTCTCCGCCGACTATCTCCATCGTTTTTCAATACTTTTCGACATGTAACTTCATCTCTAGATGCAAACTATTATTAAGCAAACTACCTGCGACTCGAACGTTGAAATTTAATCGTCAGGCATCTACAAGCTGGAATACTAATAAACTGTTAGACAGGTTCGTTTGACCCTTCAAAGTATCTGAGGTGATGAACAGGCGTGAAGGATAAGCAGAGGATCGTTGATGGAATACACCTGCGGCAAAGTATTTACCTACTGATTACATCAGGCCGCTATGGTAATCAGGTCATCTTTGGGGTCTTACGTTGGTTCGACTCCAAACTCAAACAGGTGCACAAATTTTAAAGTTCGTCCGCACTTCTCACTTCCAATGCCTCGTAAATAACGTAATTCCTGTTAATTTTCTTATTTTTCTAAATTTAAACGTATTTGGATTATAGAGGTATACAATTTTGCTTCCGCCGTTTTTCCATAGATGGGGTTAGCGACAAGAAGATGTCAAATAAAAAATTATAGACGGCTTGCAATGCACTTTGGTATCTTGTGAATATAACGTGACAGCACTAATAATTGATTTCTGTTTACATCACATAATTATTGTCAATGAAAAATATCAGTATATGGATCGAATTCTCATCATAAGCGGGATGTGTCAATTTATTTTTTTATTATAATATTAATAAATCTACGGCTGAGGCATACCGAATGCTCTCAGACACTTATGGTGAAGCAGCTACGACTGAAAAAATGTGTCGCGGGTGGTTTCAATGCTTCAATAGCGACGATTTCCGCGGAAAAAACCAGTGGAAAACCACAAAGAAAATCAAACGATGAAGAATTAAACATTTTGCTCTTCGGGAACCTTCAAGTCAAGAAGAGTTGGCAAGGTCATTGGAAGCGAGTCAACAATCAGTTTCAAAACGCTTAAACGATTTGGAAATGATACAGAAGCAAAGATATTGAGTGCCATATGATTTGAAATCGAGAGATGTTAAACGGCGTTCCTGTACTTGCTAACAGTTGCTTGAAAGACAAAAACAGAAAAGATTTTTGCATCGCATTGTAACTGGTGGCGAAAAATCGGTCTTTTACAAAATCATGGGGAGATCCCCGGCACGCTTGTGCGTCAACAGATAAAGCGCATATTCACGGCTCCAAGGTCATGTTCTGTATTTGGTGAAACCAGCTCGGTGTGATATATTAGGAGCTGTTAAAATCGTCTGAAAAATTTACAGGGAATCGTTATCGAACGCAATGAATGCGTTTGAGCCGAGCATTGAAAGAAAAACGACTGCATTTCCCCGAAAGACAAGAAAAAGTTCTTTTGCAACATAACAATGCTCGACCTCGTGTGGCAAAAGTTGTCTTAAATACATGGAAACGTTGAGACGGGAAGTCTTATTACACACGCTGTATTTTCATGACATTGCTCCTTCTGACTATTTCGATCGACGGCACATGGCCTGGCGGACCAGCACTTCTAGTCTTATGAACAAGTCCAAAACTGGATCTATTTGTGCATCGCTTCAAAAGACGACCAGTTCTTTCAACGTGGAATACGTTTGTTGCCGCAAAGGTGGGAAAAAGTAGTGGCAAACGATGGACAATATTTTCAAACATAGATGTATAATCAGTTTTTTATATAAAAAATCTTTGAATTAAAAAAAAAAGCAAAAGCAAAGTTGTATACCATAAATGAATAATTTAATTAAAAAGAAATTAGAGTTAAAAAATGTTTTTCTGTTCGACGGTGGACCAGTGGTCAAGTATGTTGTCCTCGCACCTGCGAACTAACCGATGTGTTTTGATTCCAAATCAAATTATACCAAACGTCCGTGCCTCGTAAAGCACGTCATGCCGTAGGTCCCGGACGTTATCATTGAATCGATGACGACGATCTGCAAAACCTCCCAACTCGCACTAGGCCATCGTGGCTAGCTAAAGGTAAAGGCTCCTCAATCTGAAATTATGTGAGTATGGGTGGGAGTGTCCCAGCCAATGGGTTGGTTGAAATCGGATACAAAAAATGTTTCAATTTTTTTTCCACCTACTTCAATTCTTCGTCTGCTACCCGTTGCGACTGTCTTCTACATCGCTCGTTGTCCACAGCACTGCTAGGTGGGGACGAGTCGCTCGTAGATGTGCAGCACCTGAAACGTTTGCGAGCTGTTGTTAGGTAATGGACGAGCGCTGTTTGCCTTTTTTAAGTTCATCTTTCTCTTCTTCTGTGATATCTCCTATTTTTGTCGCTTTTTTATTATTATTATTATTAATGTATAATGTTATGAATTTTGTCTAACTTAAAAATAATGTCCAAAATGATTTTTAGTCAATATTGTTTACGCGTCTTTACGCGTCTTCATGTTGCTCATAAGATTTAAATTGGCTGATAATTTAAATAAATTCAATTTAGTTTACCCAAAAAAATCGACAATTACGTGCTTAATATATTAGTGTCATGTCAATAAAAGTGGGCATGTCGATAAAATTCATTTTCAATTCGCGTTCGAATTTATGAGTCAAAGCCTGGCTTTTTCACTTGTGCAAGTTTGTTAGATAATTATGAGTAATACCTACGTAAAGGCAATCTTTATGAGACGCCCTTGAGGTGAATAGAGACGGGTAACAGGGCTTTCTCGTTTGGCCCTGGCGCGACCGCGTTCTAACGTTGGTTTCATACGGCAAAGACGATATAATGTACTTGTCAAAGTTTAAATTCTAATAAAATTATGCACGTACTTATGTGGTAACATTGTTCATTTTATGTGTTTTCTACGTTTACCTTTTATCGGTCTTGTGTTCTTACGGACTTTGCCCCATGGTTTGTCTATATACATATTGATGTATACATCTTTAGGGATTTCTAAAGCATAATCGATCTTGTTTCAGTAATCAGAATTGTAGTTTATAACATCGCGATAGAAATTAACTTGCCGTCATTAAACTGTTGCGATTTACGAAGTCACGGAAACAAAGTACAAGTTTAACAAGTTTTAGATAATTTTACTAATTAAATCGTTATATGAAATTGTCCGCTATGTATAAAAGTGATAAAGCCATAAGCTAAATCCATTTTTAAAACAGAAAGTAGTTTTGGATTGAATATTTACAGGAATTTTAAGGAAATGCTAAATCAATGAATTTGGAACTTTGTATTATTTTTATTGCTAAGTTTTCATCATCCCCCTGTTCACGCACGCCCTTCCATTATCGTTTTATTTCAGAATGAATGGCTTCAACGTAAAACCCACAAAACTTATGTTTATTACAATTTGTGAGTTAACAAACAACTATTGCGTTATAATTGCAGTTTTATTGCAATTTTCTTTTTAAAATGTCAAATGTATTGAGTAATTAGGTTGTTTCAATACGTCGTGCTTTAAGGTGATATCGTTTTTTCGGTTTCACAAGTCTAATACAGCATAGGGTGATTTATCACAGAACACTTAACAACAGGTGTTTTTGTTGAGAAATCTCGATCTCTGATGTTGTATCGATAAATAACAGATTACATCGAATTTTTTACTAAGACAACATCGAAAATAACATTTTCTCCGTAGCGTCAATAAGGAAATAAAGGCATCCCAATTTATCTAGCAGCGAAAAGAAATAGTACGTTGCCCACTTATAGAAATAACAAAGAACGTGATTCCATGCGAATTTTGAGCTTTCAAGTTAATCCGGCCGATACGCACCGAAAGAAAACAAAACAAAAAGAAAAAAAACCGCGTCCGCGATGATTCTTTGGAAAACGGGGCAAGGAGATAACGGATAAATCAAATATTATTTATCGTACTGTTATTTAGGATACGGCCGCTGTGCGGGGGAAGGATGCGGATGATTTGCATATCTTGTTTATTCAGAGGAAAAAAAAAAAGGTCAAGCATGAAACAACAATGGGCGTTCGTCGGGCCCCGGAAAAATGGGTTGAAGCTGTATCGATACTCGACGAGCAGATGTGATTAATGGCCTTTGCTGGTATGGTAATGAAGAGTCGCGGACGGAGTGCCGCCGCGAGGGGGCGCGCTTGACCCGATTGGGAAATTGGCAGGGACGCTGTAGCAGATCTCGATGGACCACTCGCGACGCCGATGATACTACTGTACTTGTAATTGTTTCAGTCCATAGACCTTCGCGAATCCTGTATCGGCACTCCCGAACAGGAAGCATTCGAATTTTATTTTTTGTCTACTTTACCATAGAGTATATATTTTAATACTATATGCTTTCAGCATATAAAGCCGTGCTATGGCGACTTCCTTAAGCTCATAATGAAGGCTTGTGCTTAATTACGAACGCGCGTGATTTCGGCTTTGATGCCCAAATCGGGCAATACGTTTGGTGGATTAAGTTTCTCCGTTACGTGATGTGATCGTCACCACGCAGACAATGTCCGGTATCAACAGTTCTAGTCCATAAGTTTCTCCGTTACGTGATGTGATCGTCACCACGCAGACAATGTCCGGTATCAACAGTTCTAGTCCAAGAGCCAGTAACACCCGTTTCATGACGTGCTTGATGCACATTGAAATTTTTATATTGTATTTATATTGGATTGAGAGGTAGATTTACCTGTGTTTGCCTGGCCTATCCTGGGACACCAGGTACTGCGCATAAAGAACAGGTGTAAAAAAATTAATTCCGAAAAAAGTGTTTGATTCACAGGCCAACAAGTAAAAATTGAAAATTTGGACTATTTTAAAAATAAAATTAATTGAGGCAGACACTTTCAAGGGGGTTGATATCGAATAAATCTACCCCAAAGTTGATTTTCTTTAAATTAAATTTGAAGTGTTTGATTCGCGCTGCCATTTTTTTAGCGTTTTAATTAAATATAAAAAAATATATATGCAAAAAGGCAGACACTTTTTCCGGGGTTTAATCACCGGAAAATGTGAAAAATTATAAAATACAATAGAAAGGGATGCGCGCGACTGTCGATATGAGTGAGAGCGCCGATCACTGTCGTTGCGGCGGTTCTTCTCTACGCTTTCATTGGCTGTTGGTCACGTGATCATGTACAGCTGTACCGGCAGTACTCTGTACGTTTACATCGCATCATATTTTCAGTTAACCTTTGTCTAGTGAGCCAATGTTATTGTGAGACAATGTTATAAAGTTTCTTTTTTAAACTGTTTGTGTTTATTAGAAAAATCATTAGATACAAAACATGTAATTGGTTTTATTTAATTTATTTTTCATCTGTGAGTTTAATTATTTAGTTTGAAAAAATGGAAAGTGTTTTGTGTGTGATTTGTCAGTAATCGGCGCTCTCACTCATATCGACAGTCGCGCGCATCCTATCTCTTTCTATTGTATTTTATAATTTTTTTCACATTTTCCGGTGATTAAACCCCGGAAAAAGTGTCTGCCTTTTTGCACATAATTTTTTTTATATTTAATTAAAACGCTAAAAAAATGGCAGCGTGAATCAAACACTTCAAATTTAATTTAAAGAAAATCAACTTTGGGGTAGATTTATTCGATATCAACCCCCTTGAAAGTGTCTGCCTCAATTAATTTTATTTTTAAAATAGTCCAAATTTTCAATTTTTACTTGTTGGCCTGTGAATCAAACACTTTTTTCGGAATTAATTTTTTTACACCTGTTCTTTATGCGCAGTACCTGGTGTCCCAGGATAGGCCAGGCAAACACAGGTAAATCTACCTCTCAATCCAATATAAATACAATATAAAAATTTCAATGTGCATCAAGCACGTCATGAAACGGGTGTTACTGGCTCTCCGACTATTCAACGTGCTCTCTCAGGCACGCGAGACAAGCGAGTGGTCCAACTTGACTTCGTTTAAGCACTTATCAGTCAATTCGCCCGTAATTATTCCCGATCGGACAAGGGACGTTTTGGTTCGAAGGCTTTTAACCTCTGAGCCATCATTGCTCTTATACGTCATATCAGTTATATTATATGTATAAAGTAATATTACAATATTTTAAAAGTTTCTAATGTTTGTAATCTTTAATACGTTTGTTATAGTATACACTCCCTATAAAATAATTAGTTACTCTCAACAAGCTAAATAATACCAACATTTTACAATCTGGCTACTGTTAAAAATATGTATATTAAATAAACTTAGCAGTTGTGATTTTTTAGCTAGCTATTAAATATGATATATTATTATTGTCAATCCTTACCAAATAGATGCTTTGTCGGGTAATAAATATATTACGCATAATGAAAATTATATCTTAAATATTAAAAGTTATCTTTATTATGTATGTTCATTTCCCGCCATATTTATATAAGGCGTACATATTTTATACACCTATTAGTGCGCTACTGCGCCTTAATTTGACCGTCACTTGGCGACTTTGTGATCATAAAATTATGTCAATTCTGTGGTTACAAATATTTTTCCTCACAATAACAATAATTTACGATAATAGAATATTCGTTTCATATGTCAAGTTTTTTTAAATCAACCAGTAGGTGCACTGAGTTCCACATACGCATCAAGTAAAACGTAGAATACTGTGAAACGTACAAAATTCCAAACCGTAAACCTATTAGTGTGCGTAATTAAGTATAGAAACTATTGTGCATTATATACAAAAAAATAAATGTGATAAATAGTCACTTACTTTTCTTGTTATCTGTGCAAAAGGCCTTTAGCCGCGTGTTATCTGGTAAATGACGTCAACTTTGTGGACACACGTCGCGTCAGCGGCCAGTCAGCACACGGTCGTGGAGTGTTGAGGTGGATTTTATTTTTTCAAGACTCATTTGAATATGTAACAATCCATTCACCCACTTCTGGACTGTGTCTCGTGAGTGGATTTCACGGAAATATTTACTCACGTCTGTTGCGTGACATGCGTTTGTTACAGTATCTGCACCGCACCGAGCCGCTGGAGAACACCGAAAACGGCGTGGTACTGCGTAAGTTTTCGAACGGTCCCCGGATGCCATTTGCTTGTGAAGTTATGTTGACTGCGCATGCGACCGATCTGAATGTTCCATACCCGCAACTATCCCTCTCGATACAATCTACCCGCCGCTTGGTCCCTCAAACCAAAACCAAACCGTGCCAAACCTTCCGCGCGTTGTACATTTCTCGTCTAATATCTTTTCCGGTGTGAAATCAGAGTTGCAGTGTCCGTCGCAATGTAAATATGCAGCGGTGCCCTTCAAACTTCAAACGAAATAGTTAATGGTTAACGGTTAAAGTTAAAAACTGAACACGTCAAAATACATTGTTTTAACTTCACAATTGATAATTGAATGAGTTAGTATTAAAGATGTTGACATTTGTGACATTAATGTTACAAATGCCCGATATCTCTAATATTGCTGTTATTTTGATACGTTTAGTTTTTAACTTCAACAGTTAGCAGTTAACTATTGCAAATGAAAGTTTGAAACACACCACTGATAGTGTCGTACGAACCTTGTACGGTCATCGGCGTGTTTGGCAGAACGCGTCTAAATTCATGTCGGTAAAAGTTCTTTGGCTCTTATTAAGAGATTAAAATTTTAATGCTTTCATCTAACGGACAAGGTATAAAAAATATTTTCCATCATTCGCTTTATAAGTTTAAATAGCATTGCGGTGTGAATTTGTATTTTTTTTTTTATTGTAATCAGGAGTAAATCATAAACGACATTTACAAATTACAAACAAATAATTTTATTTAGAAGTGACGTCATTATATTACAATTATTTTTTTACGATACAGAAGAAAAGCACTATTTCTTTTGTTGTTGTTTTTGAAATATTGGATATTAAAAACAATCTCTGCTAATATTATAAATGTTAATGTGAGTTTGTTTATTAGGTTTTCACGCCGAAACACTCAACCGATCATCATGAAACTTTGTATACATATTCTCAAAGGTATTAGGAAGAATATAGGATACTTTTTATAAAAAAAAAATACGGGAGCAAAAGAAATATATATTCGAAGGTAATAGGAAGGACATAAGTTACTTTTTATTACTTAAAAAAGAAATATTTTTTTTACGGAGGGATAATAAATTTATTTTGGCAGGTATGATTGTTTGTTAAAAAATTTTAAAGTCTATCAACTTCAACTCCATCTATCATTCCAATAAGGATATATTTAACTAGATTATACCCGCGGCTTCGCTCGCGTTGAAGCCCTTAAATAAATATCAAAGATCATTACATTCCAACAGAAATGAATCAATGTGATAACTGTATTTTATTGCTTGGCTGAGATCATGAGTATTTTAAAATTACTACATACTATGCAGATTGAAATACTGATTATTGATACTTATTTAAGGGCCTCAGCCGCGGGTAAAAGCTAGTATGTAAAATAAAAATGGGTCAAGCGCGCCTCGCGATACGGGTGGAGCGATTGCGTAATTAATTATCGAGAAAATTTGTAACACAAGGCTATCTATCTTGTTTTCCCACATCTAATCATTTAATTAATACATATTTGCAAAACTAATAAAACAAAAATAAAAAAAAATGAATTTGGCAATATATTTTCACGGATTTTGACTATTTTCCTGTTTATCTGCCTTTTATGCCTGTGTGTGTGTAACACAGGCACAAAACGATATATCAATCGATTGATTGATTTATAAATGATCTGCACACGTGATTTGAAAGGTTGAAATACAGAAATATTTCCTGTGTTGCATAGGTAAGTGTAAATAATGGTTTACTTTTAGAACGAAGTTATACACCAGACGTTTGGAAAATTAGGCCTAATCTGAAAAAAGTGTGCGACACGACACAATTTTTCTATAGCTGGCATTTCGAAACCTTCTCCTAATAGTTTCTCTTACGTTTTCAATCAGCAACATAAAAATTAGCCACCTAATATTTAATCCGCGAAAAGCCAAAATTAGAGGTATTTAAAAACATTCAAATCTAATAGCGATTAAGGGCATAATTGACATTAAAATCGAATATAAACGTTAGTTTTATCCTTTAGCACGAAGCCCACAGAGTAGTTACAGTGAGTGTGATTCAATGGAATGAACCAGACGGCTTAACTCTAATATCACGACGACACATGTCAGTTGTTAATGAACGTTGACAACGCGGAAGGAAGTTATTGTTACATTATTGTGTAATACTGCAGGAATGCGCCGCAAAATATTTAACCGGTCGAATTTTTTTAATGCCTCTGTACGTAAAATGTTTTAATGGCACTAGACAGACGCGGTTAGTTATATAACATTTAATTTCAAATTAATAGTGTGTTGTCGATGATCTATGACCTATGATTATATTGTGCTAAACTTTTGAATTCCGGTTGATTTTATTTTTCTGATATTTAATATGTCAAACTTAAAACATCCAATTTAGGTTATTATGAATAAAAGCGTATGACGCTTATCCGCCCCACTTTCAACATGGCTAGACTAAGATATAAACATCCAGTTGTTATGTCTAGACTGTACAATGCCAGCGTAATGCGATCTCGAGCTTAAAATAAATATTCTGTCTAGTTTTTACAAAGCTTTATTGAGATTACATTATTTCCCAATATACCTAGTATATTTTTGTACCATTTTGTAAGAGATTTAATATATTTTTATTGTTTGTTTTTCATAATGCGGACAGGTCAATATTTACAATCGCCTTTGGGAAAAGAATTTTTTTATTTGGTCTACCCCCAAAATGTTTGCATTTTTTCACTCGTGAGATTTGTTGTTAGATATCGCGAACAAAATTTTAACTGAAAATTGTATACAGTAGTGGGGTTATATGAATGCAGGGAACGGGTATTTGTCTAGGCGTTGGGATTAAGTTTTTTTTCTTATTAAACGGATTTTTTTTGTCTAAATTTACCTTACAACTATAATATTCTTTCTTCTGAGTCAGCAATATTTTGTCGGCTTCACTCGTTCGATGAAATGACGAAAAGCAAAATCATCATTCGATAATTTAGTCGCACCAACAATTTTTATCTACAATTAATGTTTTTTTTTCAAGGCCAACACATTCTTCGTCTCATTTGAGTTTTCTGATAAAGTTGTATGATATCCAGTACAACGCACGAAACTTTGCCGCTTTGAATTGCCTGCGAATGATGTAATGCGCAGGTTCAACGCTATCCGACCATCCCTTTTTCCCCCCGCTTTCTTATTTTATGCTATTGTGACGCTTTTGTGACTAACTTCACAGCGGCAGAGTTTCGTGCGTTGTATCTTAAGAACATAATCATCGCTAGATATTTTTCAATTTAAAAAATACTCTTTCACTTTGTTAATTCAAATTAAAATCGTCTAATTTAATATCTGTATATTAAAGATTTAAAAAAAAATTGACATGGGGGGGTCTTTATTAGAGTAAAAGAGGCCAAAACAACAGTTTTTAGAATATTTTTCTGTCTATTCGTCTGTTTGTTATCGCATCACGCAAAAACCGCTGAAAGGATTTTGATGAAATTTTCATAGTTTGGTGGGTTGGGGTCAAATTTAATATTTAAGTCATCTTTCATGAGGTTCTGGTGGGTAGAACGAGAGATACAGCTTGACCTCTCCGTAGTACTGCCTTTAATACATTAGGGAGGTCATTTAAAATGATTGTGTAGGAAATATATGAATAAATACCATGAGCCTTCTAAAATGGTCTAAATATTGCGGATGAAGTTGCGGACAAAAGCTTTCACAAATATCTGTGCATTATAGGTCTTGAAAAAAAAGTGAATGTGGGGGGTCTTTATTAGAGCAATAGAAACCAAACAAACAGTTTATAGAATTTTTGTGTGTCTGTCTGTCTTATGTTTGTTACTGCATCACGCAAAAACTACTGCATGGAATTAAATGCAGTTTTCGCCGATGCATTGCTAGAGGTCTAACTTAAAATATGGGCTCCAATTTACTGCAGGAAAATATCTTATTTCAATTATTTTAAATTTAATATTGCCCGTATTTCAAGTTCTATAGAAATAACTACCCAGATTACCGAAAACTATTAAACAGATTTTTATACAGTTAAACTTTGCCTCAAGCGATAAACACTTTATTTCATTACAATTGAATGTTAGAAACAAAGTTATCGTCATTGATATAGAAATCTATTCAATTGCGAATTTCTGGAACGCGAATTCAGCTGGAATCGACTCCAAAACTAATTAGTTGTTTCGAGGATTGTTTAGAAAATCACTTAAATAGGATTTTGAAGGCGGTTTTTTATTCTAATGAGCTGTCTACCGTTCACAAATAGCTCTTAACAAATCTTGAAATTTTAATTTACACGAACATTTGGACGTTTGAATGGGTGATAAAAATTGAGGTGTCGACACGACAAAGAAATACAATGACGTAAAGACCTTTGGATTAATTATTGGTAACAGCAATGCTCGAGACAGGTTCAAGTCCAACATCGCTTCGGTATCGGAATCGCGAGCTGGATCGAGATCGAGATCAAGAGTGCGAAATCGTTTCATAATAAAAAGAATAGCGGCGAACGTGTGTTTTCGAAAACAGGACCGAGGTCGGGATCGTGGGTCGTGATTGGCCGATATAAGAGATGAAAAATTTCGTTGTATGTTCATACGGTTGGGGTCATGGGGGAATTATGTATATTTTGAACAAAATCGAAATCAGTGATCGGGACCAGAATCGGAATTCAAACCGAAGGTAGGACTCAATCAAGAAACGAAATTGGGATGATGGTTGACAGTTTGTTCGGTTGATATAAAAATTAAATGGTTTATTGGATATCCACGCGGGCGGAGCCGCGGGAAAAAGCTAGTTATTTATAAACATCTTTATACATATTCATGTCTAATTTTAATTCTGAACTCTGTTTTACACCGTAAAAAGTGAATAAACACGAATGTGTGAAGCCATTACAAATACGTAAATAGGTATTTTGGATATTAAAATGTATTTAAACTATGTATATTATAATTTTATTAACACATGTGGTTTAGCTAGATCAACGGGGAATTCTCAAAGTTTCATTATCATCTCTAGTCACTACTAATTATCTCTAATCACAGTAGTGATACAAAGCCTTCAGTAGATACAAAATACTAGTAGGCTTTGTATGTTTGAACGCGCTAATCTTAGGAACTACTAGTCTAATAAAAAAAAATCACATTAAATGATCCTTCTGTTAGGCATGTAACAGGCTATTTAATTTCTAATTATTTTTTTGTACTATTCTTAAACGTGTCTATAATTAATGAGATGTATTTGTTTATATACTTATAATATTATGAAGAAAATATGTACAATCCAAATTTAACACGAATGAAACCGCGGGACATAGCTAGCAAAATGTATAATGCAATATTCTTTCTGGTTTATCATTGATGTTTTAAAAAAAATATTTTGCATTTTTTTATACAGTAAACTAACCCGGTTGATACAACACTTTAGAATTATTATATGTATCGTCTTAAACAGCCTATTTTTACTTTGCAGTATCATTTATTAGCTGATTATACTCTCTGTGAGCGCTTGTAGGTCAGTATACTCGTTTCGTTTTATCGGTCGTGTTTGTTTTGGGCTAAAAATGAAAGATGTTGTTATAAAAATCTTGAACTTCTTTCATTACAATGCCATATAATGCTATAATCACCAGAACACCTCGGTTTTTATTCCACTGACGGTGAATAGAATCATGTGCTCCTATCTAATACCGTCAGATACGAGATATGATATGCGGTATTATTTATATGATTAATATTTAAAATCACCCAAAAATTAACCCTTGATTTATGACGACAGGCGACATTGGTCGATTTAAGACGTAAGAAAGAAAACGGTGTTCCTTATAGTAATATATATATAAATTGAATTTTCATGTATTTGGTTATGTTAACAATTTTCATAAAGCAATTGGAAGGTAAGCCTTTTTAATAGTTTCGACGGACCAATTTGTTTTAGGGGTAGATACATTTAAATTTTTATATCTCAATTGCCGCATGGATGTAACAATTCCTCTCGAATCACCACCTCTCAATTGTCCACAGGTGTACTACGATCGACGCGTTAGTGCAAACCGATTACGACTGATAGTGAGGTGCGGGAAGACGGGTATTGAGCGCGATGCGGTGCGTTAAACGGTGAGGTCCCGCGATGCTGTCGCTGGTGGCGTGCGCGGCCGTGCTCGCGCTGGCCCCGAGGGCGGCGGGGACGCACTACACGCCCACGTGGGCCGTGCACGTGCCGGCCGGCCGGGAGGTCGCCGACGCCGTTGCCAGTGACCACGGCTTCGTCAACCTTGGAGAGGTCGGTCTTTGATGTCGATATTAAATATTTTTCGCTTTAAATAGTATCTAGTTCTGGCTGATGAATAATTTTTGAACCATCACAAGCTTCAATATATACCATTATTTTCTTCTTACACGCACGGACTTAATTGACTTCGTAACAAGCTCAACTTGTTAAGCATGTAACTCTTATATGTACTGTACATTTTTGTTAAATGAGTTACACAAAATAATAAATGGTTTCAATTATTTATGCCAAAAATAAGTTTTTTGTTATTCATACAAATGAACCAATATTGAGAATCAAACTTTATAGGATTATAAATGTTATGATTAGTGTAACAAATGAGAAATATTAGATTTATTTTCAATTTCAAGTGTTTTGCTATTTTAGAAACAAATAACAGTGTTTTATTATTTTTGTACCTTGTAAAATTGAATATGAATATTACTTGAATGGATTGCATATATATTAATACAATTTAAGTACAATACTTGATAATCACATGAAATCCACATCATGTTAGTTTACTTTACATTTATAGTTTGAGCGACGCACCACACCTTTTTCTGGTAGAGACTGGCTTCAAACTGGAGGCACATAAGTTGAGCGCAGCTTATAATCTTTATATTTGTGATGTTAGTCAAGTTTCTTTTCATAATTTGTATATGAACAGCAGAAAGTAAAGAGAGAGAAAAAAACATCAGGCAAAAGCGAACGTGCAAAGTACATTTTTTCTTACCGTAGGTAATGACCTCAGAAGTACGTCATTATTGTGATTTGACTTCAGCGTTTACTGTTGAATTTCTAACATAATTCCATTACTGATATCTAAATGTACCCGCAACACCCGGGCGTGGCCTTGACAAGTGTGACGTTAGTACGACCACAATACGCGCAAATTGAGCCGGCATTCGAGAAGAGAAGTTAGCTCGTAATCGGCTATCGACAGTAATTTCACAGATCTTGCAGAAGAGAAAAGGCGGCGGTACCTTCAGTTCCTTCGGAACTTCTATTCGTCTAGACAGTTTGTTAACTGGGACCAGTCGAGTCGGCACAAACAACGCTAATCACTTCATGAACTGCCCAAGTTGCCCGAGAAGCCCGTTGATTTCACTAATAATTTTTGAAATGATCCAACTTGAGACAGTCGACTTGATGAACGAGTCATAGCACGTAGGCGGTAGAAATCTGTGAGCTAAGAACTGTAGTACTGTTTAGTATCCGGTCATACTGTATTATATTAGTTCTGAGCGTATAGATTAAAATATATTTTATTTTATAGGTTTCATTTTCAATTGATTACTGGGAAAAAAAACAACATTATATTTTACATTCAATTTGTTTAAATGTGGTGTTAAATGAAATTGATATTCCCAAGAAACAGTGGAAACTATAAGGTTATATAGGCTTTAATTTATTGCATAATAGCTGTTACATCATTTTTGAGTAAGTATTACATTAAACCGAATTAAAGATTTAATATCAAATTTAATTTTAATTTAAGTAATGAATCGTCCAGAATAATATGAGCAATCATTAATTTTTGTTCTTTGACCATGCGAAAAGTTAAAACTGATATGATTAAAAATTTTATTCTTCGAACATGTAAAAATATATCTTTACATTTCATTTATCATGACCGGCTCAAATGTTTGTTGAATATTATTACATTAAATTTACTTAATACTTACATGTTTTTATTTACACGAGCAAAGCCACAGGAATTATATATATATCATGCGTGAAATAAAAGAAAATAAATTCTTAATTTGTTCTCGATTCCAGTTTTGGTCGCAATTTTGGTGTATATAAAATATCTCTCATGTCAACAAACGTCTGCAGCTATAATACATTGCTAGATGACGTTGTAAAATAAGTTTATTTGAAATTTGATTCTGAATAGATAGATGTCGTTTTAAAATGTGTTTAGGGAGTGAAAAGCATGTATAGAGCCTATATACCTTCAGATTTGTTAAATCATTTCTGATATTTTGTAGAATTTTATTGCAGAAACCAGAATGAACTTAATTGTGACTCACAGAAAAGGGCTACGTTTACGATTCTTTATATCCGAATATGTAAAAATCTCATACTAAATATTTTATTAGACACTCACATATCTTATCTAACGTAGGTAGAAATACGCAAATGTAGCCTATAACAATTTGCGCGGCGTCTAGACTTTGAGTACTCCCTAGACGGTAGCAAATACGAACTACGACTACCCATAGCCGACACAGAAGGATTTTATTTCTAGATCTGTAATATAAACGCACAGAATACAAATCAGTGTCGTGTAGCCTTTATTTACATTGCAGACTAAGTTGAAAGGGCATTCAAGATACTTATAAAGGAACAATGAAAGACTTCACTGTTATATAATACTTAGCGTTGTTAGAAAATAGATAACAAATTGACGAAATGAGACCGTCGAGCTTTATGCTGTCTTAACGCCCATTAATTAATCTCGGGGCTGTCTTAAGCATTCGACCGAGATGTTTACTGGAACGCAGTATTTTAAATTATAATACAAATTTAAATAAAGGGCATTCGGGAAATTGCCGTTGTGGTACTAAGATTTGTGGCTATCCAATCATCGGTAGGTTTATTGTTTTCTAACTCAATCGCACAAACAATAAATGTAGTATTGCATATAACTTAAGCTAAAGTTTTAATGAGACGACGGATGAGTATCTATGTAGAATTAAACCGTTCGTTCCGTCCCTTAAGGAACATCTTAAGCCGCCTGTCATGGACTTCGGTCTGAACATTTGTGATAACTGCTGTTAGCAGATTCTGACTCATACTGAGCTAGTGTGAAAGGTTTGGCGCCCAAACCCTTCGTTCTGAAATGAAAAAAAATATGGAACGTTATACGTGAGTAGTGGGACGATAGAAAACGATTAGTTTTTATATAACAAGAGTATCAGAGATTAAGATATCACTATCGTCCTGTATTCACACCTTGACTTATACTTCCAATCTTGAACTTTCATTGGAATATTCAAAGTGAATATTCGTGTATTGGAGATGTGCGTTAGGAAATGTATTTTTCGACTTTCGACGGTCGTCCACATATTACGTCACATGCTGGAAGGGGTGAGGTCTAGACAGAACGTTACTAACTGTGACATGGGGTGCTCGGGGGTTTCTTTAAGTGTGACATCACACTTCAAAGTCATAAATTCAGAAAAAAAAATTATATTAATATAAAAAAGTTTTATATGTATTATTTAATAATAATGCTTGCATTAAATTTAATAATAAACTATTTAAAACAACATGAATTTTTAGTAAATTGTATTGCTGGCATATAGACTCAAAGCCCGAGTTAATTGTATGGTGTGACATAATATTTGTTGGAGGTTGATTTGTGACGAGGTGTGACAGGGGTTGCGGGGGGTTAAAGTATTGTGAAAAAAAGTGTGACGTAATATGTGGACGACCCCTTGTTTGACTAACTGAAAACATTCATTTTGAAAATTGTTGATAATTAATCGATAATATTATTTAATTATTAATAAATAACTAAAGATATTGCTATAACTTTTTCAAGTGAAATGTTTATTTGACGACTTCACTGTAACTACCGCATGATTTGTCGTCTTGTCAGCGGTCGATCGGTCACCCGACTAGCAGGTGATGCAGGTTCGATTCTGAATCTTAAGAATCTATTAATAAGTTATTTATTTGTTATTTCAATATAATTTTCAAGGGGCAAATGAGCATGCAGGCCACCAGATAGTCATAGTCACCACTGAACGTGGAGACTGGTAACCTCAGAAGAGTCAGTCACTTATATAGTGCTTTGTTGGCGTATAGAGAAGGAATTGTCTCTTTTCTGTTTATGCAATTGTGGAACTTTATTCAACTAGAGCCAATTTTTTTGAAAAACTAAAACATTGAATAGTGCCTTTATTGTTATAACAAACGTGATTCAAAAGAGATACGACGTGCATAGTACTCGGGTTTTCTGTATGTTCATAGAATAGGTCCACTTCTTGAAGTAATTCACTTCACATAAGACATTTAATTTTCTTTGCCTGGCGTAAGAATTCTAAAACACTAGAGATTTCATTTCTACGTCATCAAGTGTAACTTAAAAGACAATGCTATTGGCATATTCGGGTAGATTTTTTTAAATAACATCTTAAGAGGCAGAGGAGCATGCTAGTCACTATAGAGCAGGTGATCATCACCGCCATGGATACTCGCAACCCCAAACGAGTCACCGGTGCGTTGCCAGCCTTTTAGAAGGGAATAGGATATCTGATGGAGGAGGGGAGTGGGCCATCGGAAGTTCTAGGAAGGAATGGGATAACTAATGGAGGGGAGAATATGCTACCGGAACTTCCACTCACTGGAGAAAACCAACAACAGAAGCTGCTACCTCACGTCTTAATGCTTTAAGAGGGTTATATTTTACCGGTCGAGCTGGCCGGCCTATTTAATTGCTGGTCAATTCGGCCACAGCATAGCTCTTTCACATGACATATTGGTATATATTAAAACGTTGTTGTATTATGTTGCAAAAAGTCAAAGAGAAAAATAAAAGTATAAACAAGGCAAATTTTGAACCTAAAAGTTAAAGCCTGCAGTGTCTATCGTCCGTAATGACTGTCACAATTCCTTATTTAAACGTAAAACTAAAATTTTATCCGCTTATGCTTCAATTAAGTCTTATGTAGGGTTTGAATAACGCCCGTATTAACCCTTTAATTGGCGTGAGTTATGACATAGCCGTCCCATTAACATGCTTAATAATTATGACGAATTTAATCTCGCCTCTTAATTATGTATGCAATTTTGTATTTCAAAGCTTTCTGAAACACAGAAGCTCGTCCTGTTGATTACAGCTCAGTTCGGAACATGTACAAATTAATTTTGACTACTCATAAAGTAAACAATATTTACGCAACATTTATAGAAAAAATTATGTTCGTTAGTCGTTACATACGTAGTCTTCTCGCATAGTTTCTCTTATCTCAAAAAAAAAAGAGGAAGATTACGAAAACATTGTCCGAAAAACGTAATTTTTTTAATGTAACAAGTTAATCGACAAGTTGACAATACGAGAGGAAGAAAAAGTGGAAGTCGAGATCTCCCTCTCCCGGGGTGACGGTAACGAGGCACAACTGCTGGGCGAGAAGGGGCGGACTTAAAAAAAAATTCGAAGCGCCAAAAAGGGAACAGCCCGATAAATTTCTCCTTTCTTCGCAAAACCTTTTGAGTCCTGCAGCCGATAAGAATCTTACATGAGCCGGCGGGAATTAACGTTATCAACGTGATGAATTGCGGAAGAAAGTTGGCTTTGCACTTAATTAGGGGTGTGGGGGGAGTCGGTGATTTACAGCGTTTCAACCTGAATCCGCAGATATGCCCGTCATTTTATCCGTCCGATAGAAGTTCTATCCAAAGCTTTCAATACTCCACTGTTTGGATAAACGAGAGGAGATTAACTCGATTTGTTGAGAAACGTATTAGATATGCATTTTGTTACGTATGGAATAAACGTGTTTTAGAGGTTTGGTGATACGCCATGTCGTGATTTGTACATTGATTGAAGTAATTTTCTTGTTTTCCGTATGTGCCTATTATTCTTAGTACTTTTGCTCTCTTAACGTGTCTGGAACACAAAGGAGAAGAATTCAAATTCTAGTTTATTATAACTTTATTTTAATTGTCATAAAATAAAATTGGGTCAGATTAAAAAGAAATAATAGGTAACGGGGCGATTAATACTACCGAACTCTCTTCTTTAGAATTCGACTTGCATTTGATTTTTTTTAAATTACTTTTTTCAAATAGAAAATAAATGCTATAATATCTCGTTTGAGTTTCTATGAAGAAAATTACATAGCAATTTTTTTGTTGTAATTAATAAAATTAATAATACTTCTCTAAAGAAACTTTTTTTTAAAAAAGCTTTTTAATTGAAGATGAATAATAATGTCAGGATTTTTTAGCAGACAATGCTTCGTCTAGTTCTGGTATAGAATTTTTCAATTTATAATTTCTAGCCTAAAATCCGAGTCGGCGTTGATTGCAGCTGCTCGCCGACTTGTAATGACGGTTGATTAAAAAATGACAGTCCTTTTTAAAAAGAATATATTCGAGCTCCATTGTGTTGCTTTTTTCTAGCGGAACAGGATAATTCTATAATTGCCGGATCACGTTTCATACATGAGGCTTGACGACGGGATGCCGAGAAAATATTTGTGAATATTCTGTGCTTCGCCTATTGCGAAACAAACGGTTTATTGTGCCTCAGATATAAGCCCGTGGGCTGTGGCCTGGCGACGATGTGGTCGGCAGTCAAAGGCGTGCCTTCCTATTTTACGCAGGGATTTCTAGTGTATGGAGAATGGATAGTGAATGCGAAAACCATCAGTTAAGACGATTAAAATTCCTTAATTTTCATATACTTAATTATTTATTTCTTGGTTATAACAACGATCACTATGTGTTAAATGTCTTTTACAGAAATTTTATAATTTAAATTATAGATGTCAAACGGAAAACATTTCAATACATATATATATAACAGGATTGTACCATTAAGGAGCAAATATTTTTTTTATATATACGAATCAACTAACGTGAGCTGTATACGGAGGAACGGAATTAAAAAAAAATGGGGTAAGTGGATTATAGAAAAATAATTTATATGGAAGGAAATCAAATACATTGTATAAGCCGGAACGGCCTTGCAGTGTTAATCAGTCAGGGCGCTCGAACGCCAACTCCATTTCGCCTCACCTTGACCCAACACGAGCCGCCGATTTCTATCAATGTCCGGTAGTTCGCGTGTTTGCCAGAATCGGAAAGCGTTCTTGACCGCGCGCCAGTGTTGATTGTTGACAAAAATGGCCGACATCGCGCCATAGACAAACTGAGCGTTTGTTGCGCCGCGGAAAATCCGATCTCGATTTTGTTTCGATACTATATCGAATAATTTTATATTAGATTAGTAGCTATTTTTTCGACGGTAAAGTTAATAATCGATTATTGTTGAAAGTTGAAAGATAATTGTAGTACAATTGTGTTTGTGATAAAAGTAATAATAAAATCAATGATAGTATATGTTTATGTGACTCTTTATATTTATGTATGCTAATTTGTTTGCGGTGTCTATTAATTACGTAATGTTTTTTTTTTTGCTATGTTTTTATTACTGTACACGTTCGGTATTGACAATACTTAAAACAATATATCAACAATAGCGTATTTCTTGGATTACAAATTTAAAATATAAAGCGTGTTAATAAAAGATTTTCCATTGACTTCTCTCTTCCTAAATAGTGATTTGGTGAAATTTTGTCGAACACCTGCTTCTACGTAATGAATCGACGTCTCTTTACACTCGTTTTTAATTTCCGCTGAGAAATTTCATTTTTTTGTAAAATTAATGCAGTTATTTTTTTAAAAGTAATCACGGTTGTTGGTTAAAATTCTTCTATATTTTCGTCTATAAATTAGTGTATACATAAAGAGTTATTTTCCGACTAATCGGTTCTGTCAAGCGTGTGATCTATGTCAAGCGTGTGATAATACATCTAATTTAATTTTGACTATTTCAACAGCTCGATATATTTTTATCTTCCTTTTGAACAGCCGTTGATGCTTTTGTGGATTCATTTCTCGAGTCACGCATGGCTAAGTGTCGTACCCGGTAATTTCTAATTCAAAAGCAACGCTTTACCACCGTCGTTCAGTCCTGCTTTGCATACGACTAAACAAATACGTCAACGATGTTCAGGCTGTCGTTTAACCAGATTTTATCGAAAATGAATGAATAAAAAATGACACCGGCGCTGTGATCGAGATCTATACCGCGGACAAAAATTACTTGAACATTAAATGAACGCAATGATACAACGTAATCTCACTTCTCTTTTTCGGAGATATGGAAAGAAAAAGATATATGAAAGGATTGTGAGAGGAGCTCATCTCACAATCCCTTCATATATCTTTTTCTTTAACGGCTACATAATCAATCGTTTCGTGCTGGCCCGTGTGCTAAAAATGTTCACTCGTTTTTAGTACGTCATCACCGTTTCATTTACGCAAAAACATCGGAATAGGCTGCCCTTACTTGATTTCTTCATAAAACACGTTCGCCCTAAAATTTGTAGATATTCATAACCTATATGTAAGAATTAATGAGATTGATATGTATACCTGAACAGTATGCATGGAGTGTATTTGAAATATAAATACAGGGAAAGTGATGTTTAAAGTTGTGTGGTTTGAAAGCAGACGTGGTGACCACCTGCAGAAAAAGATATGTCGCGGCGGTCTCGCCGTTCGTAAAAGATTAATGGAAGTGGACCGACAAAAATGTATATAGCGAATGCGTACGATGGAAGGGTCGGGGCGAGGGACGGCCCAGAGAATCTTGTGCAGACTAAATTGGTGGCATATTACGGAAGGGTCAAATTTTAAGCACCCGATACCGACGAGCTTGCATGAAACGATCGATGGATGCTATTGAAGCCAGAGAGGATATGCAAGGTGATCCGCGGTCTCCGCCTATCCTTGAAAAGGCTGTAGTTTATAAATAAATAAAATAAATAAACAATGTCTCGAGCATTTATTCCGATAACGAGAAACTTAATAAAAATGTAGATCGCGTTATATAGGTTATTATAAGCCCTGTTAACATATCGGTAAAAGCTTATATCGCTCGTAGTTGTAAGGGGTCCTCTTTGAATTGAAGTAATCCATTTCATCGCCATCCGTTCTCGTTCGCGACGAATTTTATCAAATTCTTATATAATAGGAATCGAGAAAGAAGCATGGAAATTCGATTGAGGAAGTTTCCAATGCTGGGAGTTTAAGGTTACTTGATAAAGTTCAACTTCGCGAATTCAATTTTACGAGTGCCACTTTAACTATTGCTGGACTTCCTCCATATAATGATGTCGCTAGTAAATGCGTCGGTTTTGTTTTAGACATTTCGATGCCGCGAATGGAAATCGAGTTGGATTAAGGAAAAACGTAGCCTAATATCTTTAGTGAGATTATATGCGTAATTAATTCCAAATCCGTTTTTTGTAAGGGTCGCGTACTCAATCATGAAAAACCTTTTTTCGTCCGGCTGTCTGTCCTCATGTAGGTATGTAAATGTAAAATTCCTTTCATAGTTTCATTTTTTCACACGCATTAAAACCCAAAATCTATACACAGAGTACGTGGTCACCTGAAAACAGATGGGGAGATATTTAAAAATAAAATTGAGACCTCTCAAACCCTTATCAGAATGTAGGCGCCTTCTGTCAGACGGTGAAAAGTGACAAAAATACACTTAAAACCCGTGTAAATGCATAGGTATCGTTAAATTAAATGAGAAATTGTATGCAATTCCAATTTCAAGGCTATCGCCACTGAGATAAGCTTCCAAAGATCACTTTAACGGATATTATAATTTCTAGCTATTTCAAGATATTGTATATATAAAGCAGTTGTAAAATATTTATTAAAGCTGTAAAAAAATGTTCGACCTTCTACCTAATGTTCTTTTTAATTAAAATTGTAAATTATGCTTAAAATGCTGTCTTGCAAAATTTTTCGTTTAAATTTAAAAAAGAATCTTTCTTGATTTCAATCGGCTTTAGTTGTTATTATAAAAAGGTTCGAAAAAGAATGTGCTATTCAATGAGCCAAAACTAAAAAAATATTCGTTAACTCCTTTATATCAAACTCCTTTACAATGTTTTGATAAAATAATTATTCATCATTCCTCTTTTGATCCTTAATTACAATGAAATATTAAATATATATATATAAAACCCTCATTTTTAACGCTCATTATAGTAATGCTACAATTCTACTTAATCGTAAGTGCATAATCTTATGTCGGGTTAGTTCATTTGACAATAATTACACGGTGCGACGCAAGAATTGCATATAACGGTTACATGTATCATCAAAATTAAATGCATCCTAGATGCATAGCCAAAGGTTTATAACAGCGTTTTCGAATGATTCCGCATCTATATAGAATACTAAATACGAAGTTGGCTAGTTCTCGAAGTTATAACCATTACTTACAAGTTCTTAAAATACATTTCAGCTTGTAATTATCGCGATCTTAAAATTTTTTGTTAAGTTATGGAGTCGTGACATTCTTGTATTTAAAACGGTTTTTCAGTGATAATTAACAATGCTTTTTAGAAAACAAATAAAATTTTGTTACTTATAACGGCTATATTAATATAAGCCAATGAGTATACATATATGTATGTATGTATATAATACTCGAACTCAAAGTTTCAGAGTGTAAATAATGAACACTACGAAAAAGGAAGTGTATCATAACGATTTATTTTTGATCTATTTTAGAAATTGCGTGTATATTAGTATATTATAGTTGATATGATGACAGTGCACTGTGATCCGGGCATTCTCGTGTCAAATGCGTATGCGCATTTTAGCGCGTTGATCAACAGGAGCGCACCCGCGCCGCGGCCCGTTCGATGTAAAAATACGCGGGAAACGCGAGTGGGTGTTATTTATTTTGAACGACACCGAGATTTCATCTTCTTATGGCCCGCTATTTTCGTAGGAGCGAGGGCGGGCGGGACGCGGAACGGGACGCGGCCCGCTCTTAATAAGTTATCTCGTAACTAACAGTCTGTGTTAGCTTTTAGGTAGATATCAATTTAACTATCGCGACGCGACGGGGTCTCGAAATAAGCGAAGTTAATACAAAAATCGGAATAGAAATGTTTCGCGTCGAAATTCTTGTAATATTAATTATTCAGATAGATATGATAAATACATTGAAAATGACAGTTAATAAAATCTTTAAACACGCATTACACATTGATATAATGGCATAATTAGAAATGTATGAATGTTCCTAAACATTAAAGCAATCTTTTCAATAAGATAAAAGTTAAATGAATAAAAGAATATGTCTTTATTCTTATATTATGCATTTTCATAATGCACCTTTTCGCTGGCGGTGTTAATGAGACTTTTTTTTTAATTTTTAAATTAATTTTATAAATCATATATGATATCTTTCTCTATCGCTAGTCGAAATATAAATATGATAAATTGAAATCAAATTGTGCAGTGCTTATAAAAACGATAAAGACCACAATCACTGTTACGAAGCTATTTTGATCGACTCAAAAAGTAAGATGTTCTTGTTGTAAGCCATATTTTTCACACTTTAAAGCTTTTTCCGGGTTATAAAGAAACTATTTATCACGTAGTTATTATATGAATTAGGTGTTTAGCTGTCGTGTTTTATTAGACCATCATACATAACTTACATGCATCTTAAAGGCCCTACAGATAATAAATACGACTTAAAATGTAACATAATTTTATCCTTCTACAGAACTTAAAAAGTTTGTTTTGTCGTTTGTTCTTTCATCCAGTCAAAATTTAAGAAAGACGGTACGTAAACGACACCAGTTAGTTATTTATTGTTTAGCGTTTAAAGAAATATACTTTCTAATAGTTTAGTCGACAATTTTAAAAGCGTGCTAATTCTTGGATAGAGGTCCAAAAAATATGTGCGATAGCTCATTGGATTCGGAATTACGTCTAGAAAAATGTGTTCCAAGGATTTTAGTGTCCGATAAAAATTGCAAAAGTTATTAACAAATTAAGATGAAAAAAAGGTATTTCGTTTTTTGGCACTTACTCAAAAACTATTGATAATTAAGAAATTAAAAAAAAGATTCAATAAACATTCATAGGAAAGAAAATTTCCTAAAAAAGTCTCTACTCCCGGAACTCTATCTTTATTATTTACAATTTTAATTTAGTGCTGAAAATAGGGCCCCGCGCGGCCGATACAGCACGACCGCGCTACCGCTCGACAGTCTATAACATAAATATTTTTTTATAGGATTAAATATCAATATTAAAATTTAAAGAAATTATGGTATCATCGGAACACTTTAAAGAATAAAGTCCCGCTTGAAAAAAAATTTTTGATCGTTTCTCAAAAAGTACAATTGTTAACTTAGTAATTTTTCGTGGATTGTCATTTTCACAAAAGACGGTATAAAAGTTTAAATAATTGGTTTATAAATTTTTGGCTTCTTGGAGATCTTCTTATATATATACTTAACAAAACTACGTTATAAAAGTTCCTTAAATTCGTGTATTTTGTTTATTATATTTTTTAAGGTAGCAAATAATGAAAATCCTCAATAATATTAATTTTTTTTAATCAAATGTTGAGTTATTGCTATTTTTGCATTTCATAGAGGCATTAACCAAATTTGAAAAAAAAATTATAGCATTTGTTAATAAATTGTTTATAAACAAATGGGCTAGTTTAATAAATGTGTTTTACTGTTTTGTTGTCATGGCAAAATAATGATGCAAAAAAATTTTTTTCTTAAAAAATTTTGTTAAATTGTTTTAAACCGTTTTTACCGCCTTTACTTTTGCAGAAATTATTTTGTATGTTTCATTGGAATTTAGCACAATTTTATGAAATATTTGCACGAATATTAGACGTCGTCAGGTCCAAAAGCCGTATTTTTGGTTCAAGCACTATTTTAGATAATTTAAAATCTACTTTCAAGCCAACGTGTAAGGCGACGAATGAAACAAAATCGAAGCTTGAATTCAAAAATATGAAAACATGTTTTTTTTTTGAAGACGCTGCTTGAAAATGACTGCCTACGCCAATAATTATTAAACGCTTACAGAAATTTATGAGTAATTAAATATATAGGTAAATAAATGGCAAGGTGTGGCTTGAATGAAGTCATAATTTTGTAATGTTAGCTGTTTTTGTAACAACAAAAATTAAAAATAAATAATCATTGTTCGGTCGAATTTCGATATGTTGAATCGCGGTGGCGTTGTTTAAATTGTACAGTGGATACTGAAAGTCATATCAAAACGTGTCGAAGGCATACGATGAATCGAAACACGCAACTGCATGCATGCACGAGTCCGGCTTGCATTTATTTGAATTTTGCATTGTGGATTTTTTGCACCTCTTTCGTATTGGCCGCTCTACGCTATTGTATATTCTCTGCGTTTACGTATCATACCTAATCCGCGTTCCTGGAAGAAATGTACAATATTGTAAGTTCACGTAGAGACAGTAACTTCACAGAGTTACAACGTGAGCCCGCTGGCGCTGTGTAATTTACCCAGGAAAATGTAACTAATACGGTACGAAACGTAAGAGACGGTGGGATACAGTTCTCTGAAAAATATGTTTTGAGCGTATTTTAAACGATATTGTAAAAATGCTTCATTTATATTTTCCCATAAAAGCAATGCCTGGTGAAAGACATGCATTGCGAAGTTCTTTGCTAACACCTTTTCGAGCATCGGTGAATAATTTATTGAGATATTAGTTTTTAGGGTTCCTTAGCTAAGGGTAAAAAAAAAAGTTTCATTCTGCCAATCTATTTGTCCGTGCGTATGTTATGGCACAGCCTTATAACTCGCTTCTCATCAAATTTTACAGTTTGGTGTTTTGTATGTAATGTCTTGAAAAAAATAATGTAAAAGAAATTGTCTAGGGGTAGCTTTTCATTATTAAAACCATGGCATGAAATTTTTTTCGTGCATTTCATTATGTGAGATGTCGTTGGATAATTTAAAAACGCATTATGTGTTCCTTAAGTGAATTTTTCTCTAACGAATCTTACATATTATGATTTCCCAAGTCATTAATTTTGTATTCTCTGCCCTCTAACTGTTGAACGATGTGTTTTGAAAACGTACAAAAATCACAGTAACAAAACTTCATACAGTTATTCAAAGACAAGTAAGTTACTTTTAAGAAAATCAGTTTACACGTTTTTTAGGTATTCACAATTTTCAGTTGGCAATAGTTTGTCAATTGTCAATCAATTTCCATTGGATGGGATCTTAATACAATAGACACTTGTCATTCGAACATGATTATATTTTGTATTAATTCTATTTTAAATTAAATTTTTATATCAATTGATTTATACGCAGTGCTATTGCACATTTTATGTCATTTCTTACTTTAGTACTGAACCCTAGATGCAGGAATGCAACTTTCGTCTTGGCCGGCTTTTTTAAATATCGGATATTTAAACGACTGATTCTGAGGAAGCATTTTACTCTCTTACTACAGTTGTACTATTAGATCCCCGTATACATGCAATTTTTGTTCTTTCATGTGAGCACGACTATTTAATAGTCCACGTACTTACAACAATTATGTGAAAGTTCTTACAGCGATTCGTGTCTATCGGTGCAGTTATATTTTGACGGCGCGCGCGCAGCCGCGCGATGATGGCGGTCGTTGCCAAAACGCGCGACACGTTGCAGACTGGGTCACAGATGAATCACCCGAAATACTTATTAATATATACATGAAGTTTCTGCGGGCGGATTTTCTTAATTTATTGCATGCTTCCTCGTACAACGACGAAACGGATCGTAGAAAATGTGACTACCTTAATACCTGAGATACATTGTAACTCTGTACATTTGTGAGTTGACGCTTATTCACCTTCGAATTCGAAATACTTGTCGATAAATCCAAAGTGTAGTAATGAAACAAAGAGAACATTATATTAACAAGAAAACCTAATTACGTAATTAAACGGTAATAAAAAAAATTCTGGATACTTAAAAAAAGCTCTTTTGAAATGTGTCAAAGAATAATTAATATTCGATTACTTATTTCTTACAGAGTTAACGCAATTACTTATGTGTTAAAGTTTGTATTTCGTATTAAGTTACTGGACAATTAAATGTTGAACATAATTTGTTTAGATTTTTGATTTCATTTGTATGTCGCAAACCCCGTTCAAATCTGTTGCTTTGGATTTAATATATTTTTTCAATTATTAGTTAGTATTTTATAACGCAATCGGGTTTTTCATTTCAATTAATTATCTTTATGTTCAAGTTATAATTAGATAGATAAATTTATCATCAACACGGAAAACTTGAACGGTTCATAAAGAAAATTCGGAATCAAAATTGTCACATTGAATACTCATAATACATTGTCAGTTTAAAGGTGCTACTTCAGTAAACTAAGTTTTCGCTTAAGGATAGCGATCGGTCGTATGTTCACACAACACCAATTTTGATGGTTGTCACACTCTTAATTTCTATGTCGACTTCTCTTATCACTCTTGTATAAATTTTGAAGTTGTTGCTGTGATATTTTTACAATTTCGTGATTAACACACGCCCATAGGAAATAACGAAAGTGCCCTCATACAATTTATTAAGTAAGCTACTAATAAGCGGGCAATTTAACAATTTTATTAAATCATTTACGAAAATACAGATTGTTTTTAACAAGAACTCAAAATAAGGCATAAACTCTATACTCCTCACTATCATTTTATTATAATCGACGTATAAATTAATGTAGATGTGACAAATGAGCAACCGCGGAGTAGGAAGTCGAAGAATGCCAAAGCGTGAGATAAATATCAGAGGAGAGACATCAAACAAGGTATAAGAGATGTCGGATAGTGTCAAGGAAGAAACTGTGATATAAGGTTGATAGGCTTTGTAGATAAAATGCAATTATCCCGGGGTCATGTCGTAACGTATTAATATAGAGTCGAGAATATTGATCTGTAATATCTTAAAAAGCTTGATATTCTTATTGTCAGTCTCTATCATAGAATCACAAATCATGCATTGATTTAATTTAATTTAAATTTAATTAAACCGTTTTTGTTTTGAAACCACTTTTATATTAATTCTAATCCATTGCGTTATCTAGTTCAATGCTCTGTTTTGATAAACTATACACAAACGTTAATTGTACTTCGGTATATTTGGATTAACAATTAAGTAGAAAACCACGTGACAAAATATTAAACATACAAAATCGTCTAATTGTACCTATAAATATTTTAATTTTCATAAGGTTCGTTAAAAATCAATTATTAACTATGCAACGAATGTAATATAAAAAGCTTATGAAAGCCGTTCGTATTCTATTACAATAAATTGAAAAAAAAAAGGATTCCACGACCTTTAATCTGATGTGATTATCTGGGATTTTTACAACGTATCAATCCGGCGTTTAATAGCATTCTCGCCGTTCACGGAATCGTGTATGTTCGTGCGTAGCCCCCGATAACTTTTAACGGTCTCCGGGCGGCGGCGGCCGATTTCGACTCGCCCGAAATCAGAGACGCGATTCTTGGCTTGTGCGAATTAAAGTCTCGCGCGACAGAGTGAATTTAAAGAAGACAATCGTCTCTATTGTCGGATATCTCGTATAAATGCACTATATATCGTACGAGACATCTCGTTGGATATTTTTCGCCAATGTCACGCGAGACATTGAATCGCGCGAAGAGGAGAATCGCCTCCTCGGTCGGAAATAAAATGTATTATAGCGTGTGATATTTTTTGCATGTATATTTCGGTATGGAGTCGCAACCGGTCATGTACATTTGTACGAATATGTATCGTGACTCTGATAAACGGATTCATTCTGATGAAATTTCGACTCATTCTGATGAAAGTTTGTCTTCCAATCTTTTAATGCCCGTACTTGCGAGGGTTAAAATGAAAGCCTATTTCGTGATTCGCAATTAGTCGCATACACAAAAGAATACGTAATTACGGCAATGATAGATATAATGTTTACGTATAATATATGCGAAAGATATAAATACTTTCCCATGGAATATTATGATAATTGTACAGTAATTTAAATGAATGAAGCGGCTATAATACTAGTATAATTAGTCGGGTTTTTTCCTTCCGCTTCGAGGATAAATCGCTTATAATCACTTTCGGGTACAGTGAGAGGCTCGAGGATTTTATGGACGACAAGCGTCTTAAAAGAAATCTTTATTTTCTAGAACTAATCTTCGTGGTGTTCCACAACTTCGTGAGGTCATCAGCTCGACGGGTCGTTATGGTCAACCCTTAAAACGATAACTGTTTAACTGGAAGTAGGCGTAGTTTGTAACTTCGTCAAAGTTTGAGAATTTCGAATGGCGGTGTTTTAATTCGTAAAATGATGTGTGTATTGTGGAGCAAGTAATACACGAAAAATGAAAAAAAATCAAATAATTAATTACAATAAAATAATAAAAGGACTGGAAAAGGATAGTCAACCTATCAATTAGAACCTCAATTATACAAATAACCTCCATTATATTGGAGCACTTAAAAAAGTATATAAGTACAATTTTTTTTCACTAATATTTACGAATAGTAAATAATATTAATCAAAATATTCAATTTAAATCACTACTGATTATAATTTATTAGCACATATGTAATTCGCACTTGTAGGAAATTAAAGCACGTGTTGTGAATGTAGAAACTAGAAAAATATGGATAAATATTATAAATATGAATACAGTGATCAGAGGCGACGAGCGTGCCAATATGCGCGACTAATAGAGGTTTCATTTCGTTTTGTTGGTAGCACTTAATGAGCGGTTTAGCGGCCAACTTCAACCTGTTAATTTTGTGTTACACTGATGCGCACACACCTTAAAATTTCACTCTCATAATTTTTTCATAACGCGCCTAAAGACGTATAACTTCAAAAAATGTAGTCTATGAGATGCATTTGCAATATCGGGTTCGATATAAAAAAAAAGAAACTGTCTTCATTCGTTGGCAATAAACGAACAAGCATACAGGCATTTGAAGGCAAGTTTTGCGATGTACCAAAGAAGAATGACCAGATATCGATATTGCCAGCATCCGTCTTCGTCACAAATGCCATGTGGCCCGTACTCTCTAGAGGATGCGTTTTTTAATGGGTTGAAGTGATACTTAGCAAAAAGTATTGTAGTAGGAGTAGTAGGGGATGATGTAGTAGGAGTAGGTGACATAGGAGGTACCCGACCTCCCTGCTCGCATATGAGGGTTCGCGGGTTCGCGTTCAGTTTAAAATTAGAATAGAATAAAACATTCGAATCCGAGTTCGCGCATAACAATTGAGAAAGAACTAGAGAGAAGTACAGAGAAAGGGTTCGAGGGCTGATGCCCGAGTTTACAAGTTTCATACTGATAAAGAGTGAATTGTTATAATAATTTAATAAGTAAAAGTTTAGAAATAATAGAAGGGAAGATTGAAGAACTGATCAATAAACATATCGGTCTCGAAGGAAAATACTCTTTAATTTCGAATACTAGAATCTTTGGTCTTCTTAAGAGATTTACCTCTCGTCGAGTTACAAAAAAAGCTTTACAGTATTATTAAAATTACAATAAAAAACTAAATAAAGCAAAAAAGTATCGGGCGGCGGTGGCCGCGTTTTCAAGGACGTTGTCCTTGAATCGGTATGTACCGGGTTCGAGTCCCGACCGTGGACGGATTGATCAAGACGTCGAGTCAAGTTCAATGGTCGGTTCCGGACGTTGGCACAGTATCAATCTAAAAAAAAAAATGATCGAAGTAGGTTATGTTTTAAAAGCCTTATACTTGTATTCGATCGAATTCGATCTGATACAGGTTTTGTTCATGAAGTACGTGAAGCCGCTTGTTCCGGACGTTGTCACAAGATTGGTGACAACAGTCGTTAACAAACCCTGATCTTTATTAGGTTAGTGTAAATTATTTAAACAAGCCCCTGGACGTAAAAACATTGTAAGAAGGTATATCTTAGCCATGTGGTGATAAAATTTCTATGAAAAATTGGTTTTCTGTAAAGTCGGTTTACGGACGATCATTTTACGTGATAATGTCATAAGAAAACATTGATGAAAAATTGTATTCTTTTATTAATTGAATTGAATTATTATCACAGAATTATCGTTATTTTGTATAATACAAAGAAGGAGTTAATTGAAAATGACAATATTTTCGATAAATTATTATTTATTTGTATTCGTTAATTCAAATATTTTTCTACTTAAATTATACAGTTAAGAGATAGATGCGTCACAAGCCGATCGCTTAGGCCGATCGTGCCTCTCTATTTATTGTTCCGCGCTCTCGCTCGGCTCTGGCGGAACGCGACAATGAGTAATGCTTTTTCGTACGTGCAGCCGGCGTTCATTGATTTATAAGACATTATCACCTCAAAAATCAAAAAATCTAGGAACAATATCTTGACTACACGTCAAATAGGTGTCAAAATAGCAGCTAAGAAATTTGTAAAAGAATTGTAAAAAGAACCATTTCATATGTATCGAAAAACGATATGTCAGTAGAAGAGTCCCTTGAATACTTAAATGACGATTGTAGTATAATTTTCTAAACTTTTAAGTTAAAAACATTTTGAAATTTATTTTTACGCAGTAACTTTCATTGCATTTTTCTTTATACATAGTTTTCTTGGTTATATCGCATCTTTACAAATTCAACCTATTGATCTCGCATTTCAATTTGAAAACGCTTCTGTTTTCGTTCTCCCCTTTACGCGGGCGCCGTCTATCGGAGAATGCGATAAGCGGTCTTCTCAAACTAAAAATATTCACTGTAAAACAGAGAGCGTCACCGTCAGAAGTGGCGATCGCTTCGTTTCTTCAGACAATGGCCGCAGCGGCGAAATAAAATCGCGTCTCCTTTGGGAGCGCGCGCGCGCTGCCGGACGCGCAACGGCGGAGCGCGCGCGCGCACCTCTTACCAAGCGGCCTTTTGTGTATCCATAGCGCTTTTGATCCGCCGCTGTCGATTCGGTATAAACAATTGCCGTCATAGCTGTACGGGCCTGTATAAATTGCGACGATTAAACCCCAGATTGTGGTGTCTAAAAGCAGATTTATATGGGTCCTACGGAATTAGGCGTTCGTTTAACGGCGTTATTTTGGAAATTTGCAAGCGGACGCAAATACGTGCGCGATAGTCAACTTTCCAAAAGGGCGTATACGCTCGATGCGGTTTCAAGGTGCTATTTTTCAAGCTCAGTCACGTATATACCTTTTTATAGTGCTGCGTATGAAAGTAGAACAAGACACGTCGGAGTGTCTGTCTTATTTGAGATTACGTAAAAATATCTAACATAGTAACATAAAAGGTATAGAAAGAAATGATTGCTTAATTGAAGCAAAGTAGTATTTAAAAAATTATTTTTAAAGTCGGGGATTACTTTTAGGCGTGAAATGGATATTTTTTATGTTATCATTCATTAGTTCAAAAACATAAATTATGTTCATTTTTTCCAATCTTTGTTCACATTAAATAAAGGTATTCAACTTTCATTATTTAGTATTTTAAATAATTTTAATTATCGCATTT